>JAWWTY010000138.1:14781547-14931823 GCA_035222235.1 Margarornis squamiger | reverse complement strand
AATATGTTTTAATTTAAAAGTCTCTAAGTCAAAAGGAGGTCACTTGTGTGCTTACTGAGAAGCATTTTTATGGAGAAAACACTAAGCAACTAAGGAAAATACATACTCTTCTTTGTAAAAACTGAATTCTTTCTTATTCATAAATTACTGTCTCCATTTTTTTTATCTGAAAGAATACATACATTTGTTTACATGGGCAAAATAAATGTAATGTAGTCAGATTATAAAAATGACATGAAATATGAACTATTTATTAACTCTAAGTAGTGTTACTTGAATGATATCATTTTTTTTTTCCTAGTTTGAGATGAAACATATTTTGCCTGCTTATCAATTTTGTTTTGTACACATGCAGATTAAAGTTCTGTACTCCTGCAGTGGACTGGAGAACAGACTTTGCTTCTAACCTTTCAGTGCTGGAAAAGGCTCCTTCCCCATCCATAAAAAAGCTGCTGTCTCAGGGATTGCGTGGCTTTTGTGCTTCTAACTTGGCTAAATACCACATCAAACAGCAGAGCATGTAAACGACTGCAAAGCACTCCTGGTGAATTCTTTTTCAGCTGGCTGGGCAGGGATTTCTCATTTCATACATCATTCAAAACTTGCTGTAGTGATTCCACAAAGTCACCCAGGAGGCTTAAAACAGTTAATGGAAAAGAAAAACTTCCTTTTGGGTTGGGATACCTTTTTTCCCCTTCTTTCAAGCCTGTGCTCTGTGCGTTCCTTGGCTAGCAACACTGGTAGAGCTTCAAGAGTGTGTTTATGGAAGTTTATTTGCTGGCAATCTCCCAGGATCCTTCCTAGTAGCAAGTGGTTACAGAAAGAGTGGCAGCAATGAGGAGTAGCTTTCTCTCTGTAAAGGGAAAAGAGCCCAAACAGGGTTGGATTCTGACAAGGTTAGGTGGCTGGTTTGGACAACCAGCTCCAAGCCTCCAGGTCTTGGGTCAGCCAAACTTTCCATCATGGAATGAGGGGCTGCCTCCACATAGGGGTTTGTCTTTTCAGTGATGGTAAACAATGGAACTCAGTCATACAGTGTATTCCTGCTCATAGAAAACACTGAATTTGTTGGCAATCAGAGACATTTTACAGGGGGTACAACATTAAACCCACCAACCCTCCCCTGTGTTCTGGTACATCCCTCACTTTCTGAACCACAGCGCTTTCTGTTTTGGCTTTATTAAAAATTTCCTTTAGCACTTTATGGACTGTATTTTAATTTTGCTCATGCAAAGTTATGAACAAGCAGCTGGATATTTGTCTTTTTACAGAAAAGATATACAGCATTAGGAATGCCAGGGAACATAATTAATAGATTTCTTAAAACCCAGCTCTGTGAAAATACTTTGTACAGTAGAGAGCAGGATTTTGCTGGATGTAAAGAAATATTAAATTCCTTAAAGTTGGAATTTAAAAGTTAGTGATTCTGAATTTGACCTAAATTATGCCAGCATAAAAGTAGAATTATTTCATTGAAGCTAATGGGATTTTCTGGAATTAAACTACCAGCTGTAAATAAATTCAGTATTTCTAGGTAAGCAGTTAACTTGGAGCCATTTTCTTCTTAAAAGGGAAAAAAAAGAGAGAGAGACTTGATTCTGTACAGCAGTGCTACTTTTTTTTGTTCCAAAGCCTAAAGTGGCACTAACTTTGCAATCTCAGTTCAGCCCAGGGACTCTAAAAGCAATGCTCTCATGTGTTGTTAGCAGGGCACACCCATGGTCAGATGGATGTCTCTTCAGTTCAGTCATTACTGGACTTCAAGGGGTCCCTTGTAGCTACTCATAACGGCTGGGGTGTTAAATGAATCTCATTTATGTCAGAGGATCAGTCCCAGATGCTCCTGCAAACCTGTGATATCTCTGTATCCTTATGGATTGGACAGCAGTGCAGTCATTACGCTGTGGTTCCAGCAGTGTCTGTTTTACATTCCCTCTCTCAAGCTATCCACTAGATCACCTCCCTATGGATAATAAATGCCTGGTAAATGGTTATAAATTGCTGTAAGGGCTCATGTGTTGCTGAAGAACATGGGCCATCTTTAGCATCCTTTGATTGTGTATTTATAATTGTTAAAAATCCATAGCAATCAAATTTTTCATTTTTCATTGTTATCAGCTAACAATGCTTTATTAAACCTCCAAATGACACGTTCTTTGAATACAAAATGTTACCATATTATAACTTATTGTGTACAATCAAAGCAGAAGAATTTTTTTCCCCTTTTAATCTGACATTTTGTGATTGCTTTTAGTCTTAGTCTTTTCTGTCTGGAGAACCTTGGGTTCTAGCTTGAAGTGCTTAAAATCAAGTGGTTTAATTTAGTTGATGAATACCATAATTGAGATGCTCTCCTATATTACGTTGATAATTGTTCATGTCCAATGTGCTTTATTTTCCTTTATCTTGCTGGAGTTTCAAGTAGTGCATCATCCTGTTGTTTATCACTATAAAGTTACTGCCAAGTACTCATTTGACATTTTCATTTGTATATAACATATATGCCTTACTATCAAAGCTAACTATTCTAAAGGACAACAGTCATCTTTATGGCTTTATTGTTCTGTAATTTGTTTTATATATGTACCTTCACATCTTTTTAAAGAAATTATAATTAGTTTGCCCCATTTACAGATGCACATTGTTAAATTCTGTCTCCATGTACAGATTTGTTAAGATCATCTGTGTGGAACACAGTGAAAGCCAAGCATAGGGTGCTCGGAGTTGGTATGCTGCAGAAATTTGCCAGAATTAAAAAAATAATAAAAAAAAATTGTCATAGAATTTATGAATTTATTTTGGCAACTTATTTTATAGCAGTTAATTATTCATATAAATGAGGCAGAATTATTGTGAAAAATCCAATAAAAAAGTTCAATTAAAAACCTAAATTATAAGTTTAATCAGAATCTTCAACAGCACAAAACCTGATTTGCATATAATCTCATTGAAAAATGCTTTCTGTAAGATGAATATTGCACTTTTGTGCAGTCTCAGCTCTATTAGTTATTTCTGCTGCATAAATGATCATATATCATTTTATCGATGGCAATTTTCTCTGCAGCTGCAGTGCCTTTACAAAGAAATCAGTAGCTCTCCACCTTCACACTGACAATTCAGTAGGTTCCTCTTTTTTTTTTTTTTTTTTTTTATATGAGTGGTATCTGAATCAACACAAATTAGAAAATCCAGAGAGTGTTCCAGAGGAAAGCTGTCCCTATCCATCCATTTCGTGTTTAGTTATACTGGATTGTTTGCCTGCCATCATAAAAATCACATTACTACAGTAATAGCAAGTTTCAGAAAAGCTTTCTCATTATGACTAAAAGCACATAAACCTCCAAGTACCAACCATAACACAGATCAGTGGGGGAGGTCAGGGTGTTCAGGGTAACAAGTGAGACCTCAAGGCAAGAAAATTGATGACTCTGGAGGAAAACTGCAGCAGAAAACTCCACCTCACTTGCTGCGTCCTGGTTTGTTTAGGAGGAGGTACCAGGTCGTGCAGGAGAGAATTCAAACCCCAAATGGGGGAATGGCATTGGCCAAACACTGCGAGTAAAGCTGCTTTTAGCACAACAGGATATACAAGACAAAATACAACCTGCTCCTCTGATAGGATATGTTCTGCAGTTTCACATGCTCAGATTTAGATTCCCCCCCCCTTTTATCTTTCTCCTCACGCAGTATCCTCAAGCTTAACGTTTAAGATCTGTTATGTAGGTGTTAAGTGTTTCGAGGGTGAGAATAGAGTTGATAGAGACCTTGTTACACAGGCTGTTGTACATGACTATCCAGTCACAGTTGTGATAAGAAAGTATTATTTTTAAGAAAAGCATTTGACTAATCATGATTTGTGAACAAAATAAGCATGATGCAATAAGTGAAAAGTGCATCTGTATAATGGCACTACTGTGAGTTTACTTAACTTCAGGATGAATAATTGCTCTACAGTGATTGTGGTTTTGTGTAACAGAACTCACTGCATTCCTTCTCCAAGCAAAAGTGGCCAAGGAACAATGATCACTACAGCCTCCATTTTTTGTACAGCCCTATGTTCCATCACTCAAATAATTCTGCAATTCTCACAGATAAGTTGCTGAGGAGGTGAGAGAATATCACTCTCATCTCTTTTCTTCTGGCAGCAATGCAGAAGGCTTGGTTGATCAACGTCTGTAATGAGGGCTATAAGAGAGCACAGATATTTGGATCAAAGGGCAATCTCTCTCTTTTATGTAACTGCAGAGCCTCACATATCACTAGATTATTCTCTGCTCTTGCTGTAAATAATTCTCCCCATCAGAGCTAAGCGCTTTGCAACCATTGCCTCTAAATTACATGATGATCTACACCACCTCCACCTCTGTGCAGTTCCCTGACCTGAGGTTGCTTATTTTCACTCAGCTCCAGCTGCAGATTTATGACCACAGGATTACATTTTCTCTCAAGGGGATATTTTTCATATCAAACAGAATTTGTTTTTAATGCAACATTTCATCATCACCTATTTTTATTATTATAGTTTGGAAAGTGTGGTGGCCAGCTGAAAAGATGAACTTGTCTCTATTCAATGAATAGCTCAGAGCTGTAGCAAGGGTGGGAGCAGGTGTAGTTTCCTCTGAGGGAGTTTCAAAGAGTCCATGTCATGTGCATTCTCAGTTGCCTCTTTAGGTGACCTCTGACACGTAGGGTGGAGAATAGAGACTCAACCTCAAAATCTTTCTTTACAACTGTTTTCATAAAGACACCTGAATGCTGTGATATAGAATGTATAGACATCCAAGGATGGCTCAACACCTTAGTATCTAAAGAAGTACTCAAGGTGTACATTACCCTGTGACCCTGACTTAGAGACCACCCCTGTAGCTGTGGAGTCTGAAATCAGCACAGAGCTATAGCTTTGCATCATTTTGATGTTACCCCACCAAGGAAAAGGGTGTCTAGAGAGATGGACATGACAAAGTAATCTGGGAAAGGAGGATTTGTGAAGGTCCATGGAGCAGTTTCAGAAAATCTAGAAATCTATTTTAACCTACCCGAATGGCAGTATTCCATTCCTCTGCCAAAAGCATAAAATCCATTAGGGAAAATCAAGTACAAACCCGCTATTGTTGTATGGCCAGTGCCATGCACCAGAAACAGCTTTATGGGTCCAAACCCCAAGACATAACAGGGCTGTTGGACTGTAGGGCCTGTTCAAGGCTCAGTGTGCACCAGCAATGAATAAGGTGCTTTTCACAGCTTAGCTTTCACTTAGCTCATTCCACGGGAACACATACCCAAGAGTAGAGCTCTGATTATATCACAGGCCTGGGAAAAATGTGGCCTTTTCCAAAGTAGCAAAGTATTAAAAGTCTTGAAGAGCAATAGCACATGCACAGCATCCTATTGAAGATTAACAAGTTCTGCTTGATTTACATATACTTTCTAAAAGAACCAAAGTGCCAAGTTACATAATGTAAACTGCTTGCTTGCCAAACATGATTTATAAAAGGAGAAATAATAGAAAAATAGCTTTAAAGCTAAAAAAAAAAGGGGCAAAAAATTGAGAGTTTTTAAAAGAATTATTTTCCCATCTCTCTCACATGGGTAACAGCTTATTCTTTTATATGTCATATTGTTTAAAAGAGAGATGCTGCAAGAGGGTTTCCTACTGCTTAGAGTTGTTCTCTTTTCACCAGATATTCCTGGTTCCCTTCACCTCCCCATTTCTGCTTGGAGGCAACATTCAATATAAGGTTTCATTTAGAATATGCCATTTTGCCCTCATGAATATCTTTTTTCCAAAGTATGTTACTTTTTTTTCCCCTCTGGATTTAGCTCCAGCAATCTGTTATCACTCTGTTACTGCTGCCTGTTATACCTTTCAGTTTGACACCTCATGTACCAGCATCACCCCGCTTTTTTTGTAGGAGGGGAATATGAATTGGCTGGGTTGTCATTTTACCTGGCTTATTCTCAGCCCTGAAAGTCCATAAATTACATGAACTTTACTGCATGTGTAAATCACTGACTGATAGCCAGAGAAAACACCTGAATGTGGCCTGTCCCCATTGCAGAGAGCTCCATGTCCTGCAGCTCTCCTGTTGGCAGCTGACCTGCGTGTGTGTCCTCGTGTTCAGGTTCTGAGCGGTGCTGGGAGCTGCTCATCTGCCTCACTCAGCTGCCACAGAGACAACGTCAGGGGTGACTACACAGAGCACTGTGTTTAACACCTTGGAGGTGACAATTTTATAACGCGCCTTTCCCTGGTGAATGTTGGAGGTGAGAAAGAACACAGCGGCACCGAATCCTGTGCCAGTCTTTCCTTTGGTTACATCCTCTTTCAGCAGGACTTCCCACACATGGTATCACTTGCTCTGCACAGTCCTCCTCTGCTGTGCCTGGACAGTGTCAGTGTTCATCAGGTACATTGTGATGGTCACGTGCTGCAGTATAGATTTGGGAAACTGGAACAAACAGGTGGAGGTTGGAAGGGTAGAAGACCCTTCTGGAAGATTTATGGAGAGGAGATCAGAGCTTGTTTCACTTAGGAAGACCTTCCTGCCTAGAAAAGGCATCTTTCCCCAAACCAGTTTTAGGTGTTTTCTCCTGCATTTCAGAGAAACGCTCCCTGGTAGGAGAAAAAGATAAGCCTTTGCAGACACATGAAGGGCCCCCCCAGAGAGGGGGCCAGGGATGATAAAAGCCCTGAGAAGAACAGAGGGTGTGTCTTTCCCCCATCCTGGTGTTTGAAACCCTGTTAAGGTTAATGTTCTTTTCAGTCTCGTATTCTCAACTTTGGAAATAAATTTCCCTACAATCCTTCCACTGCCTGGCATTTTGGGGGTACCTACATGTTGTCTTACTTCACGGAGTTCTAAGGTGTTGGAAATTAAGTCCAGTGAGTTGAAAGAAGGAAATTACACAAAGGCTGTAGCTGAGAAACATTCTCAAGATGTTATAAGACAAATGCTACACAATTGAAAATTATTCCTAATCACTTCACTCAGCGATAAAACATTACATGTTTAGAGCAACTCTTTTGATTAAGGATGCCCAGTAAATATCTTTCTTGTTTTTTAATGAAAATTTGGGTTTCAACCTTTTCTTCAAATTTACAATGTTAGAAAAAGCAGAAGCCAGGAACAGGGTTAAACTGTAGTTTGCTATTATTGTCCAAAAATTTCATGTTTTTTGACAGAAAATCTGAAAAAATGTAGTTCAAAAATGCTGTGATGCTGGAATAATTTTGAAAATTTCCTGGATTAGATAACTGACATTTTTGATACTTAGTATATTCTCTTCCTTTCCTGTATTTTTCTCTCTTGGTCCAATTCAGTGAGCTTGATATTCCCTGTTTATAATTGTAAAGTGGTTTCTTTAATAACAGCTGCTGTTGCATGGTTTACTTCATTGTATGCTTCACTTCTATCAGTGCACAATGAAGAATTATAAAGCTAAAAACTAAAAAATATAGATTAAACCCCAAAAGCTCTGGTAAGACAGATCAGAAGTGTAGCTTTTGAAGTTAAATAAAGTCGACAACATTCGTTTACACAGTTCAAATGGCACATGAAAAACATCTACACTGAAGTAGAAGGAAGAGACCCATCTTTCATACATAATTGAAATACCTGAAGGTGCAATGCTCAGACAAGAGGAAATAAAACAAAATGCCAAAAGTAAGGGATATTACTGATGACTTTGTACCAGCAGATGAAGAACCAATATGAACAGGAGGGAAAACTAAGTCATGAAAAAATATAATTCAATATTTTCACCTGTATAAATGATGCTGAATTTTGCTGATTAAGGTGATGAAGTTATTTTTACTTTTTGCTGTCTTTTGTTTGACGTATTGTTGGCTGTGGCTTTGTGTCAGTGCATGTCTGCTAAGCTCTGAGCTAGCAGAGGATCCCGAGCATACATCCAATGGTAGACCCAGACTTCAGATGTTACTGAGAAACAAAGACTGACTGCAAACTGGGGCCATTTGTTCCTGCACCCTTAGCATTTCTGTGCCTGGCCAAACTTTGTGACGCAGGAATGAGTCTGTGAGGCTTCCTCTCTTACCAGCTACCAAAGTCTTCAATTTCAAAAGAATACCTTGTAGTTTTCATCTCATTTTGAAGTGGTTGGCTTTGAACATGCCACACTTGGTAGGATAGCACCCGAGTTATTCATCTGGGCGGAAATTAGACTAAATTTAAACAATCCAGAACAGTGGAGGAGAGCAGGGAGGTGCATGTGAGCCTCCCATGGTGTTTTCCAAGTGCCGTGCTGCTGTTGCTGGCTGGGAGCCCTCTATGCTGAGTACTGGGGATGGTGGGATCTGCAGAAACTCGGGTGTGCACCACGAAGGGCTCTCCGTGCAGCTGAGGAGTGTTGCACAGGCTGCTTTGTAAGGGTCTCTCCACAGGTCTGTACTGGGAATTTAGACACAAAAGCCAGTTCCTGTTTTCATTGCACATTGCATATTCTGTGAATTTTTTATGGAAGCATAAAGGGAACAGTTCAATGTCTGCCTAACAAGTGCTTTTCTGAGACTGCTTATGCTATTACTATTGCCCAGTGGATGAGGCCACCTGATTCAAAGCATCTGAAAGGTTTAAATGATAGACAAACTGAAAGAGCGATATGTTAGACAAGACAGGCTCTCTAACTGAAGTGGTGAATGTAATGTATTAATATTTTTAAATATTAACAAATAGTGGGAAAGGGAAGGATAAAAGGATAGAGAAAACATTTAGAACAGGTTAAAAATACATACCCATGAGCAATATGAGCTATCAAAACAGGAGACAGGCCAGCTGCCTCTTCAGAAGAGAGTCTTGCACCCTGTCACTTGAAAGGAAAGGAGACTCTTTGTCTTTCCCCATATTCAGGATACCTCCACACACGATGGTCTGGTTGGTGGAGGACTCAGGTGTATGAAAGGCCTGCCTTAATTTCTCCTTTCTTGTCAGCACACAATCAGGTTGGACAGTTTGAAGAGTCTGTCTTTCTTCGTTTAGACAATGCAGTGAAATTTTATGTCATATGAGTTATTCCTGAAGACATAACTGGAGTCCAGACATGCTTAAATTACCTACAACCAAACTGAATTTATCTGTCAGTCAGGAATACATTATAATTGGTAGATGGTTCATATTTTTTAGCAAATATCAAGTAGAATCACAACTTTTTCCCTTCAGAGATTAGCCCAATATGTCTTTGATATTTCTGGTTGTGGAATTTTCTGTTGTTAATTAGTATGCAAATTCACACTTCAACACTCAGTAGCCTGCCACCGAATTTTAATGGAGTCCAACTAACACTTCACAATAAAGTACTGAAAGAATAAAGGTACACAAGTACGGAGGCAGATTTTTCAAATGTTTTTGCAGGTGCCTGGCTATTACTTAGCCTGTATCCTGGTGCGAATTGTACATGGGTGGTGTGCCTGCTTTTACTGTTCTTTGTTCCTTAGACTAAGAGAAGATATGTATAATTGAATAGTCCAGCAATCAGAGTATATCATGGCAGCCACTAGCTGCAGACTCTCCCATAAAAACACTCTGCCCATCACTCTGGATGTTGATGTTACAACCAGCATGACCAGACGCTGCTGGCTCTCCTTTAGTGCTTGTTCAAGATTCAATTATTACAAATGCTTGGGCAGCATCATGACTCACTTGTGCATTGTCTGTCAGAAATATTCAGTAATTTCCATCCTGATGAAAAGGGCAGAGGTTGCTTCTTGCAGAAGAGATTCTGAACAATGTATATATCTGTAAAGAAAACATGTAGGAATATGTTTTATGTGTTTTGGTTTAATTTCCGTAATCTAAACCAGATTTTAGACACCAAAATATATGTACCTGTGGGTGTCCAGTTCAAAAACTTAAAGTGATCCATGCTCATGTTTATTATTTTCTGAAGATCTGGTGTGTAGCAACTGCTAAAGTTGCATGTTAAACTTTAGGCAAGATAACACTGAGCTTGGTTGAAAAGCTGCTGGAAGGTCTTCAGAGCAACTTCTAATGGTAAGGGAGAAGCTGTGCAAGGTGAGTTTCAGTCTCTTGTGAATAAGAGATGGAAATAACTCAAGGGCTGA
The DNA here is from genome assembly GCA_035222235.1 of Margarornis squamiger. Lineage (NCBI taxonomy): Eukaryota > Metazoa > Chordata > Aves > Passeriformes > Furnariidae > Margarornis > Margarornis squamiger. Next base: position 14,921,745 of record JAWWTY010000138.1, on the reverse strand, counting down.
ATTTGACCTTCGCCCTTAGAAAACTGACAATAAGTGAGGCCCAACCTCATGAGTGATGTATTACAAAGATACCTTTTGTTACAATTGTCAGTAATAAGAAGTGAAGTGAAATGAGGTTTATCTTACCCAGTGTTTTCTTCCTTTCAGATCTGTACTATATCCTTAGCAAATAGCCCTCACTGAGAACATCCTGCTAATGTTCAGGAATTTTCTATCTTTCTGAAAAGAGGAAGTTTTCAGCCCTCTTCCTCTGAGTTTTCTAGATTTTACAGTGAACTGAACTCAGATTCTTAAGGGTAAAGTAATTGTGAACTTATTATTCTACTGTCAACTGCTGTCTTTCATAAACTATGATAGTTTCAAATTTATGCGGTGAACTTAACTGCATTAGAAAGGAGGTGTTTGAACAGTCAGGATTTAAGTTTTCAAACACTATCTTTTAAGATTTTAACACTTTTTTCTCTTAAAAGAAAGTAAAAGTTATTGAACAGTCCTTATGAGCCTCAAAAACATATTCTTCAAGAGGGAAAAATGGTACATTTTGAAAATTTGTAGTAAAAACGTTGGCTGTATATTTGCAGTGTTTCGTACAATGGGATTATCACTGCAGCTCTACCCCATCCTTTTTCCCCCCAAAGATATAAAGACAGAATGGTCATTTTTTCCAGATAGTATTTTCCTATTTTCTTTCCTGCCTGTCTCTTTCTATATATGTGTATTTTAAGAACAGACTTTCAAGGGGGAAGAGTGGGGGGGGGAGGAAGAATTGTCTGGAAATTATTCTCTTCTTTTTAGACTTAAGTTTTATGACCACAGCAAAGAAAATAAGAAGGAAACATTTACTAGTGTTCGCTTCTCTTCTGCATTAAACCAGATGTGTTTAAACAAGCCCAGTGCAGGGAGGATAATCAAGCCTGATCTGCAAAAGATAAACCAGCTGGAGTACCAGGAGGCTGCAGAGCCATTTTAGCATCCCACCCCCATCCTGATTTCCAGCTCTCTCACCAGAGCTAATGAGCTGAGACACAGCACTGTGCTAACAGGGAGGCATTGCCTCCAGTAGCCAGCCAAACTTATTTACCTTTACCCTGAGCATCTCTATACAGCATCTCTATAACAACAATAATGTGTTGCATAGGCACAGAATGAAGCAGATACTCAGTGCTTTTAATGAACTAGCAGAGACAAGGGAGCTGGTAAAAATCCCTTCTGTCTGCACCTGTTCTAAAAATTTTGCTCTGTACTTTTTAAAATGCCAAATGGCTCTTTGAGAACTCGAGAATGATTTGAAAACAATTGGCTCTTTAGTATGAACAAGCAAGCAGACAAAAAGGCTTCTTTTTTAACAAAATCTCTTAAAAAAACCTATTGTATATTTTGAATGAAAATGAAAAAAGGACTCGCTGATTTGTTTTGGTCAGAAGCCTATATAATTAATCTACTCTCAAGGTCAACTGGATGTATAAGCAGAAAATATAATCTTGAAACATAATAAAAATTCTGATACTACCGTCCCCTGTAGCATTTTCTGTGTCCCCTAACAGGAAGCCATGATTTACATGCCTATTAAAAAACCCCATAAATTTATCTCAGTTTACCTCAAAAGCTTCTGTGTAACTAGGAACTACTCTGGAAAGTAGTTTAAAGACATGACTTGCTTTTCAGAAAGCTTACAGTATTACAGAACATCTTTTACCAATTGAAGAATTTTCCCCTTTTTTTCTTTTTTTTTCTTCAGGAACAAGTAGATATAAATTGGATTACTTTTGCTGGAATAACCATCTAAATTGGATTAACCAGATGAACTGATAAAAGGCACTTCCAGCCTTTCCACAATGCCTAGGGATTTCTTCCTGACATCTTTGTTTCTATTAACATCTTCCTTCCCCCCATTCCTTGAGAGCCAGTGGGGAAGTGTTTCTCAAATTGTGTTGTGAAGTCAGAGCATATCTGAGTGGTATATGATAAAAAAGCTTGATAACATTTCCTCTGTGATATGGGGAAAGCTAAAAGTCTGTTTCCCTTGGTTCTCAATGTCTCTCACCTGCCACAGATGTCCTTAAAGAATATCAACGAGCTCATCCTTTCACTCTCCCTTCACTACCCCAAAAGGACTTTTTCCCACCTCTGTCAGGTCCTGGAGCCTTATCATTCCCATTCCCTCTGTTTATGAGCTGGCAGAATGTCTTTTTGGGTTTTTTTCATTCCTGTTTAATGAAACTCATGACAGTTCAGTGAGACTGAAGGAGAGAAGGAGTTACAGTTGTCTCTTGGAGTTTTACATTCCTGGCCAGTGTAAGAAAGTCTTAAACCATTTGATGATACCACTTAGAGTGTGCCAAGTGCCTTGGGAATATGCACAGATCACAGACCACAGATATACTCTGCCTACAATGAGAAGCATCATTAAGTCAGTGGGCTGCTTTATTAGGCACTAAAGTTTTAACACTCTGCTTGTTAAGGCTACCAATGACATCCCCAGTGTGCTCAGTGGTGCACACCTCTCTGGAGTGACTTTAGGTGTGGTTCCTGGGAAAGGCATGTAAAACAATCCTCTCCTGGATATATTTTATTGTACCTGTAGTGCTGTAACTTCAAAGGTGGGAAAGAACTGGGGAATGATAGCTAGACTACACAGAAGAATAGTTTTAAATTTTTGAGACTTCCTGCTTCCATTTGAAATGCTATGCAAAACCTGAAGACGCTACTTACAGAATAAAATATCAGCCCCTTTTGTTCATTCTTCACTCATTCACTCTCTCAAAGGCATTTCTATTACCCATTCACCTGTGCGTTCACCCTCTATTTCACAGTTTTTCTGCAAGGATGGGGCCTTTCACAAAGAGATCTTTTTCAGGGAGCAACTCAATTCACTCTTGCAAGGTGAAAGCGGATTTTCACATTTTCATATTCAACTCATGCTTGGACTGAATTAAAAATGCAGAAGAACAGTGAATGCATTTTAAGGTTTGTTTCTGTTCATAGTAGTCTAATGGGATAGATGAAAGCGAGGTGTGAAACCCATAGCAGGGTATTGTGCTAAGTTGCTCTTAAGACAATCTCAGTCCCATGTTTAGACTGTTGGCTGTTTAGGGACTGCAGTTTTTATCTCTGCTCTGTGACAGAGTCATTACATTGTTATTTGGCTTTAAATAGTGTTCAGAATTTAAGTATAATAAAAGCTTGGTGCATATTGTGAGCTACCCAGCCATCCTTGTTTACTGAGTCTTGGGTTTACAGGATGGGATGTTGGATGTTGCCTGCAGCTTACATATCACTACTTTTTTCTAAAGTTGAACCCTTCAGAAGCACAAAGCTCTTTTAGCAGAGCTTCAGTGAAAGCTGTTTGGCCAGGGGGATTCTTTCACTGCCACATATTACATCCTTCAATAGAAATATAGCATTGTCATTTTGATTTGTCTTATGTATATATGTGTCTCCTGTAACAGTTAGACTTGCCTCTTAAGTCTCTTGCCACTACCTGCTGGTCTGGCCCAAACCCAGTTCCACACACATGCTGGTCAAGAAAAGACTAGGTAATAATGTAGGAAGTGACACAAGATCTTTGGGTTAGCTTCCATCAGACTAATCACCTCCCAGTTACATGGCCCAGTTTTTACTTAGTTATTGAAGGCCTCCATTTATTCTCACTTTCACGTTCTCTTTCCCTTATTCTTTTTACTTTTTTAATCCCCTTGTTTCACTATTGTCTTCTTTTGACAACACCTCTCACTCTGAGCTGCCTACAGATTCCCAGTACCTCTTTGCCTCACTTTGCCTGCTTTGAAATGAGCAATCATTTCCTCCCAAGACTGGGGCAGGAGGCAGAAGCACATCTGGCTTTGACACCAGCCAGTGAGATGTGGGTTGAGAAGCCAAATGTATGGACAAGACTGGAAAGCTACTGGGTGCTTTCCTTACAGATTTGATCAGTTGAATAGATATTACTGGTTTAGAGACACCTGACCCTTCTAACCTGCCTCTCCCTTAAAATGCCACATTTAAAAAGCAAGCTACAAAGTTAGAAACTGGAGGATTCATGTCATTATGCTTGTTGCCTTAAAGTAGAGTATTTAGTCTCTGCCAGCTGTCTTCAACCTGTTTTTCTGCCAATATCCAAACCTTAGATTGATTCACAGAGAAATTAAATGAGTTGCTCCTGCAGCCTGGCTTTGATGTGAACAAAGTTAGAGTCAAACATACCTGCTAGGATTATTTCCCCTACCCTGAGACAGAAGTTAGTGTTTTCCTTCCTAGCTTAACGACTCAAATCCAGTTTGATTTCTGTTTCTGTGCATCACATTGTTTACACTGTTTGCTGGCAGGTAATGGGATTATTTAGATAAAACAAGCAAATGTGTTTAATGCAAGTTTCTTGCCAGTATGGCCATGTATATATGACAGGTACTAGACACATGATTTTCTTTGGTTGAGATGAAAGGAAGAGCTGTACAAATAGTTTCTCTCACTAAGCAAAAACGCAAAGCAAAATATTGTATTACAGTATTATAGAAACATGTAGGAAATGTACTCTCAGAACGCTGTGGGGTTGTCAATTTTTGCTAGAGATAACTAACTTTTCTTTTGCTGAAACACCACAGGACCCAGAAGGATGAAAATCCAGATTAGCTTCCATTTGCTCCTGCATATTCTAATAGACTAAATGTGCTCTGAAAGGTCAAGTCTGGGAGGGAACAAGTAGATACCCAGGAATTTCAAAAGAGGGAGAGATCCAGTGGGCAATTTAAGAGCTCTTGTTGGAGAAAGCAATGACAAGGCTATCAGAGGCTGAGAAGATATTTTTTTTCTTTATTTGCCACTAAATTGGTTTCATCCATTGCTTTATTAAGACAGAAAAGAAGTGAGGAAAAGAATTAGATAGGGAGTATTGTGGGGGATATACTGTGAGATTTCTGAGAGGAAAGAGATACAGACGTGGTGATAATTTGGTTTACATAAGCACTTGCTGTTTAAGAAATATGTGGCTCTGAAAAATCTGCAGTGGGTAAAATGAGAAGGGAGGGTTGGAATATTCATTACGCAGGGCTTTTTCATGTTCATTTTTTAATATTGAAAGAATCATTTCAGGAAAATGAATGATTTCATTAAAAAAGGACAAAGTAGGGGGAAAGAAATGTGATGTCAAGCAACATGCTTTTGCAGGATCTCCTGTAGCTGGATTGCTGTAAGGGAAGCTCAGGCAGTGTGTCAGCAAGACCTGAAGAGACTGTGACAGCACCAGTGGCAGCAATACAGGAGAGGAGCAGGCGTGACTGGTCAGAAAGGTTTTGTCTAATTCTGATATCATTCACATCAGTGTATGACAGAAACTGCTCCACAGGAGTCAGAGGAATCTCACAGCTTAAGATTGGTGTGGGATTTAGCAGTTTTGACTCCTGGTGGAAAAGAAAGGTCCTGACTCAAATCTAAAACCCTGGAAGTGAATTTAAATAGAAACGATGGCTCACTTGGAAATAGTCCTGTGGATCCCTCAGGGCATGGCCATACAATGCCTTTTTATGATTCTTGTGATGATGGCCTAAAACCTGGCACAAACCCACTATGCATTACATGTTGGTAATGAATCAGATTATGCTTTAGGACTTGTGCTAGTTTTACTGATATAAGTTCATGATATGTGGTAAGGCCACACCTGGGGCAGGAAGGATTTGTGCAGAGCCGGAGCTGCTGTGCTCTGACATTCTTGGGACTGCATGGGTAACTGCTAGGACACTTGGATATGAATGCCAGCCAAAGAGGGAATTATCCCTGACAAATCCATAGGTTACAGGACAGCAGTTCATCCAGGAATTGAGACATTCATGTTCTCTAATGCCATCATTATTACAGTGCTATCCTAGGTAATTTTTGTTGGAGGAAGTAGTATCAATTCTTATTCTTAGGCTGCCTGCCACTTCTTATTATAGAGGGTTCTTGTAACCTTTATCTTAATGTTTTCAGCACCTCATCTGCTTGCAAAAGACTTTTGAAATTCAGTGAAGTGGAAGCCTTCAGGGTAATAAATGTTCACAACTAGAATCACTTGGGAACGTTCTGTAAAAGATTTAGAGGTTTTCTGTTTGAAAATTACTGAGTCCCCTAAACTGAATCTTTCCTGATCCCATACTTGGGATGGATGCAGAATGGAAGACCTGGTCAAAATGAGAGACAGAAAAAGACATTCACAAAATGGCCATTATCAACAACAAAAAGGAGACAGAAACCCATCTACCTGGGAACAGCCAGGTACCTGGCACTTAAAATATTTGGAATTCCTCGTATGGGAGGCTTGGAATTTAGTTACTGCTCTGGATTAATAGCCTGAACTTGTACTTTTAATGTGTTAGATGAATGTCATAGTGTCTGAGCTCTGGGGTTTGCAGTTATTCTCTCTCTCCTTCATTAGAAATGAGAATTCTATCTTTGACATACATGAATTTGCTGGCAGTCTGAAAACTCCCAGGCAGTTGCAGGTCACTTCGTGGATACAAAAACATTGGCAGGTATGAAAAAGGAAGTTGTGCTGTATCAAGACCTGCAGAAAAGTTTGGCCTCACCAATAAATATACTGAATTACATAGATTTGAACCATGTCATTCAGCCAAAACAAAATCCTGTGTGATTCTAAAGCTGGAGTTGCTGCTGGACTAGAAGAGCCACAATTTGTAATTGCATGTGGCATTCTCATCCCACTCTGGGTGGTCTATTGTCAGCATAGATAGAATAGTTCTTTCTTTGACAAGATGTTTCCAAAACAACTTTGTCTGAAAGATGAAGCTATTCTCTAACTCAAATCATCAGTAGGGGAAAGTCTCTAGGTTCATAAAAGGTGCTACTTCTCAATTCCAGATTATATGGCTTTTTAAGGTAACTGAGTCTATTCCTTATTGATTACAAAGTGTCCTCCTCCACAAATACTGGGATAGTTACACTTTAGTAGTGTATCTGCAATCAGAAATGAAATGGACATTTCTCCAATTGCTCTTTTGCAGCAGGTAAAATCATTAATCACCTGCAGTCCTCTCACACTGCAGCATGCCTGGGGATATTAAGCACCTGTAAGAAACCAGCAGCAGCAGCAGGCTGTTCTCTGTGCAGCTGTGTGGTTCCAGGTAATGACAGTCAACAGAGAATATTTTACCCTGCTGAATTTCTTTCCTATTTGAGAAGTGAATTTAATGGTAGCCAAAAGCATTCAGATGATGCCTCTACAAACTCACATGCTCTGTGATTTGACTTGAGTCGTACAACAAGTGTTTTTGTTACTTCTGGTCTCCTGGACTAACTTGACAATAAGTAAATTTTTGATGCAGCTGCTGCATCTTGTCTGTCATCAGAAAAAAACAATGGGATATTACTAACAGGAGAGGGGACTCTTGTCTGTGGGACAGTTGGAATCTTTCAAATTACTCAACAAGCTGAAAGGAAGCTGAAAGCAAACTGAGTGATTTTTATTTCTTAAGTGGGTTCAAGTTGGAGCTCCAGAGTGATATTGATGCTTTCAAGAAATTTTAGCATTTAGTGTTTCAATTATTTCTCCATAAAATGGAAGAAATAACATTTCCTTACTTTGTGAAGACTGAAAAAGTAGCAATAGCAGTGAAACACTAGAGTAATTTGAGACTGAAAAGCAGCATATTTCTTCCATTATGAAAACTATTTTCCCCAAATTTATTCCATTTAATCCCACTCTGTGTGTATTAGCTTTTATTATTTTCAGTACAGTTTACACAAAGTTACATCTAAAGCCCCCTTAAATAGTTTCTCAATCAGAACCCGCATCCTCTGAAGGGTACTCAGTGAAACAAAGGTCTGAAAGCAAAATAAATGAGGAAAACTTTGGCAACATGTGACTAAACCAATTTGTAAACAAACTAATATTTACAGTATAATGCTGATGGCTGCAGGGTGGATTTCTTTTTTAGGTCAGGGAATGGGCTCAGAAACCTGCTAAGTGCTTATTATTTTCTCAAATATTTAAGAGCATGAATTTGATCATGAAACCGTCTGTGTCTATAATTTTGCACCAATAATTTCTGAAGCCTTAAAACTGTGAGCATTTTGTTTAGAGAAATTTATCTTTGCAAATTGTTTTACTTTTTTGTAGATTCACTGGCATAAATCAAGTGAACTATGTATTTGTAATTGCAAGTAGATTTAAAAAAAAATCGTATTCATGATACTTTTGATAGGAAATTGTAAAGTTGCAGGACTAAATTACAGTTTTCAAGTCTCTTTACTTTGAAAAATTGATTCAAAAGATACTTTACAGTGATGTGTGATTTCCTTTTCCTTTCATCTAATAACTTTTAACATGTTTGCTCAGAGAATAGAAAACATCAAGCATACGGTAACAAGACATCACAGGCAGAACTAATAACTTCTAAAAACTTTCTCTTTACTATAGATATATTTCTGATGAAAATTATTATATTCTTCTACTAAAATTTTATGTTTGGGTCCCCTGCTTCTGCTGTTTTCTTTTGGCCTTTCTTTTTCACCCAGGAACAAAATGAAATTCAGATTAAACCTATAGTGGAAAGTAATCTTTTACTTCTATCTCCAATTCTCTTAGATGTGGTGCAGAATATTAGAAGATTTCTTTCCATGCCTACATATTTATCAAGCCAGATTGTGTTGGTTAGAATCTTTATTTTTGGCAGCTTTTATTTTCTTTTATAAAGATATTCTGTCTCTAGATGAGAAACCTGCAGTATAGCATTATATCTGAATTGTTTTTGGAGCTAAAATGCAGACTACGGGCAGATTTTCAGCTGCTATAAAATTCTTTTTAGCTCCACAGAACTAATAGGTTAGGTTATTTCAATAAGGTACCAGGCAAAGGATACTTTGAATGAGGAAAAGAAAGATGAATTGTTGCCAAGACATAATTTTGTATGTGTAAGTTATTTGTCTAGGAAGACTGTCCATCGTAACCCATTAGTTTAAAAGAAGGTTGCTCTGTTAAAGAATCAATAAGCTTTGCTAACAATGTAAAGATGTACAGGGAATAAACAGGCAAGATGAACAGTACCCCTTTTTAACCCCCAGGCTCATCCCAGGCATCTTTAAGAAAATGCTGGCAGCTCTTACTGCTCACTGGCATATTCTTCTGGGCTGCAAGGAGACCTGAGAACCACTGATGCAACTGGCATGGGACAGAGGAGCGTGTGCATTTTCCAGGGCACATTTTCCAAGGCAAAACACATCCTCTTCCCATCCTAATGGTTCCTGCGAGGATGGAGCTGACACCACTGGCTAGTGAAGGACACTGCTCTCTGCTGGAGAGCATTTTCCCAGGGCCCTGAGCACACCAACAAGGCTTGATTACCTGGAGTAGCCTCACCTGGGAACATCATCCACCCATGCTCTGCTTTTCTCCCTCTTCAAAAGCTGTGCTCATGGTTCCTCCTCCTTTTCTGAGCTGTGTCATACCTCGTCCTGTCTCTTGCTGTCCCTAAGGCATCATCCCAACTTGCCAAATGGGATTCCAGAATTTACCTTGGACTCAGTTTGTTATCTGGTCTCGTCTGACGATTGCTGGCTGGCCACTAAAGTGTGTTGCTGTCCACCGCCTAGCCCTGCTTGGATCCTTTGGCCGTGAACCCTGACAGGTAGGATTGCTGTTCCTGTCACACTGTGGTCAACCTCAGCTCCTGGTCTGTCTAACCTTGGGGAGCAACTCTGTTTCTGCAGCTTGCTGGTATGTCCATTAGCTGTTTCCAAACTGCATTTACAGTGAGAAGAAGATAATGTCTCGCAACACTTGCTGAGCATAAAATGTCACCTTCTCTGCTTTGCAAAGTGCATTTGAGGTGCAAGTAGCTCTGTCACACTTGTAAGAGTTTACTGGTTGAGTCTATTTACTAATTTCCCACTTAAAAATGAGTTTTGCATTTGCTAGAGGATGCTTTGCTACTAAACTTTAGCTTATTCAGTAGTTAGATTACCGTTAGAAAGTACAGGCTGCTCTGTTGACCCTCCATTCCTATTTGGCTTAGTAAGTTGTGAGCCCTGGGTTCTCATGGAACTCTGAAGAAACTTTAGTGTTGCTCTGGCACAAACTTGCCATGTCACCTTCAAAAACTGGGCTGATAATTGCTGACCTTTGTTGTCAATCTGGCATTTAGAAAACTCCAAGACTTTTAACACATGCTTAAATATTAAAATGCCTTAATTTACATGTTACATTTTCATGTCTCGGTTGTGAAGCAGTTACATTTAATGAGCTATTGACAACTAGAGGAGAATTTAAATGTATCCAAATGTGGCCCCAATTGCAAGTAAACCCATAGTTGTTTCTTTTCTTCTGGGAGGATGATAAGAACAGCAGAGGAAATTATTATTGACAACAGATGTTTGCAAGACTGCATGGTAGGAGTTGGTTGCCTTGTTAGGTCTTGACTGAGAAAATGTTGCTATTCATAAAATTGCTGACTTTTAGTAGGAGCTAGAATTGCCAGTGATTGATCTTCAGATTGCTTTCGTTATGGGGCTTCCACATAGAAGGAACATTGTGTTTGGTTTCATTTTTTTTTGCCTTTTTGCCAAGGAGGGTCATTTATAATGTTAGCTCATGAATAATGGCCAAAAGACCTGGTGAAGCAGAGAGAGCTTGATCCTCAGAGTGGTTTGAGCACAGGGCACACCCAAGGCTGACATTAAGCAAATCCTTATGCAATTCTTCAAGTCTATTTAAATGTCTCACTTAATCTTTTTTCTTCAGCATTGAATCTTTCTGTCAGGACCTCTCCATACCACAGGGAGGTGTATCAATGAAGATGAGTTAGCTCTAGAAAAAAGACCTTGATTATCTGAATAAATATTTAACATATTTTAAAGGAGATGTTTGCTGTGTGTTAGATTTCTGAAATGGCTGAAATTACTGTATTAACATGACAGCAAATGGATCTTTTTCATTTATCCCTCTTAATGTTCAGTCCCTTAGGGTGTTTTACTAAGAATTGCTTTAAGAGTATTTTCACAGGTTTTTTCTTTTTTTTCTTTTTCTCCTCCAAAGTCTGCTTTGACCAGGCTTATTTCTGTTCTATTATATAGAATAACAGTTGGTCTGTCTAAAGAGTTCTGTGATTTTAATTTGCATTTATTTTAGCTGGAACCATAAATTAGAGAAACGAGTCATTTATATACTTTTTTTTATGAAGCATTTGTGATATTGATAGACAAGCCTTACAGCTTCATCTGCATCCCGTTTAGAAGGTGTAATTGTTTGTTATTAACAGCCTGAAAGGCTGCCTTAGTAATTGGAATCAGTATCCAAACAGTGATCTTGATATTTTGTAGAAAGGTAATTGAAAACCATCTGAGCACTTAAGTTTGCTAGTGTTCCATTCAGTGATTACAAAATTACTCTTGTTTTTAAGATGACAGGTTTGATTACATAGTTTTCATCATTAGAAAGTTACTGTCTGTAAATGTTCAAAACCCACTGTATTTTAGACTTTTAAATTCAATTTGTCAATATTTTTTTCATCTCCTGATACTACAGGTTTGCTAGGAACTGAAAGAGACAAAGTAAGTGTTGCAGGATAGGGACAGCTGCTATCAAAGCATTATTCCACTGCAGGTACAGAACAGCACGTTGCTTGTGACAGGAAGGGGCTTTGACAGGTGTGTTCAATCCATCAAAGGAAGAAACCATATGGATGTTTAAGGGCAAAAGTTTGGACAGGTGTGTGATGACCTGAGAATTCAGTAGGAAATTTTACATTTAGCTATCTTCTAAGATAAGTCCCTCAGCTGTGTATTACAAGAAAATGCTTTCTGAAATACGAAGTCAGCAGTGGAACCAGAGCTGGATGTAATGCTGTCCTTGGGGTGGAGTCTCATGAGACCAGAGGAGAAGGGGAGAATCCTCTGCCTTTGACCTGCAGGTCACTCTGCTTTTGATCAGCACAGGACATTGAATACCTCACCCTTCTCCATATCCCAGATAACCAGGTCTCCCATATGCTTCTGGAAAGGGTCCACATTTTCCCTAGACTTTATTTTATCACTGACATACCTATAGATGTTTTTCCTGTTGTCCTGGACATTCCTGGCAAGATTTAATTCTATCAGGGCTTTAGCTTTCATTATGTGATTCTTGGCTGCTTAAACCCTTTTTCTTGTTCCTTCCAGGCTACTGGGCCTTGCTTCTGCTTCCTCTAGGCTTCTTTTTTGTGTCTGAGGTTGTCTAAGAGTTCCTTGTTCATCCACACAGGCCTCCTGGCATTTTTGCCCAACTTTCTCTTTGCTGGGTTGTATTGCTCCTGAGCTGGGAGGGAAGAAATCCTTGAAAATCCATGAGCTTTCTTGGGCTCCTCTTCCAACCATGCTCTCACAGGTCAATGCCTGATATACTGATTTTTTTTTTTCAAATTAGTGGTTATACTGTAGGAAAATTTCTCAAAAAAAGTTCATTTTGCTGACTGTCTTAGTATTACAATGCTGTGTGTTCTAAAGAAAAGAAAACAAAACTTTTTCCACCTCCTTTCCTGTTCATTTTTGTACTCAGGGTGCCAGTAAAGTGACTGTTCCCATCTGTCTGATCTCTTATAGCTGTACAATTGTTAAATTCTTTCACAATTGCTTAAGTATTATTAATAAAAGGGTTTTCTTATCAGGTTTAATAACATTTTCTTGAATTTTGTAATGGTTGGTTGAAATCCAGCTTTATGAAATCTTCCCAGTCCACATATTTTATCAAAGTAAACTTATCTGTAGAAGATGAGGGAGAGTTTAATACAAATAATTGTGTTAGTATCTAGCTGAGTTAATTTCCCAAAGGATTTATCAGGAAGAGTAGATCACACCAAAATTAATTATAAAGTCTTCTATAACTTATTTAACAAAGTCTTCTCTTATTTGCAAGTAACAATTGGGGTGCTATCAATAATACGACAACCTGAAGTCATTGAAAAAAACTAATTAAAAATTGTTTACATTTATTGAAACAGCAGTTCAGATCAGAATTGCCTTCCCAAGTGATAATTCGTTGTCAAGCTTTATTCTTTCATATTCTGGCTAAGGCATGCAATGAATGATTCAGGCTAATTCCACCTGCTTCGGAAATCCACCAGCAACTGTAACCAGGGTAACCTGTAATTCTAATCTTAGTTCACCTGGAAGTCTTATGCTGTTTTTATCAGATGTTGTGGTGAACTGTTCATTTATACATCAGACATTTATTTAATCAATGAATCTTCTGCCCAAGGAACTGTCAGTTTTCTGCAGCACACAGTGGTGCTGTCTCTAGATTGCAATTGTTGGGGCTTTTGAAATGTGTGTTGTTTTCAGTTAGTTTTTCATTATGTGCAAGCAGTTTATTTCAGTATATTGGTTTGGCAGTAAATGACGGAAACATATATTTTCCTCTTGTATCATATGGGCAAGTCAATGCCAGAAGTTATAATATTGAGATTGGAAACTGAGGCACAATAATTAATACATTTAGAAATGCAAATGTTTCCCATGCTCTTTCCTCCTGGTAGTGTGTTGAGTCTCCTGTCTTAGTGGGGAGACGTGCTCATGAGCATCTTGATAGTTAGTTGGATGTCAGTATGATTGAAAATGGAGAGAATATATTTTTTTTCCCCAGTATGGTTGATTGCCTTCTGTTTTCAATATTTATTTTTAGCTAAATGAAAAAAGCAGTTGTGATTATCCAAAGTTGTTACACTGCTCGTGTATGATGGATATGCCATATAGAACCCAGTTAATTTTCTTTCTAACTGCATATTGCACTTCCTGCAGTGTCAGTTATATTGAATGATAAAGTTAAACTCTCTTTGGGATTTAATCTTTTTTATTAAAGTTGTCAGCCACATGAAATGGAAGCATCAGCATCAATGGAACCTGTACTGGTCCCAGCTGCTTGTCCTTTGTTGTATGGCATATATTGCTGAGCGACTGCACCAAAAGTCACATGTGTGAAATTCCCTAAATAACAGGAGAGACTCCTCCTGGCAAGGCTATGTATTGAATTTTAAATAGTAGTCAAGAAAAACAGTTACTCTAACATGTACACAGAATATATACTGAATTATTATCTTACCTTCCATACTCCTAACCAACCGCTCTGGTTTCTTTCAATTCATACAAAATTGACACAACCTTTGTAGGGAGAAGAAGGAAGGGCACACTCCAGGTAGGGGTGAGAGGGAATGGCACTCCATTAAAATGGTGCCCAGCTTATATAGGGTAGACCATAGAACTCTAGAAAAGAGGTTGAACTTACAAATCCTCTCACATGGATGGAGGAACTGGGAGTGTCCCGACCATCAAAGGCAAACGAAGGCCGGGATGACCATCAAAGGAAACTCCACTGGGGCAGAAACCGACCAATCAGGGAGCAGGACAAACCTGAGGGGAAAGGCAAGCGCCATCTTGTGTAATATCAAATAGGAATATTCGAACTTGGCAACAACAGTCTTATAGAACTGGGACCTCGTAACAGTCCGATATGTAGAAAGTTGATCTTGCTGACAAGAACATTCCTTGTTTCTGCCGTCCTCCTCCTTTATCCCCATCATGTCATGTTTTTTCGTGATCCTTTTTTCCATTTTGAGTACATCTGTATGCCAACACAAAATTGCTTATTTCTTTCCACCGAATAGCTGAAGTATTTGCTCTTCAGATGTAGCCTGAAGTATAGGTAAGATTTGCTAAACTAGTTTTAATTCTATGCATCTATAAGTTTTTGTTGTTGATGGTGCTGTAAAAGTGAGGAATGCAGCCTTCTGCGGGCTAATGTGTAAGACTGGGATGACTGAGTATTTTGCTTTCATAAGTTCGAGGTCTAAAACTTCCAGTTATAACTTTTCTAAGAGGACTGAGATTCTGATTCAAAGTCAGACTTATTATTCTGGAGCATAATGAAAACTGTGGAAACCAACACTCAGGCAAGAGTCACCCCTTTGTAGGGACAATTGAATATATGCACAAGGCCTAATAAAGTCCTCAGTTCCTAGGTGATCACTGCCAATCTCTTTTTTAGGTGATGAACTTTCATGCTGTTCACAAATACCTGAATCCCTTCCTGCAGTAGAATTCATTTACCATTGTGCAAATATTCGCTATTTATTCTAGACCACACACAGATGTGAGTGACATCAGAGTAAGACTGCAGTAACCCCAATTAATTTCCGGAGGCTTATTCCACATTCATCCTACTCAGAGATAAAAATGTGTGTGTTTATCCTTGAATTGCATGGCACAGGCTATAATGGTGAGGTGCACTGAGCTTCATTCTCAGCATAAACTAGTTTGGGGTAGTCAGTTGAAAAATGTTGTTACTCACCAGATTGACAAGGTAGATGGTCCATTATCACTTCCTTTAAGCAAAATATGAATGTTAATGAATCTATTTTGTGCTATCATGACTTCGGAAAGTAAAAGAAAATTCTAACACCTGTGGGTTGATTGTTTTTTTTTGTTGTTTCTTTTTAATTGGTTAGTGAGCACTGAGGATACTGGCGTTTCTAGGAAAGGAAAATTAGTTCCTGACTGGCTGGGCAGTTTTTTGTTGTATAGCTTTTTGTTGATAGGAGTTGGCTTTCTTCAACAAAACATATCTGCATTCCTTTAAAAAATGGAGTCCTTTCAGAGATTCATTTTAGTGGTCTTCATCTGTAAATTTTTGGCTAAAAAGGGTCAGTGGAGGAGTCTGGTTCATCCTTCTGCACTTAGATTTGAGGGTTTATGTTGAAAAACTGGCATCAATTTTGGTTTAGGCTTGGCAAAATACTCACCAAGTTATGGAGCTATTAGAGCTGTGTATTGTCTCATTTTTATAATAATATTACTTTTGGTTCAGATGATTTTATTATTTCAAAAAATATGCATTATATGGAATTGGTGCCTTTTTGTCTGTAGATGGTATTTTATGACCATTGAATAATCAACAGTTTTAGAAAAAGAAAAGAAAACTGCAATGCAGTACAATAGTCCTCCTCAGCTGTCAGTTTTTTCCAATTAATTTGCTCATTTAATTGTTGGAAATCCAATTGATGGCCAGGTATTTCTTCTGAAACCTTCTTTGGTGTTCAGGGAAATTTAGTAAAGAATAGCGTTTGACATTTTAATAAAGCAGTGTGGCTTTATGACGCAGTCAGTGTGCTTGACTAGAAAACAACCAGCCATGAAGAGAAAATAATAAAGTTTATTGTTTTTAATGTCCTTTAACTTGAATTCAGTAATTAGAAGA
Organism: Margarornis squamiger; assembly: GCA_035222235.1. NCBI lineage: Eukaryota > Metazoa > Chordata > Aves > Passeriformes > Furnariidae > Margarornis > Margarornis squamiger. The sequence continues at coordinate 14,905,538 of JAWWTY010000138.1, read as the reverse complement.
ATAATGTAGCTCTAAAGACCTAATTTGAAGGTAAAATTTTAATTGTGTTATTGAAAGCTTTTGTAGTTTCCTGTTCAAAGCTAAAAGGTCCAGTCTGCTCACAGTGATGTTGATGTTGCTCTAATGTGACTGAGTATTTCAAGTGCTGGAAAAAGTTCTGACTTATGACCATCGAAGGAGGAAAACATGGAATCCAAAAGAGCACGACCCTTTTGCATTTATTGTAGTCTAACTATGTCCATTATTCCAAATACCTTTATTTTTCAGTTACAGAAGTACATAGGTTTTAAAAAACAGGGTAAGTTGAACAAATAGGTTGTGCTATTAGAATATACTCTGGAACACAAAAAGAAAACTCTATTTTAAGACAAAACTCTGTGACATTTAGTAAAATAAATATATTATGAGATAAAGCTCTTAACATCTGTTCCATCAAAAAACATATCCTCATATATCAGAACCTCAATTAGCTTTTTCAATTATGTTGGTGATTTACATAGGCTCAGAAAGGCATTGAAAGTTTGACTAAAACAATCCTTTTAGTAGATTTTCAATCTGGAAATATTTTTCTTAAGGGTAGCTCTTTAGAATTTTTATTCACCATCTATGTGGATCACAGTGATAATATTGTAGGTGTGGAAGTTCAACACATTTAGGCCCTAAAAGCCAGAGGGTGTAAGTCTCAAACGAGGTCAGAGGGAATCCCTGCCCAACATTTTTAGGTGTTTTGTAAATCCTCACTTTGAAATGTGGGATTATGTTCAGCAAGCTCGAGATCTCATGGATTCTGACTGGTACTGCAGGTGGGCAGGAAAAGGGAAGAGATGGTGCCTGTTTAGTATCTAAACTAATTAGTCTGATTTTAATAATTGCTTGAATGATTTTAATAATTAAGTATGGATCTCATCTTTTGGCCTCTATGACCCAGTTCAATGTTTTTGGAAGTTTAATGAACTTGCTGCTGGGATTTTTGGTTGTGATTGTTTGTTCCGAGGAATCTTGAAATTCTCTTGGTTTTGATGCCAGTTCTTTGCAGGGAGGGGCAATTGTCATTTTCACAACCAGTCCTTAATTGCCTTACTGATGCTTGGTGGGCAGTGGCAATCAACTCCAGCTCTGTGACACCAAGAGCCCTGGACTAGATTAGAGTTCAGGGAGCTGGACAACAAATTTTCTTGGACTTGTGCTTAAAAATAAAACCAAGCCTAGGCATTCCATGAGTGCCAGGCTAATCCATGTCATGGTGCAGTTGTTTGTTTTTTATTTTTTAAATGCTCAGCATCTAGCAGCACAGCGTAGTAACCCCGAGGTTATGCTGCACTTTGCATGTTTGCAAATGTTGTCAGAGTGATCATATGCTTGTGTTAGGCTGGTGATAAAGTCAGCAAAACGCAGTGAATTAAAGTTGGCAAGCAGTTCTTACCTTTGAATGCTCTTGAAGTTGCAGTTTTATTGCATTTTTTGATTTGGTGAAGTATTGCAGTAATACTGCTTTTGAGGGTTATTTTGTTTTTTGGGTTTTCTTTCAACATTAGTAGATTTGTGAGCTTGTTATGACACTCTTTTTGAAACAGGAGTTTTGCCACTGAGTTTTATTTGGAAGAACAGAAGGTAATGCTTGAGTTAATTCTCTTTCAATCATCTTTCAAATTAATGAGAAAATGTTTCCAATTAAAATCAGTATTTGATTAATTAGTAGTTGACTTACTAGGAAGGAGACAAGAAAGTCAGGAGTGTTGTTAGGATGCATTCAATGCAAATCATGGGAGGAGAGTGTACAGGAAAGAAACCATCAGTGCCTCAAAGGATACTGGTTGTTTTGCGGTAGGACATCCTTCAGCAGCCTTTCAAGTTGATTGGAACGAACTAATAAAGAAAACAACTATAATTTGTAAGTACTTTGAAGTTGATAGGAGCACCTATCCTTAACCATGGGTATTATGTGTGATTGCACGTGGTATCTTGCAAATGACAGACTATCACACCAAAATAAATGTCAAGGACGTGTGCACATCCTCAGACAATCAGGCTGAGGAACAAATAAATTTGTTTAATTTTGTTATTTCAAGAGATGTTATTCCTGCTGTACAAAAAGAGAGAAAGAAAATATGTCATCTTCGTCAATGACATAGAGAAAGAAGTAGCACTTAGAGTGAATCACTTAGAGTGAATTTTAGAACTTCTGTGTTTTGGAGACACTTATAAATGGGTGCACTAATGATTTTTTTTTTTTTGTTGTCTTCATGTGGAAGTTGTAATTTCCAAAAGAAAGTACAGTACTCAGTACAAAGAAATTCATCTTTTATAAAACTTGTGTGAATTTGTTAATTCCCCTCTAGACCCTTCACCTAAAGACTTTCAAAGAGTTTTGTATCCTTCTTATATTGTGGTGCCCAAAACTGTCAGGCAGCAGCAGAACCATTCAGAAACCCTGCATGTAGTGTATCTTTTGCTGGTTTACATGTACTGTAATATCAGAGTCTTAATGTTATTAATAGCATGAATAACACAAAACAGCTTTATGGTTTCTCTTCCATCTGAAATGTCAATGCAAAATGGCCTCAGCTCTAAGGGAAGTACATGATTGACTGTTTGGTTCTAGTTATTTAAATTAAAAATTTCAAGTGGAAGTAGCAAAGATTGTTGATATATTATCCAGAATTCAGAGAAAATCGATACAAGCCTTAATGACCTCCCCCCGCTGCTCTTTAGCTGCATTAGTCACATCTTAGGAAAGCACTGTGGCCATCAATCTAGGAAACAAATTGCTTTATTTTCATATTGTGAACTTAATGGCAGCTCATGTGCAATCTTTCCATCTGGTTCTGAAGTACTGTATGAAAAATACAGGAGGAAAAAGTTTCTGAAAGAATGAGAAGCTTTAAAGTATATACAAGCAGTAACTCAGACACAGAATAAACTTTAGAGAGCCAATTTTTATTCTTTCTAGGTGTCCATGCATGTTATTGTGTTGAACCAGGACACCAGATATAATGAGAAGAGCTATGCAATAACAGCCATACAAGAGTAGACTAAGTAGACCAGCTGTCCAATCTTGGACATCTCTGTGGGTTACCACATAAATAAAATATTCAGAATAATAAAGAGGTTTTGTTTTAAATCAAAAGAGTTAAGAGAGTAAAACTTTTGGATTTGAGAGGCTAAGATTTGATGTCCAGATTTAAAGGAGATTATTTCCTGTGGCTGGCTTCTCTGCAGACACACAGAAACTAAAGTTGAGTTAAGTAAGTGTCATGGTTGTCAAGATTCTGATTTGAGGTGCTGTTTCCACATCACCCTCCCCAAGTGTTTCATCCAAGATCAGTATCATAAGGCAGCTAAGTGACATCTGCACTTAACAGAGCTAATGCAGGAGAATAATTAATCATTGCTGTACCTAATAATCTCTACTCAGATCCTTACCATGTTTTGCTTGGATCTTTGTCTGCAAGCACAGTGTAATTCATCCTAATATTTAAACATCTCATAGCTTGTTGCTGCCTTATATAGGAATACTCATTTTCTTTCTATGAAGACTGAACTAAAAGTATCTACCAAAACCTTTCTTTCACTTCTGAAAGCAAGAGGAACCTGTGGTAGGGAACCAGGTAGGAGAGGAGCCCCAGTATCTGGCATGTGATCTCCTGAGCTGTGCTCTGAACTGGGCAGCACCTTTCCTAGTCTAGTGGAGATGGAAAAACACATAGGCTGTGACCCAGTGAGGGGATCTGACCCTCACATCAGGTTCTCTACAATTTTTGGTGTTTTTTTTTTTTGTTTTTTTTTTTGAGGCAGAATGGATCTCTATTATAAGAACCTAAGCTGTCCAGGAAAACTTAGCAACAAATTATAATTTTCTTCTGAAGATTTGTAAGAAAACCACACTTGAAAATACAAGCTGTTCTGATCTGTGCCTGTTCATGTGAGCAAATTGTAGACTTATGTTTTCACAGAGAAAAGCAGATGAAATATACCTATCTATTTGCTAAAAGTAGAGTTGTGGGGTTTTTTGTCTGTTTGTTTGGTTTGGTTTTTTTGTTTGTTTTTTGTTTTTTGTTTTTTCAGAAGGCTAAATGAGGGATTACATTTAGATAGTAGATACTTAGTGATTGAAATACATCTTCAAAGTAATTCAATAGAATTAAGCTGCTGTAATCTACAAAAGTACTTTGGTCTCATGTCCATCAAACAAAAGAGGAAATGACCTGGCCTAAGTGACTCTGTCAAATATGGAATAGAGAGGAGAGTGCTGATGCTTTTAAATGCACTCTTTGCAATCCCACCGTGCCCCAGACAGGTCTAGCAAAGATGACAATTTATTTGAGAGGTACTTAACAGATTAATTTGAGTCTTGCTGATTGTTCTTCATGCCTACAAGATGGCAGTGATACTGCAAAGGTTAAGAAGGTACAAACTGAATTGGGACTGCAAATTCCACTTTGAGAATGGATTTCTTTCTGTGAGGCTTCTGTGTAATCCTTACTATAGTGGCTTTCTAATTCTTGGTATTTACCTTGGATATTAATATAAGGCAAATAAGCATGAATAATAGAAGTCAAAGCTGTGTCTCCCATTATATTTCTCAGTCCCTTGCTGTGGGGAAAAGATTGTAAACTGCTTACTCTAGAAAATGAGTCTGACCTGCACAAATGGAGTCATGTCCTAAACAACATGAAAAGAGGTAAAGTTGAACAAATGCCTTCTGAACAGCACCTGGAATATAAATGATAATCAGGAGTTCATTCCTTATTTTGTCCTGCAGTTTAAGACAGTATTATTTATGTTAAAACCTAAATGTGCCAAAACCAGACCTGTTAATAGATTAAGGTCAGCGTAATTTAGTGTTGTATCTGCTATAAACTTGGTTTCCTTAATAAAAGAAAAAAAAAACCAAAACCACCTCCCCCCCCCTGCCAAAAAACCAAAACCCAAAAAATCGTACAGCAATCCCCCCTAAAAACAAACCAATAAACAAAATACCCAACCAAACCCAGACCACATCCCAGAGCCTAACAAAACAGTGATTTTTTGCAGACCAAGTATGCTCTCAGCATTCCATTATGTGATACTAATATAGCCTGAAATTTGATCAAAATCCCTCTTTAAATAAAGCATTTGGATTGATCATAAGTAGTAAGCTGAGCTGAGTGTCATAAAAACAAAGTTGCATTTATTTTGTTTGCTGCCCAACCAAATCAACACTGCCTCTGCCTCTTTCCCTGAAGTGAACAAATGAGCCTTCCTGCTCTCTGAAGGAATGGTGACATAGCAGCAGGGATCAAATTAGAGAGCTGGTCCTTGTTCCTGAGGGACTGATGACCCAAATTTGACTGTACAAAATCTTCAGTTTCTAACAAGAGTTGTGCTTTACGGTCACATTCCAGACTCCAGATTTAACTGGGTAACTGTTTCTTCCTGTTTACCAGTGCAAGTCATTTCTGCAGCTGCAATAATACTTTTCATGGCTGTTTTAATGAAAGGAGAAGAAAACAACTAGGTTAGAGTAGTATTGTTCCCTTTGAGATTTCTTCTGCTTTCTGATCTGTCTTTGGAATTTAATTTAGTCATCCTGTTTTACTGTCAAAGCTGTTAGGAGTCTATTGGGTAAAGTGTCATTTATGGTCAAAAAGTAAAAAGTAGATAGGGAAAAATGTCTCATCAGTTTTCCAGATTGCATAATAATGAGTGTCCCCAACCTTCCCTACATCTTTGTATTGGTACTACTATATTATAGCCTGTGACAGACAACTCTCATAGCTCAACTCATGACCTGCAGTAATCTCTCCCTTAGTCTGTACCACAGTGGTGGCTTGTCTTAGCATTTAGTACACTCAGCATAAATTCCTTGGAGTCTTTTTGTGATGTCTGAACAGTTTTTTATGCTGTGTTCTGTTTCTGCTGTTGCAAAAAACAATGGCATTAATATCTATTTTATCCAGCATAATGAAAACTCCATTGGATTCAGTTTATCATGCCCGATATTGCACTTGAGGATCTATATAGTCCATTTTCTCTTCAGCTTCATTCCACCACAGACTTTTAATATGGTGTAAGAAAGGAATGTTTCCCTATCTTATCCAGAGATACAGGTGAAATTTGTAGGTTCCAAGAAAATTTTGAGCTAGATACAATGATTAATGGCTACACATTTGCAGTTCCTATATGCTCCAGTGACTTTCATCAATGCCTGAACCTGTTCTTGGCACTTTCTTCTTTGTATGTGAAATTACTTGGATATTAAGGACACTTTTGGAGCTCTTTTTAACTGTCCAAGTAACACACCACCATCTCACTTCTCCATTTATAAAACATTTTGAGTATATGTGGAATTTGAGTATTTCTTTTGCTCAGGGCCAAGAGGCAGGACAGTGGCTTGGCACAAATAGTCCAAAGAAAAAAATATCATGTCATTTTACCTTCAACTTCAGAAATAATGCCACTTCTCTGCATTTCTTTTGCCACTTATTAAAATATGTATTCCTGAATGCTGCAAACTAAAAGTTGTTTATTGATTGGTATGAGTCAAATACATGTATAGACAATAAAAACAACCATTTTTCATTCCCCTCACCCTCTACCCAACAAAACCAGGTGAAAGTTTCTGTTCAGTGTTGAGAGATACGTAAAATCACAGTGAAAATCTCTAAGTCTAATAAATGAGCAGTCAGTATAGCTGTGAATAATTGAGGGAGGTATGAGAATATGCACTGCCAAATTTAATTTCTTCCATGGTATGACAAATCTCCCTAGGGTTGTGATAGACCCAAAAGGGGAAGGTGATTGGGAGAGATTCCCTCCCAAGGCAGCTCAAAGCAAGGTCTAACTGCAAGATGAGAGCAGCAGTGATGACAAAAGTGTTCACAGATTTCTGTCCCAGTGATCTGACTTCTTTACATACACTTCTTTCTTGCTGGGAGACCTGACAGCTCGTACACCTGAAAATGTCTGTCGTTCTGACAAGCTGGATTCCTTGAACACTTTATTAGGGAGGTAGCTTTCATTTATTTCAGAGAAGTCACGATCAAGTTGATATTTGTAATAGACATGGGGGGAAAAAGTGTGATTACTGTGTATTCTCCTCCTTGGTATGACATTTCAAGGAGATAAGTATTTCACAGAAATCTGAGAAAAATGTTAGTCATTTTTCTCATTTGCATGGTGGCCTATAATTTGAAAGTGGAAGCTTTCCAAGCTATGTACTGTATAGGGTTCTGTGAACTACATAGATTTTTTTCCAGCTAAATTAACTCTATAAATTAGAAAGCATTTGGAAGCTAGATCATGAAAATTCTGTTGACAGACAGCTGAGTGAGACTTTTCTGTGTTTGACTTTCTAAAGCAAAGATGGCAGATAATCCATTTGTGCTCAGCCTGCATGTCATATTTCAGAATTAAGCAAATAATAGTGGGAAGCCAAACTGAATTGATTATGATTTAATGTCCTGAGTCTGATATGATATTTTAGTATGTAATTCACTGCCATCTGATTCCCAAATCAAATTTGACAGTGTTCTTTTGGAAGCAATTGCACTCCTCAGTATCAGCCAGAATGATGACCCCAAAAAGCTGTTGAAAAGGTGAGATTCTTGGGGCCAGAGGAATATAGCTGGGTACTGGAGAGAGCGCTTGGTGTTGATTGTGTCCTCAGGGGATTGGTCTTAATGTCCTACTGCTGAAGTGAAGCACTTCTGATAGAGAGTTTTTAGTGAGAGTTGGTGTTTCTGGCTGTCTCTTCTGGCTGCTGTGGATAATACTTGTTCCTTTGCATGCTATTGAAGGAGTGGCCTCTTCATGACTCACACTAGGGGAAAAAACAAAACAACTCAGAAAACAGATTGTCAATTTCTTAACATCTCTGCAACCTGGAGGCTGAAAGCTCATTTGTCCTTGTTCACTGTACCCAGCTCTACAGCACAGGCCTATTTGCCCTGAGTTTATGCTTTGACCTGATATATAGAAATATATGAAAAATGATACACTCTCCTTTTAAGCATCATTGACTATACCAGTATGAGAAATACCTAGGGACTCAGATCATTAAGCTCAGTTTCCTGGGTCCAACATTGAGTTCACCGGATGAGGGCCAAGGTAGGATGTGAGCTTCTCAAATGACCTTAATTTGAACTCTAAATGCATGGAAGGTTCAGAACATTTCAAGATAAGCCAGTTGACCCAGACCGTTCCTCTCCAGTGGAAGCGAATAGTCTGCAGACATTAAAAATATATCAAGCAGTCGTCTAGTAATTCAGGAAGTCAGGTTAAGTTGAAAGCAATTTTGCTTTGGAGTGTGGCTTAGACTGAAGATAAGTATTTTATACACCTGTAGCTCAAATACCAAACTTTAAGAAGTCAGTCATTGAGAGCTACTACCATGAATCAAGATTATTTCATGGACTTAAATCCTCTTTGAGCTTTTACCATAAGTGAATTCTGTGTTTGTCTTCACATCAAGGTGTTCCACAGCTGCTCAAAGTACCTGCCCCTGTAAGTTACAGGACCAATTCAGGGGCCTAAACAAGATCTCATTAGAAGCCCCTCAGCTCCAAAGCAAGTGTGAGTTTGTTGGCTTCTCTGTGAACTGGCTCAGGCTGCGTCATGTGTTGATATGACCACTGAGTTGTCGGATTCTGACAAGTGTTCTATGTCATATGTGCGCATCCCCCATGAACCATGTAACAAGTAGAAATAGTGTCACTGTGGCTGCTTTCAGATTTACAGCTTTCTCTGAATGCTAGTTAATCCACTAAGATTTTTTCCATTGACCTCCACTGACTTTGAATTAAGATAGTTAAGCCACCTAGAAAGCCATGCACTGGTCTGCCTGTGAGTCCAGGCAGTTATACCCTGATAAGGATTCTGTTCCATCTGGTATTTATATCCTTTCCTTCCCACCTAATCATGCTAGAAGAAAAGAATTTTCTCCTTGATTTTGTAACCTTCTTTCTCCTTTCTCATAGTGCTTTTCTGGAGTGATAAATAGTCAAAACATAAGTCACCTTGACTATCAAAGAATTAAGTGTCTTTTCATAGTTACCTGGGTCATGTGTTACCATAGAAGTGTGAGTCCAGGCTTTTGATATTCACACAAAAGAAAGCACATTGATGTACCCAGGGCTGGATCAAGTGTTATATCATTAGCATTAAGCAGCTATAATGGGAGAAAGATGAAAATAACTGCAGAAACTTGAGAAACAACAAAGATGAAAAGAAAGATGTGAGAATGGTACAAAAACATGGTTCCTTATTTGTAGGGTAAACTTGAAAGGTACCCTTCTCAACCTGCCTGGCTTATAAAGTATTCAGAAATGGAAATTAATCAGCAGTTGTTTATATCTGTGCAAATCTGGCACTGGGATCTGATATGATAGCACCCTGCAGACTTCAAGATTAAGCTGCTGCTCTTCCACAGAGATGCCTTTTCCCACTAACTCTACTCTGTAGTCTCAGTATCTGAGCTGTTCCCCTTGTCCTTTCCCCCCTCACTTTGATGTATGAACATATTCTTCACTTGTACTGCTCAAAGTTGAAAGACATTATTCCTTTATATTTGGATCTGTTAAACATTTTTTACGCTTCGTGCTCTCTTGCCTATCACAAAATTATTTTGATTATTTCAGATATTTTTCTATTCTAAAACTAAAAAATGAAGGATTCAGAGGCAAAGTGGTCCAATCAGTCCTCAGTTCAGTCAAGTAGATATGTTTTATTGCAACTGTTTGTCAGCCACTTTGTGTTTGTCTTGAATTTGATTCAGCTTGTTTTTGGTCCTGTTGTGAACCAGAAACATGCTTAATATTGATACCAGTCAATGTGATGCCATTATGCCAAACATCCCTACAGCTGCCCTAAAATACACAGGTTCTTTACCACTTTCAAGGTTTTGCAGATGGAAATGAGTTATGATATTTCTCCCAGACTGCAGTGAATCTAAACGGTGTGAAAACTGAAAGATTGATTATTGTTCTTCCACCCACTTCCGCCAATTCAGTCTCAGAGTTGTTTCAGTGAAGGCACTTGGCTCTTAAGGTTGGATTAGGTTTTTTACAACCTTAATTCTGAAGAGTCAGTGCAAACAAACCTCCTGCTGATTTCTTGTGGTTATTAATTTGCATAATGGTGGCAGCAATATTAATCTAGTGGGATTACTTAGAAATTTCATCTGGAGTTTTTACCATTGTGCTTTGGCTTCCGCCTGCTCTCAGCCATGCTCTGATGAATAGTCTCACTCTGAGAGCAAAGTCAAGGAATATCAGTCAAGGGGCCACTGCTCAGCTGCTGTACAATTGAAATGTTATCAAGCAGATGATGTCGTGTCTCTCTAAAACAAAGCATATATGGCAAGGTATTTTATTTATTGCCCTCTGCCACTCTGATCCCACTGTCTTTAAGAACACTAGCCATCCCTCCTGTGACATGAAGATGATTTGGGTCAGAACTCGATTATCTTCATAAATTCTCTGCATGTGAACGTGTTCTTTTTATAACAACTGAGTAATTTAAATTGTTATTTTACACTGGTGCATATGTTATTTTAGGTCAAGCTTGTTGTGTATTCCATTATAATTAAAAATAACTCTGTTCCTTCATTTTAGTTAATTGGAGGAATCTACTTAAAGAGGTAGAAAATGAGTAGAAAATGTCTCTCTCATTGTTATATTGAACATTTCAGTAAATGACATACTCGACAGAAATTCTTAAGCCCTCAATGCTTTCATAACTATTGATCTGGTTTTGAAGCATGGGAATTCTGCTCTGATGATGATGTTATGCACACAAAACCTTGTCCATGATCTCTAAACCATTACTTTGTTTTACTTAGTTTGGATAAAAGTCATCTGGAATATCTAACTTTTCAGGTGTTCATGAAATTTGCCTCAGACGACACTGAGTGATTTAAACACATTGTAAAGAAATAATGACTAAGAAAAATGTGTAATAGATAAATATATTTGTACAGTTTTACATCTGACCTGTCATGCTCTTAAACTCATTTAGTGTGATTCTGGTGGGTTTTTTTTCTCAGTCATGTTTTGCACAAGATTTTCCTCTTAATAAAGGGATGTTACTGATTCACATGCATGTTTGATATGTATAGCTGAATCAATTAAAAGTACATTATAAATACTTTCAAATCCCTCAGAGTTATTTTGAAGGGATGAGAGAGAGGGTGGGAAAACTGTGGCCTAATGTGCAAGGGAGAAATGGGGTGGGGATTGACTGCTCACTTCCACTTCACCTACAGTGTTCTACCAGCTCTCCAAGCTGTACATTCCAGTTCAGATTACTTACAGTTCATGGAATTATATCTCGACTTTCTGTTTGCCAATATGCAGCATTTGTTACTCCTTTCCCTTGTGGCAGCTCTTGTGCAGTATCTGTAACTGAGCAACTCACTGATCTAGAAATCATCCAGATGATGCTTTGTGCAGTTTGATGGCAGACATTGAGAGAAGTGTGATACAGGAGAACTTGGAGAGCGAAAGATCAAACTGGTGCAGGTTGAGTGTTGTTGACATCCTTCAAGTGGTTGGATGCATTGCAGTCAGGAACCCTGGCTGTGACTTTCACAGATACCTTTTTGGTTCTGGAGTGCACAAAGCTTGGACAAAGTCTTTAGTCTGGAGCTGAGATCTTCAAGATGCTAAAGGGCTTTAGACAGATTTTATTTATTTTCAAGGGGCAGGTGTAAATCCTGTTAACTTCTTGGTATATTTATATTTTGATCTCTGGTTCATATCTTGTTTTTGAATAGTATATTCTAGATGTTTAATGCACCCAGATGTTTGTAGATGTAAGAGTAAAGGTTTCCCCCCACTTTTTTCCTAAAATCTGAGGGATTAAGAAAAGAGCTGGCATGAAAATGTTGGTGTTTCAAGCAGCAGATGTTCTGCTACCTCTGTGGCTATAAGGATTGTGTGATGGTAATACCAGAATTTTTCTTCAGGATGTTATGAATCATGGATCCTTGACATCCTCTCATGTTCTGCAGCCACTGAATATTCTCCCTTTATAAATATGGAAGCTAGGCTGAGAGGACTAGTCATGTTCCATCTTTGACACCTTCATTAAGAGGAATATGGTTATACTGAGAGTACTTACTGAGCTTCCAGATGTGTGAAAACTGATGCATTCCTTCTTGGCTAAGAGATCACTGCTTTGAATTTCAGAGGATATCTGGAATATTACTGAGAGCATGATTTTGTGCTCAGTATCTCGTTTGGGTAGGAAACAGCACTCTTGTTTAGCTGGAGGACACATCGAACATAATATTCTTGACCAGTGTCATGTTCTATCCCAAGGACACAAGCTTTGCATTCACAGAACAGACCTTAGTGAAGGATTTATTTTCCTCCTTGACAGTTCTGTCTCATTTCTCTTTTTCCTTCATTCAGCAAACAGTATTGCTTCCCAACATGTGTGTGTGTATTTGTGTGTATGTGATGGCTTATACTGTTGTCACAGACCATTCAGCTATAATATTATGCAGCTGAATGAGAAGTGTAATGCCAGGAATTAGGGGTTATGTAAAAGGTGAATAGGTAATGATGAAATAGATTAGAAGAGCATCTCAAATTCATAATGGTCATTCACATAAATAGCACTTTATCATTTCCCATCTGTCATCCACTGTGAAGATTCATGGTACCTTTTGATCAGGTGACTTGTCCTTGAAGTACAGTTAGAATTCCAGTGTGAAATATCAACTGTTCTGCTGGCAGAATGAGTTCAGTCAGCAAGCATCAAACCCTCTGTATGGCACTCATCATGGGAACTGAGGACAAAATAGTTCCAGCCCTTGGGCAAAGCAACCTGCATATCCTGGCTTCCATCAGGGTTATGAAAAGCCTTAATATTTAGAAATTAATTCATTCTGGTAGCACTAATATTATTACTAAATTTGTTTCATCAAGCAAAATAGACCTGTGGTTCCCTGATAGTCTTGCCAAAGTTGTCATCTCATTATTTAGGAAATTCCCTTATTCTCCCACCACTTACTTGCAAAAAATACTTAAATAAAAATTAATTCCCTATATTAGTTCTAAATGCATTTTCTCCACAACTTTACATTTTTATATAGATAGCCCTGTATTAGAAAAGGAAAAGCTGACTAATAATGCTGATTGTTAGTGTGGGAAGTGATTTAAAATGAAAAAAAAATAGTGTAAGTTGTACTTCTCCTTAAAGAATATATAAATAAGCTAAGTGATATCTGTTCAGCTTGTAGGGTCCTAGGTTTTGATGACCTGACAGTTTAAAGCAATGAATATTTATTCCCCATTCATCAGTCAGAGAACATCTCTATAGAACCTATTCAGTCCTGCCATGTGGGTAGAAATTTGGTTGAATTTATTGGTTTCAGGTTTAATAGCTGTCATACATATGCATGTAGGCCCCAACTATGTTATGGAGCACCTGAATTCTGCAATTTGCCTCTTGACTTTTATGCTTTCATCATCTGTAACTTCCTTCTGGCTCAAATACCAGACCTGCCTTTGTGTGACAATAAAGGCAGGCACCCAGTGTACTCTCGATTTTTACCTCCCACATGGAAACAAAAATAGTTCCAGCAAACATTTAGACCCAGGAAATGCTTCCTTTACCTACAAAGTAGCCTTGTCCGTAAAATTTGCTAAGTTAGTTTAGTTTTTCTAGATTTTAGACTGTTGACAATTAAAGCTAAGAGGCTGACCTTGGAGAAGCCTGTGCTGCTGCTTAGATGGAACAGGGAATACTTGGAACACAAAGAATTTGAGCATTTGAATGCAAAGTAAAAATGATTGTATTTTAAGTAGAGAATGCTACTCTCATAAAGGAATTTGAACTCTTTCATACATAGCCTTTCCACAGTGATTTAAAAATGGAAATGTTTTGACCACATTGAATGCTTTGTAGGGATGCAGATGGTATGTCAAAGCATGAACACTTCAGTCAGAGTTGTGCTGTTTTAGACTGAATGCAAGCTACCCTGTATTACTGAAGGTTTTATTCTTCCATCACTGTTTGATCAAACACCCACCAAATGAGAAACAATCATCTTGATATGAAGAAATTACTCTATTACATGCAGTGCACTTTTATTCTGATACTAGATCCAGTCTTTCCTTTGCATGAGGAAGAAATAAAAATTGAGTAATGACTTTATGAATAAGCTCTTGTAAATTAAAAGCATAACAGATCCATGTAGATCAAATATACCCTTCAGTTTACTCATTCAATAAGCCTTTACTTGTTATGCTGATACAAATACATACTCTGCAGGGTGTAAATATATGAGGATGTACTTCCTTTCTATCAAGTGTGAAATAGATATTATGAGGATGTTAAATCCTTCAATGACATGTTCTGCTAGTGAATAGATCATTTATGAACTTTGTGAATTTTGCCACCAGCAAACACATAGGTTTTCTTTTATATGTCTGGATGACCCTTAGCAGAAAGGCTTTTTTTGAAATAGAGTACCACATTTTTATGATAAGCTCATCAACGGCTGTTAGAAAAATAAAATAGTAATATATTGCTTTTATGCATTATAAGCCTAGTCTTTTTATAGGTTGAGGAAGATGGTTCTCCCCCTCCACTCTGCCTCAATGAGACCCCACCTGGAGTGCTGCATCAGGCCTGGGGTCTCCAGCAGAGCAAGAACATGGACCTGTCAGAGGGTCCACAGGAGGCCACAAGGATGCTCAGAGGGGTGGAGCACCTCTCCTACGAAGATGGGGACTGAGAGAGTTGGAATTGTTTAGCCTGGAGAACAAAAGGCTCTGGGGAGACCTCAGAGGACCTTCCAGCACTTTAAGGGGGCTTATAAAAACCAGAGTGACTCTTTACATGGGCAGATAGTGATACAGCAAGGGGGAACAGTTTTAAAATAAAAGACCGGAGATTTATGGTAGGTGTTAGAAAGAAATTCTTCCTTGTGAGGGTGGTGAGACCCTGGCACAAGTTGGCCAGAGAAGCTGTAGATGCCCCATCTGTGGAAGTGTCCCAGACCAGGCTAGATGGGGCTTGGAGAAACCTGGTCTAGTGGAGGGTGTCCCTACCCATGACAAGGAACAAAATGAGCTTTAAGGTCCCTTCCCACCCAAACCATTCTGTTATTCTATAATTCTTAGTTCTTTGTTTCTTTTTCAGAAAATGAAAAACTAGTTTACGAGCTTAGTCATTAGGGATTTGGTACATTGTTTCCACTGAGACTTAAGATGATTTTAAAGAATGACAGGTATATCTGTGACATGACTCAGATATCTGGAGCCTGTCCAATTTCCCTCATACTTCCCTGATGGCATGAGACTGATACTGATAGTGATTTATTTTATTTTTTTTCCTTGTTCTTTCTTAGTAGCAATTAAAATGAGAGAGAAGATAAAGTTTTGACAGTTTTCCACAAAAGTTCATTACTGGTTTCCCTAGTGGGCTCTTCCCTGAAAAGTCTCTAGAGCAGAAAAAGGATGCACTAACTATGCTTACCCCCTGTGATGTTAAATACAATTATCATCATGTCTTTGGAAGGATGACTCCAGTGCTGAAAGGCTTGTCAGTCCCCACTCAGGTACAATAGCTGCAAAGTTAACAATGAATACAAATTTTTTTCTTAAATCACAGCATGTTTATTATTCACGTTGTTCTTCATAATGACTTGGAATTGAGTAAAAATCTATTGTTGGAATAATTTCTGTGGATGCAAGACATCATTTTGGCCACTCTTTTATATGACAATGTCTTTAGTGATCACTGATAGTCAAATTGTTGAAACCTCAGTTCTTCGTAATCTGAAGCAGTCCGCATGTGGGGAAATGTACAGGAAAAAAGACACTGATTAAGGGGAAAAACAAGTTGGTTCCCCTCTTGTTAGGGGCTAACTCCATCACAGTAGTGCTGATTATACTAATATTTTACATACCAGTGTTTTCGGAATTGAGAGCCTGGTGTATGTGTCCTTTTAGCTGGGTTCCATAGACATGAGCCAGTTTTCTTACTACAACAAACATAATGATGTGTGGGTCTGATTCTGCGTTCATTAAGGCAAAGGTCCTATTGCCTTAGTGGGATGGGTTCAGGCTCTGGTATGGTATGCATGCAAGATGAATGCCTGTATAGTTTTTCAGTAAAAAGCTACATTAAATTTTCCTGGTGTGACTTAAGCTCACAAAAGGGTGAAAATTCTCTGTGTTGAGCTTCCAAGACTTTGCTGCAAAAGCGTGACTTGAAGTTGGGTGACAGTGGTTCCCTGTTGTGCCTTGATCCTGCTCATGAATGTCTGTTTTTCTGCTGGTGCAGACGAAAGTTAAAGTGAAGTCTTTTTGAAAGTTAGGAAGGATAAAAGAATCCCTTAACTCTTCTAGGGATATAAAAGCATAAGGGTCTGCAGTGACTGAGGTTTTCAGAACCAGAAATTTCCTTTGTGTCTCAGTCTCCAAGTGGTAGATGGATCTGAACAAGGGCAGTTCTGTCTTGAGGATATAATTGTACTAAGAAATAAACTGTTGTCACTCAACAAAGAACCACATAACATAAATGTCTGTGTTGCCTGTTTGTCACAGAGAGTGGAAGGCTTAGACAAACTGATGAGAAAGCCCTTCCATTGAGTCATGAGGAGCAGAAAAGGACTCCCTTGATTTCTAAACTCCTTCTTAGAGAAGGGTTTGGATGTGACTGAATCTAACCTCAGCCTTGGACTGTTTAAATTTAAGGAATCATAGAGATGTGGTTAAATCACTTTATCCCGCAGGTTTTAATCATGGCAGAATGGATATATTTATATAAAATGAATTATTTATTGTGACAAATTAACAAACAGGTGAACAGACAAAAGACCTTAGAATTATTTATTACACAGTGTAAAAGCTAAAAATATACTAGTAGGGTATCATATAACAAAGTAATACAGTGTACTGTAACAAAGCAACTATATCAAAGCAATTGTATCCAAGCCAGCAAAAGAAACAATCATTAAGTAGAGCTTGCTATAACTCACCATATGAGATAGTGGGCAGATCTCTTTCTCTTAACCCCTGGGGAGGGACCATGAAGAGGCATCCCTGCTTCATGGGAGAAGCTCCACGTTTCGAGGAAGTGTGTGCAAGGGTCTGCCATATGGAAGTTGGACTGGGCTTTTTCAGTTATAAAGTGGTGGACTGGCACCACTGATGACATTAGTTCCTAATTTTTCCTTGGGAAAAATTGGAGAATGAATTCTGATAGCTTGGAAATGCGTTGGAGTCCCAGTATGCTGCAGCTATTGCATGGAAATTGCAAACAGTTGCAAATGGGCTTGACTGTGTCTTGCAAACTGCAAAACATGACTAATCAGGCATCCTTTATTTCATTTGTTTCCTCAACAAAACCCAAGGAATAAAAAAGAAAAACTTTGTTGTTCAGTAGCTTAGTGAACATGACACTAAAATCACTGTTTAAGTGCAGAGACAACTACAGTGAACTTTCTGTTCTTTTCAGGAAAGCAGTGAAGAGCCTGGATTTAGCTCCACTGTGTCAGTACCTTTAACTACATCCCATTTGTTTATGCATAATAATTGCAGATATCTTTCTAACTAGGTTGCAAAACAGCTGCTGTGATGTTCATTATTACTGAATATTCAAATATCAATGAGTCTTCCAAATCCTACATGCACAGACCACATGTATTACTGGAGTTAATGACTCCACTGTTTCTCTGTGGTTACACTTCTAGTATTGCACTACAGCCAAATTATATGTTGATTTAATGTATTTTAATAAGTGGTGCTGTTTATACTTCAAACTATATAAATATATGTAAAGCAAACTTATGATCATCATACTATGTCTATGTTTACTACCATGACTGTTGTAAAATAAAGATGTAGTAAGTGTGATTTCTGGAGACAAAAATATAATATCCTAAAAGATTTCGTTGGCCAGTGCTTGTTAAATATCAGGATAATGCATCAGTTTTGATGGACTTCTAATAATATTATTCTTTTTATGAACAATAAATCTTCTTGAAATACATAATGAATTTACTTTACTATGTTTGACTAGAAATACAATTTTCCAAGGCTCTGTCCAAAATACTTTCATAATCCACAAGTTTCACTTTAAAAATCCCAAGGTTTTAGACATATTAATGGAAGTTTTTCAGAGTGAAACAGCCTGGTTGAACACTTTAATGAAAAGATCACAAAGTTATAAGCTAAATACTGTCAGTATGTCCTTTTTATAAAAGTACTTTCTAAAGTGAGACAAAGAACACTTGCTGGCAAAGTCTAGAAGTTTTTTACAGAATCAGAAAAGAAGTAGTAAATGTTGTTTGGCTATTCTTTTTACCACCTTTTAGTGGCAGGCCCTTGTGTAAAGCTTAAGGGGCAGATCTTGCACATCCTTACAGAAGTGGTTTTCATTCATGGAAGAATTCCTTTGTGAGCTATTGGAGCTACTAATTTGAACAGAGGCTATTTTGTCTTTAATCTGAAAGGATTTCCATACCTGAAACATATTTGAAAGTAGGATGAGTTGAGGAACGTTTTTACCTCATTATCAGCTTGGGAGAAACAAAATGAAAGGTTCTAACATGGTGACTTTGAATATAGGAATAATGATGTTAAGAATGCCAGGCATAACATGTCATATAGTGTCATATCTGGACATACTCCTGGAAATGACAAAATTGGAAGTCAGGCCTGCACAGATACATATCCATGGCTTGTGATTTGGCTACAGAGAATCAGATAAATGAAGTTTGTGAAATGGTTTAGTTAATTTATTAATAGATAAAACAAAAAACCCCCCAAACTCAAAAAACCCCACCTTGATGAATTTTTAACCCTTCTGTTTGAGCTAAAGTGAAATTAATTGTATTGGCATCAGGAGTGAAAAGGAGATTGGCATACCTAAGTATTT
This sequence comes from Margarornis squamiger, assembly GCA_035222235.1. Lineage (NCBI taxonomy): Eukaryota > Metazoa > Chordata > Aves > Passeriformes > Furnariidae > Margarornis > Margarornis squamiger. The sequence goes on along the minus strand of JAWWTY010000138.1, from coordinate 14,886,662 downwards.
CTATTGAGACCCTCACAAATCTGTCATTGTTTGATAACCAGCCCAGAGGGATATTTAGGTAGGGGTCACACCAAAAACTGTGGCCAGACCTCTTACCTGCTGAGTGACAATTCTGTGCTAGAAAATAATTACATTATGTAAGCAGAGAGAACTGTGCTCTGTGTATTTATCCTCAACATAAGAGCAGGAACAGAAATTAACATGTCCTGTCTCACAAAGCTTCTGATAAATATCTAGAAAACCTGAAATTAAGACTTTTGTAGAAATGCATGAAGATAGAGGCAAGGGAAGAAAGAAAAGAAAAAAAGAAAGTAATTGGTTTGTACAGATGCAAACTTTGCTGTAATAGGACCATGACTTTGGTTTGTATCTCTGTGAACAGCTGCAGACACCAAGTTACGCTGTCCCCATTTTAAGCACCACGGATTAAAGACATTTGCAGTCTGACACATAAGCTGGTGTGCTTGAAATAATTATAAATATTACCTTCATAATAAGAAGTATTCTGAGATATGAGGCTCATGTCTGAGCTCTATAGAGCTATTCCCAATCTATGGTAATAGTATAATTTGGAAGGTAAATAACATCCCCTAACTTAGCATTTGAGACTGTAAATTTCATAGTTAGAGTAAGTCTACATAAACCCCTCTTTACTGTTTGTTTAGTGCATGTATCTTCATTTTCCTTTTCTAATTCTTCAGAGCTTGTGTAAGACAGTGCATTTTTATTGAGTTGCCACATAGATAAATATAACACAGAAAATGCATTGTGTTCCACAGGTGTTCATTTCCTTCAAAATGTTTTCAGATGCACATGATCAAGGTATAGTTATTCTTTTTCAAGCAAGGAGTAATTTTAAAATGGCATTCTGATTCTAATGAATTAGAAGAAATAAATTATTACCTTTTGCCCTTTCTATACTGAGATTCATGGGTTTAGTTTCTTTTCTGTCAGCTTAACTGAAATTTAACCATTGGTTCTAAGTACTTAATATGTTAATTACCAAATCTGTTTTAGCTTAATATGAGGGTGTGATATCTTTATACTGTGAGTCCTTTGGGTAACATACGTGCTTTGTGCTTCATACAGTCCTGATGTAAATACTGTAGAGAAAGGGAAGTATCTACCTTAAATAAACTGAGAGACAGTGAGAATAAATTACCTAAACGACACTACCACCACCACAGATAGTTTTGGTTAACCCCAGCTGGCAACTAAGCACCACACAGTCACTTGCTCACTCCCCTCACCAGTGGGTGGGGAGAGAATTGGAAGAGTAAAAGTAAGAACAGTAGGGCGTTGAGTTGTAGATAGTTTAATAGGTAAAGCAAAAGCCCCACATGCAAACAAAGCAAGGAATTCTGTCCCTGTTTCTGTGGGCAGACAGGTGCTCAGCATCCCCAGCACAGCAGGGCTCCATCAAGCATGACAGTGACTTAGGAAGACAAACGTCATCGCTGAATTTCCCCCAGCTTTACGTGCTGAGCATGATGCCATATGGACTGGGATATCCCTTGGGTCACTTGGAGTCAGCTCTCCTGGCTGTGACTTCTGGCAACATTTTGTGCACCCCCCGCCTGGAGGGTTGGTGTGAGGAGCAAAAATGGCCTCGAAGCTGTGCAAGCACTGCTCAGCAATAGCACAAACACCTCTATTTTCAATGCTGTTTCCAGCACAAATCAAAACTACAGCCCCATACCAGCTACTGTGTAGAAAATTAACTCCACCCCAGGCAAAACCAGCAGATGTAGGCATGGCAAATATAGTTTTTTCCTGTTTCTTGACCACATATAAGGACTTATTAAAAATGCAGTCTTGCCCTTCACACATACTAAAACAAAGCACATAATGAAACTTTTTTCTGCATTTATCCTTTCCTTCTTCTCTCTCACTATGAGATGTACTACACTTTGGTCTAGTTGGCCTTTGCAGCTTCCTGGGTATAAAAAATATTCAGGAAAGGAGGACTGAGACCTCTAGAGAGGCATTTTGCCAGAGCTGGTGAAATATGTGGACCTCTGACATCTCCCGTGTTCTGATGGGAGGTTTGTATCCAAGATGTGTGCTATAGCCTGGGAACCAAAGAGCTCTGTTCCTTGCCAAACTGAGACAAAATTTTGAGATCCAGTTATGATGAAACTAATCCCCCTAAAGTGTGTCATCCTAAACCAGAAAAGAGAAATTTGGTGATTTCCTGTTATAGTAGTTTTTAGCTCTGATACTTTTCTTGATCTCAGATAAAACAGAGAATTTTTTTTTTTTTTTTTTTTTTTTTTTTTTTTTTTTTTTTTTTAGGGCAAGCTTGAAAATGGGCTGCCAATGTCCTTCTCTATCTGACAAAATGAAGTGTCCTTTAAAGTATTTTCATTAATGCTCTTCTTTCTCCTTAATGCATTTGAACAAGCTAACACCTTCCCAGGGTCTGTTCCCAGTAGAGATTGGAATGGTTCCCAGATTCCACATCTTCACTGCAATCTTCCTGCAACTGTAATATTTACCAGACATCAGGGGAAAAGCCACAGCCCATAATCAGCTTTCAATGACACAGAAAAGTAAAGAGTGAGCCTGATTCAAACTTGTTTTACTGCACTCAGCCTACACCAGATACTCTGGGAGAAGGCTTTGTGACACAATGTCAGGTGCTGGTGTTTCTCTTCCCGGCTCCCTTGGAGTTTCTGAGTGGCCATGGCCAAGTGTTCACCATTTGTGGAGAAATGACATGTTGAAATCTTGTTTCTGGCTTGGCTCTTTACAAAGCCATTCTCCTTGTTTTCCATCAGTTTGACTCATCCACTACTGTTATTTCTGAAGCTGCACAGTTTGGCATCTAAATAGAAAACACTTTTTCAAGATAACATTTTTCATTAATGAGCCAATTAAACAGTTTTCCTCCCCTTGGTAGAACACGAGCACTGATCTATCTACCTCTGGCTTTGTTGGGAGCTGTTGCAGATATGTTTGTAATGTTTTATTCGTAGCCACTTTACAGCTGATAGTGTAATAAGAGATTGTTACATTTTGCTTTATTAGTACACTAATCTGCCAGTTCTCAAGCCCAATTCACACCATTTCCTGGCAGTTGGGTAGTAGATCTGTGTAGCAGCAAGGCTTCATTTACTTTTCTGCCACAGCACATATATTACACACTGTGGAGCATTGCAGACAGCTGAACTCTTCAACTAGCTCGGGTTTCGTGCCTCATGTATCTGTTCACCCCTCTGAATTCTTATTAAACCTTGGAGTTTCACTTTAGGCTTCCCTGGGTTTAACTTCATGTTTCATGATCTGCCAGATAAACATGATTCCCTGAACCATCCTTAGGGCAATGCAGTGGCTCTCAGGGGCGGGATCCCATTGGAGATGTGTTGATTCTGACAATCTGCCTCTGGGCCAACAGCACAAAAACCCATGATACTTTTCCAACTCTGTTAACAAGAGTCCTGACCTCTCCAACTCTTTATTGCTCTTGGGAGGTATTATAATCTCTTTCTAACCCAGTTAATTTAAGACAAAGAGGAATTAGCATGAACACTTGTGGTGGCCAAGGGGTACTGGGAGTCTGGTAATCCTGTCATGTAGGGAGTGTCACAAAATAAACATTCTTTCTTTAATCTCTGTAATAACAATGATAATAGAGCTGCTCTCCTCTATGATTTTAGGTTTCTTATCTAAGAAATCTAGCTGTGACATAGTCCGTCCTTTACCAAACAGAAATCTCTTTTGATCAATTTATATTTTTATCAGAAGATAGACAGCCTACCCCAGAATAACTATCTTTTAATTAGCTGAAAAAACATCAAAGGTTTTGGATTCCATCCAGCATAGAACAAGGACATTCTGAAATCTCAGAGATTCTAGCAAGAAAACTGCCTCAGTCTGAAGTGAAATTCATGGCTGAATAAATGTGCTGAGGTGAGGAATGGCACGAGTGTGGGAGGCAGAGAGCAGAGAGGAAGACTTCTGAGGAGGAAGGATGATGTGAGCTTGAGCACTTATCCTTCCCACAGCACAAGTCTTGCCCGAGGAGCTGAACTTCAAAGTCTTTCCTGCAGATAACCTTCCACTTCAGTCAGTAGCTGTGGAAAAATCCTGGGAGGAAGCTGAAAGAAAATAATCTCTTTCAGGGGTAGGAGAGTCAATGGCAGCTCTGACTCAACTGAGTCTGTATTTTTATTTGTTTATAAAGAATAGGCTCACATAATGGTGCAATTGATTTTGTGTCACTTTTTTTTGTCTCCTGACACTTTGGGCAATACGTCTTCAGACTGTAAAAAAATCCCATATGCTTTTCCAGGAATGAGTACCTAGAGCTGCCCAAATGATGGTGAGGATAGAAGCAGGTTTAGAACATCTTGATTATTCTGAGAGAAATGTCAAGCTCATAATTTAAATTATATGCAAATAAAAAAAAAAATCCTATTAAAGACCCAGAAAATATTGAGTTAGTAGCTCAGTTTAATAATGGACAGAGTGAATTAAACAAAAGTTTGAAAACAAATGGAATCAGTAAGCTGGGAAAATGAAACAAGGAGATTATGGGAAATGTATACAATTTTAATTTCATCTCTTTTGATACTGATTGGACTGAAAATGTGATACTTACTGATTCAGCAGTAATGATGATCAGAGACTGATGGAAGCAACAAAACAAATCCCAGGAAACATTTATTAAGTTATTTAGAAATGAAAGGCCATCTATTGGAATTACTGAACAGGAACAGTTTTTCTGAGATTCATCAGTAGAATCAGAGTTGATAAGTTCATATAGAGGCTTGAGGACATGCCTACGTAGACAACACTTTCAACTCAATGGACTACTCTGGGTGTTTTTGTTTGTTTTAATAATTTTTTCACACAAAGTGTACAAAGAAAAGGTTAGTTAAAAGAGAAAAAGGGCTTGCTTTTTTTGAGAATAAAAAAAACTGATAGCTGTTCTATCTTCATATTCTTTTTTTCCTCTAATCTCTCAAATAAGGGAGCTATTTCTTCATAGGAGACAACTAGGAGAGTGAAAGTGAATCAATGGTATAACAAGAAAAATGAAAGCCAGTGCAGATGTTAAGGCTCTAACAGTTTGCATATCCCATGGAACTTTGTCCTAAGAATATATAGAAAATTGATTATAAAAACACCTACAAGTTTCTCTGTTTCAGTCTGATTTGAATGTCCATTTCCTGGTTGATGTAATGATTGGGTAGAAATCCAGTCTGACCTGCAGTGATTCCTGCTGAGAATCAGTTTGTGGAATGTGGGGCTTCAAAGTCTGATCCAAAAGACTCAAGAATAAACAGGAGCTACTGATGTGTTTCAGTACAAACCCACCCTTCTGCACTCAAGGCACTGAAGAATAAAGTACAGCATTACTAAGAGTGATTTTACTCTTTAGCATCTATTACTCTAAACAGTCATGAAGGAATATCAATACCATTATCCTAAAGAGGAGAATTCAGAAGCCTTTTATTTGTGTATGGAAGATCTGGCATTTAATGACTTGGAACATTCTTACTTGAAGCAGAACATATTTTATAACATGCCACCAGCCCTCCAAGCACTGCAGACTTGTGGGAAATACTGATGCATGGGAGCTGATAGGGATGTGCAGTTGCAGTGGGTATTGTGCTACATCCAGTTGCTCATTAAGAGTTTAAGAAAAGCAGTTTTGGTTTCGCTTCTGTGGATTCAAAAAACATAATCAGCTATGACACTGCACGAAGTAGGCTGATAAGAAATGACAAAAAAGACTGTCATGTTAGGAATTGAAAAGGTACTTACTTTCTATCCTCCCTTATTTCACCCTGTTAAATACATGCATTTCATTTTAAAGACGTCTTTGATCATTCGTGTATTGTTAAATTGTACAGGAGTGTGCAATATCATGTTAGGATTGCCTTTCTATGCAGATTGCAGCCACAATCAAAGGTGTACATGGGATATTTGTTCCAAAGCAAATGTCTTTGCTATGCCTCTATCCTTTGCTATATATGTTTTTTATTTGTCCTTCTTTATACCATCTTTCTGTCTTCATGAAGAGATGACAGTTTGGTTTGAGAAGCTAAAATGAAGATAAAAACTTTGATTAGAGTGGGTTGCTTTCTATTAGTCATTAGTCAGGAGGAAGAGAAGAAGGTATAAGGCAGCCCCTGATACTTGGAAACTCATGTATCACTATGTGTGTATGATGAAAACCTGTCAAGAGAAAGTAACAATAAATTTTTACTTTTTTAACTGTCTCTCTGTGCTCTATCAGGAGTTACAAGAAACTATATTTTGTTTTGGCTTTTAAAAAAGAATAGCCTGTGTTTGTTGGCATTTCTTCCATTTTTGCCAAAAGCTTGCTAGGTTTTTGCTCATCTCTCCACTCTTTTCAAATACCATTTAAATGCAGCCCCAGGCCCAGCTGCTTTATAAAGGCATGACTCCTACATGCTTTGAGATTGGCCTTTACTGTTTAGAGGGAGGGGTTGGTGGTGCTAAGGAAACAAGGAGGTTTGCTGAGTCCGTATGGAAATGGTAATATATGCCCCAGGACCTGGCTGTGGGGACTCAGTTCATGACCAGCAGACAAGTAGGGGTTTCTCCCCAAAAAGTCTTCTCAGTTGAAGGTGCACATTGAAAGAGTCTGACTGACTCAGGCTATGGTGCTGCCTCTCCAAAGCTATTCCTGCCCATTTCTGCAGGAATAACAGGATAAGTAGATCAGGCTTGCCCAGATACCATTTTAATTCTGTACATAGAGAAATGTTTTAGCTGGCAATTAGAATTGACCTTGCTCACCTGGGAATGCTACAAACCAAAAAGCTGTTCATGTACAATATTGTGCTCAATTTGCCAAGCAAAGCCCAGTTGAAAATCAGTCTGTTGTTTAACTTTTTTAGTGCCAATAAGTACAGGAAGGGAGAGTTGACAACCAAAGAACAGGAGTGGGATTGTAGCCCTCAGAGTTGTTATTCTGGAGACATTTGTGTAGGAAAGCATTGATTTTATACTGAGAACTCTGCTAGGAGAGAAGCAAAGGAATTTACACTGTAGTTGGTTAAGGATGTAAGGGGAGTCCAAAGATCATTTCCAATCATCAGCATAACTCTAACTTCTGTCTCCTCTGACTCCCTTGCTCTAAGTTGTAAAAAAATACCTTGTAGAACATACACTTGCATTTTTATTTACAGACTTCAGATACAAACTGTTAACCTCTCTAAGGTAGTTTTTTGGATTTGCTTATCTTCAATCTGCTGTTGTTTTCTTAGGAGGATAGTTCTTCTAGCTAATGATATTCTCACTTTAGGAGAGGACACAGAGGCAAGACTGAATCAGGACTGCTGTATCCAAGCTAAGATATCTGCTAGTGATGTATTTTGGGAAAGCAGTCAAAGAAGACTTGAGAACTGAGGCTCTACTGATGTTACAGGGACTCTGTCCATGTTCCAAGAAAGCAAGCAAACGTCCAGGTGCTTTTGAGAGTATGTAAAAGAACTCAAAGATGGTAGAATGGTTTGGGTTGGAAGTGACCTTAAAAATCACCCAGTTCCAACCCTCTTGCAATGGACAGGGGCACTTCCACTAGACCAGTTTGCTCAAAGGTGATACACATCATCTTGTTACACCACATTTGTGTCTTTAAATCAGATGTTTTAATCAATCACTGCAATAAGCAGTGTTAGGGGTTACTAGCAGTAAAATAATTCAAATTTGAAAGCTGGCCATAACAAAGGACAGTGTGTTTTCTGTCAATATCAAGAGATGAATAACCTGTGGCTGCAGAATAGGCTGTAATGTAAATAGAATAATGCTGGTAGATTTAAGAGCTCACAATGTGGACAAATGTGATTCACAGCTAGTCAGGACCATGGCAAGTCAGGGAGTTCATCTTATGGATAGCTCTGGATCCCTAAGAGCACACATGAAGCAGTGTGACAGACCAACAGTGGAAAGAGCTTGTCTGATCCCTTAAAATTCTTTCCTGAGTCCAGTGTTTTTCCTCTTGGTTCTCATCTAGTGCTGAAGTCTATGTTCTGGAACGTTACTTTTCCCATTTCTGGTGAATTGTCATTCAGACAAGTGCTATGATTAGAAAACTAAAGGTGTGCATTGCTGTATAAAAGGTAGCTGACACGATATAGACAATGAGCTACAGTTTGCTGGTGCAGAATTTAATGATTCAGCACCAGAGAGGAGGTAAGGTGAGCTCCTCTGAGGACCCACAAAGGGATGGAAGGATGATTGTTGGTAAAAACAACCAGACAGGTGATGGAAGTGGAAAAATAGAAAGCAAGCCCTCCTGCCTTGTGTTTTGTTGGGTTTTTTTCATTAACTGTACTTTTGCCTCTGGTCTAAATGTGTGCATTTATTCTATGTGTTTGTAGAAGAGAAATAACTCTGACTGATAGTACTCTGAAGTATTAATTTATATTTTATACACTATATTCTGTGTGTTTAAATGTGCACATAATGCAATTTGTAAATGCTAATCAAGAATGTAAGTTCTTGATAAGTGTTCAAGTCAGATGTCATATGAATATTTAATGGGATTTCTATTTATGACAATATAATATTGCCCTTAAAATAATGCAGTTGAAGAGAACAGCACCAAGCCTTACAGAGTTCAAGAAACATCTGGGTGATACTCCCAGGCACATGATGTGACTCTTGGGGATGATCCTGTGCAGGGCCAGGAGTTGGGCTCCATGACCCTTGGGGATCCCTTCCAGCTCAGCATGTTCTGTGATTCTGTGAACAGGTTTTGTTTTTGTAAAGAAGAAAATGTTGTCAATGGTTGTGTAAACATAGGGAAGACATCACAGTTTTTGTGTATGCACTTGTGTGTGTATAGATGTCACGTCCATTGAATTGCTCTGGAAATACTGCCTCAGAATTAAAAGGTTAAGCTCAGGCCTTCTGATGTCAATACATGTCAGATAACACCACTAACAGGTTGTTATATTGAAAATCTAGTAGTGGATAAGAGTGTTAGGATTTTTTATGTCTTCTGAATTTATTCCCTCTTTTCTTTTGTTTCCAGGCCATCAAAAGAGCATTTGCAGCACAATCCAGGGTAGAAGAGGGTTAGTAATGTGATGGTAGTTCTTTCTTTCAGTGTTTCACATATATATATGTGTACATACATGCATATATATGAAGTGCTGTATATATATATATAAAAACCTAAGTTTATAAGTGGTGATAGAAATTGAGTTCTGAATTCATGACAATAAAAACCAGTTAACCTGTGACCATCTTTGACTAGTGCAAATGAGAATACAATCTTACATAGCCAAGTGTTAGTTCAGCCTACTTTTGACTGTCTAGTTTTGAAAAAAACAGAATCAAATGCAACTTTATTTTAATAAAGGGTGTTCTTTCTACTTCATCTGGTAATACAGTTTACATAGTGGAAATGTAACCAATTTGCCTCTAGTGTATTCTTCCAGTTTCAGTGTAGAATACTACAAATACTTCAGTCTCAACAGAGGAAGCAAAGATACAGAAAGAAAGAGTAATAAAAAAGTGTCTATTTCTATGAAAAATGCTTATTTTCCAATCCATTTGGAAAAGCTGAAAACTGTTTTTAATTTATCATGTTGATGAAAGCTTCAAAAACCAAAATGCATTTGTGTAATTTGAAGATATCCTTAAAGGGGAGCTAAGAATTATCTTCTTTTTAAATTTGATAATTTGTAACTGTAATATGAGTTGAGAAGTTGTGTTTTGCAACAGCTTTCAGCTATTTCTGTGTAAAATAATGGATTTCTGTTTATGTAAATGATACAGTATTTCAATAAGCTGAAACTGGACACAATCTTTTTCTTTAAATAATCGGGTTACATCAGGAGAGCTATTTTTGGAAGAGAGTCCTACTTGGGCTGATTCAGTGCCTCTTAAGCCCAATATGGGTTTTAATTTTCAACTGTGTTCTATTAAGAGACAAAAATAAATGAGAATCTAACATTTTTTCAGTATGTATCAAAGCCAAATCTGGACATCTTATAACCCTTACCATGCACAGAGTGAACATCTCTTGCACGAGGACCCAAGCAAGCACAATAAAGGAAATCCTCAGAGGCAAAGCACTGCCTCTTGTACCAAGTCAAGGGCTTTCAGTTCCCTCAGAGAGCAAAGCTGTGGCCTGTAACAGCCCTATTAAACTTACTGCAACACGAGTCTTTTGGTGCTGCAAAAGGATCTGTGTCTGATGATTCATTTTTAAGCTTCAGTTAAACAAATCAATGAAATGTAAAATTCTTAACACCTATTCAGTCCCATGGAGAGAGGGAAATGATGTTTCTGCCCTGACTGCATGACTGCCTTATCTTCTGATAATTGTCTTTTGGGCTCAGTAATAAAATAAAATTTTTTTCTGCTCTGTGCACAATCTGACTTTGTGAAAGGAAGTGTGATAGCAGTGCAAAACATAAAATACAATGGGAAGAAAGCTGTGAAAGGCAGTGCATCAACAAATATGGTGTTTTAGCAAAAAATAGCTGAGAAGTAACATGAGAAACAAAGTCAAATCAAGAAACTGCATTCTTGAGTTCTCTTGCTTGTAATATTGCTCGAGTGGGAAGCTTCACTTGGTTTCAAAGCTGGTTACAACTCCAGGTTTGTGAGTCCCCAGAGAAATGTTTAGTGCCATCTTCATATCACTGCGTACTCTCTGAGATGTCTGTAGACAAGTTCTTTAGGGATAGTTTAATGAAATTGAAAGTGTTTTCTTATTTCTGTAAGTGTGTAATAGTATTGCAATGGCTATGCAATAAATGGCTGCTGATGCTCATCCAGCTAAAAGCTACATTTTGCACATTACCCTGCCTTTAGGAGACAGAGGCAGGGAAACGGACCTTCTTTGGGCCTTTAGTAGCATAAACACTCTTTGTTATGATCTTGTGATGAGGGGTTTTGTTGCCTGTTATTTTTAAGGTATCAATGAAAAATCTAAGCTTTTCTTGACTTACATTTGACTCTGAGGGAAAAAAATGAAGAAAAAGAAAAGTAATGGTATTTAGTTCTTTATTTTTGTGTATTGGTGTTGCGAAATGAAATGCTTGCCTACAACTCTGCAAATCCAATCAGCTGTGGGAATTAGTTATTTTCTTTGTGTTTTGAAGTGGTGAATTACTACAGCTTTTCTCCTACTGTATGACATTCCCTGTAAAAAGTTGTATGTGTTTAGCATGTACTATATTTTTGTGATGAACTTTTTCAGATATGTTAAATGCCTTCTAGCAGCACACAGATGCCATAAATACTGTGCTTTGTAATATATTCTACCAGGAAATAACTGATTATTGCTCAGTTGAAGAATTAGCTGTACTTTGTATTTATATAAGAACTTTCTTAGATTCAGAAGGTAACCAACAACTGTTGAAGGAAATTTCTGGCAAGTTGACAAGAATTTAATAATTTTCTTCTCTCTCTCATCCCATCTCCAATGCAGTACGCATATAGAACGTGGAGCAATATGGTGATAGTTTCAATATCACTTTATAAGCAAAGGTGCACATACAGAAACAAAAATATTAAGTAGTAGTCACCAATTAATGTATCTTTTATTTCACTCTTAAATAATTTCTGAAAATGGTTTGTGTACTACTGAAACGTGCAACTTTTGTTGTGAATAGCCCCCCACCCTGATATACAGAAGTGGCAAATCTGGTGCATTCCTTGTCAGTGAGATGCTGAGCATAAGATTTTGGATCTTTTTGTTATGCTTCAGTACTCTCCTTAGCAAGAAGATTAATATTAGCACAAATGAGGGAAAGCCAGGTATTTAGGTGCTTTGAGAATATGCTTTAAACATATTCTAATATTTAGGCTGCAAGTCTCGAGACTTCAAAGTGGTATTTCCAAAATAGACAGATATAGTTTGTTCTTTTTTTTCCTAGTATAAGAACATTATTTGACAAAAAATACTCTGAAAGCAGTATGAAGAGTATCTGGTGTATGTGCTTTATGTCACAATGCTTTTAGAAATGTAAAGAAAACCTGAAATTAAGGGACTTATTTTTCAGCTGTCACATCATTCTTGAAATCACCTGTTTGGGAGACAAGTCAGTGCTGATTCTGTAAGTGCTTGTCTCTGTCTTGTGTGATTTATAGTAAAAGGACAAAATGCACCTGAAGTGAAATCACTGGCAATCTCTTCCATCTGTCATGCAGGTTCAGCCCTTAATCAGCATGGTTTGATTTTTAAAGCATAAGTGATTTCAGAATATGTGTTTGCTCCTGCATCCTATAATTATATATGAATGTATTTACTTCAGTGCCAAATACTAGAATCAAAATACTCTATTTATTCTTGTTTCTAAAATAAAGTAACAGTGCTTAGAGTTGTTACTGGAATGGGCAGGTAAGGAATATTTTTAGCTTAACCAAATAATGTCCTATATTGAAGTCTTGTTATTTTATCATAAAGACTTCATGTCTTTTCTGTCCTTGTCTTACACATTGATAGGTGACCTTGCTTTACTGAAAGGAATAAGTGTTCTCTTCAGAGTAGAAGAAGTTAACCTAGCCTCAAGAATAATGTTCAAATGCATCACAAGGACTCAGGTGAATACACACACAAAAGAGAAACTGTTTCCAGGAAACTGGTATTTGCTGCTTACCACTAAAGTGTATCAGAAATTAGAATTAAAATACAGAGCTGAAAAACTGTCAGGTTTTGTTATGGTTCTGTGATACTTCTCTTCACACTTTGTTTTCTGTGGGCAACAGAGTTCATGAGAATCTCAGCTCTCATTTTCAGGGAAATTGTTCCTGACCATTGTTTGGAAAAAGCCTTGAAAACCTGAAGCAAAGACACCTAACAGAATTAGAAAAGTAGGAGGCAGGGAAGAAACTTTTCAGTTTTCTTTCAAATGAAGCTTCATGGCTTTTAAAGCAATATTACAATTTTTGCAGGGCAGTGAATTAGGTCTTTTTTTTTTTAATGTTTATGCTTTGCAGTGCTAAAAATAATATGTTGGGACATAATTAAGTACATCCTAGGAATAAATCATGAGGGAATTTTGAAGCTGCAACAAGGACTGTACAACTCTATTCTGGCTTTCCTGGTCTTCTGTGAGGACATCACCTTTTAAAATGCAACAGTAATTTTGTGTATCATGCAAAAATACAGCCACGATTTTATCAGTAATTGGGCGTGTGTGCAGAATTCTTTCGTTGTTCAGTAGCAGTAAACCTATTGTATACATCTAAGGGATAACAACGTTAATATTTTCCTATATAAAAAGTGTGACCTTGATAAAATGACCTGCATTTTGAGATTGAAGTGCCCTGAAGTAATCAAGTTTCAGCAGCCAAACTTTGGCCTTAGGCTGATTGTGTTGTTTGTTTTATGGGTTTTAGTGCTAGAAGGAACTGCTGAGATCCTTGTGATGTGCTTGTTTTGGCAATTGTTACAGGGAGTTGTTCTTTTTCCCATTGAGGCCATCGTGATTTATCTCCCTAGAAACCTACAGACTTGTACTAGCTGTGATATAAATGAGTGGGAACCCCAATGTGTTGTTTGTCTTTGTAATTCATTATGATTTAGCTTTGTGTGGACTTTTACTAAATCCACATTGGAACTACTTTTTTTATCATTAATATCTCACTCTTTCCTAGCTGTGTTTGCCAGCTATTGCTAGATATTGCAAGATAAATATGCAGCACGAAGATGTCCTTTCAACTGAGGGATGTGTTAATTATAAATACAAAGTTTTCTATAGATTTCAAGCATTCCATTCACAAATGTTATGATTTATTTGGTGTCTAATGACAATTTTATGTATGAGATTGTGAGGCAAGAAAAAGTAGCAGGGAAGGAACTGTATGCTTTTGCAGTTTTATAGTTTTGTGCTTGGATCTCCTGTGCAGTACCTCTTTAACTGGGATCAAGTGAATATTAACTATACTTTTAAACAATTCTTTGGTAACAGAGGGAATAGGCTTGAAATTTTCAAGATCAGGATGGAATTAATGAAAAGGTGTTATAGTGTCTGCCTAGTGAAAGCTTTATCCTAAGTTAAAAAATAAAATCTCTTCCAGTGTTTCCAAGCTGAGTAATCACACTGAAACAGCTTAGAAAAAGTATTTTTAATGACTGAGAAAAGTTATTCATTGTGGATAAGGGGTGGAAAGCTGCACAATGTAATTATAAAGGAAGCCGGAGATGTAGCAGGATAGAGGTTCTTGAGTTCAATCACAGTCCTGGCTGCGTTCTCTGAGCAGACCGTATGACTTTTACTAAACGGAAAGTCACCTAGTGGCAGGAAGCACCAGAACACAATGGAATAATGTTTGTGTTGGTTCAATGCACTCTAATAATCATTTGGAATAAATTAATTTACAGGAAAAACACCTATGTTCTCTTAAAAATTTCAGTGTCTGTTATAAGCCTGGAAAGTTTCTCAGCCACCATATCCCATATTGCCTTTTTTCCTTTTGCAACCAGCTCCTTTCTCACATGATTTCCTGAGAGCTGTTCTTCCCTAAGAATCTGCATGAATTTGCAGTTGTTTTGGTGATACCTCCTGATAAAGTGGAGGTCCTTGATATAAAACTCCTTAAAAGCAAAAATTCCAGCTCTAATGTCTCTGTTTTGTCCTGTAGTTCATTTTGGATGCCTGGCTCATGATCAGCATTCTGATTTCTTCACAGATTATTTTACTATGATATAGGGAGATTACTAGCACAAGTGCATTTAATAGGATTTTGTTTGTTTCACAGAGCAAATCTTCCAAAGGCCTTGAGGGTCTTTGGTATAATACATTAAGTACTACTCACTGTATTAAATATCAGCAGAAGACATGCAGCACTACTGTGCAGGGTAATAATGAGATACTCTGTTTTTCTGTCCCAGTCTTGGATCATCGAATTCATTATATGGATGCGTTTCACCACATTTCCTTAAAAGTTAAGAATTTCTATGTAAGTGGCATTTTGAATCAAGTAGGCAACGTGCTCCAGAAAGAACCTGTTCGCATCAGGAGATGAGGAAAGACCTGAGAAAGGAAGTCAGTGACAAAAATGGAAGCAAAACAGTGTACAGAGGAACTGTGAACCCAGTGCTAAGCTGAAATCAAAGGCAGCCCATACAGAGGGACACAGCTGGCACTGGAGAATGTGTTTATACATTGTCTGATTAGGTACAGAAAAGGAAAGGAGTGAAAGGGTGGAGTTGAGGTCCTCCTGAGTTGAGGAGTTCCAGTTGCTGACAGTAAACATTATTATTAATTTTACTGTCAATGGAAAAGACTGTAGGAGCAGAGCATCTAACTATATTCATTATTGTGTTTCTGGGTTTTTTCCAAAAGCTGTTTTAATCTTAGGAACCTCAGACAGCCAAAACTCACTATTTACTCTTCTCTAACTCATAAGGTTGTCTTAAAGCATAATGAGATTTAAAAAAACCCCAACAAAACAAAACAACACAATAAATTTTTATTGCTCTTTATTTACCTTCTATTTTTTGAGCCTTTAGGTCTAACTAGTTGTTGAGAAACATATTCATTAAATGAAAGCTGGGAAAACATCTTAGGCTTATGAATTCAGGAATCATAGAAGCAGCTGCATGGTTTGGAATGTGTCTTAATTTAACATAATGATTTCCTGAAGTTGATCACTTGTATATGCTTCTAGGAGTCCCAGTGAACTTTGAAGTGCTGTGTTTATTAGTTTTGATTTGCTTTATATGCATCTACTCTTCATATAGAAAGTTTAACACTTTCTTAAAATAGTACTGCTCTAAGAGACCTCAGCAGTCATTCACAATTAACTAGAATCATCAGTTCTAAAAAATACACCATTTTACTTCAAGAAATGAGACATTTTTGAAATCAGCTCTTTCTCTGAAACTCTAGTTGTGATGTTAAGTGCTGTGATGAGTTGTCAAATTATCTTCTTGTTGCAAGGAATCAGCATTGTTATAAATTTTGTGAATGATTCTATTTCTAGTTCTTATTCCACTAAAATTTAGAAATAAAGAGAGTTCCTTTCAAAGTTTGTTGAACTCTTCACTATAATTAGATGTGCTCCCTCAGATCAAGACCACTTGACCAGTTGGTTCACTCCTTTACTCTTTCTTTGCCTGTGTTATCCTTATTTTAATTCTGATGTGTGACTTGTCTTTGCTGAAAGGCTGGATGATCATTCTAAAGTGTCACTGCCTCCTCCTCATGCATGAAAGAGTCAAGCAGGAATGAAGCACAACAAATGCCTTATTGCAGTAGCTCTGGCAAAATCTTCATTGCTGGTGTCTTCTTCAGTCTCTACAACCTAATTTTAGGAACCATTTGCATCACAACTGGTTTGTGAGTTGAGAGGACAAGCAAAAAGCTGTTGTGTCACTTCCAGTACATGAATTCTGTTTGGAGAGTTTGGAGAAATGCAGTGTGGTTGATGAGGTAATGTTTGTGTGCACTGATCAGCTAAAACATTGGGTGGAAGACATCCAGTGTTGTTGGAATACATCAGACAATATTTACGAAGCCTTAAGACAAAATTATCAAACATGTCAATGTATGAAAGTAACATGAGTCTTGGATGTTTTGTCTTAGTGTCTGATACCCTCTTGGCAGTGCCTAGGCTATGCTTCCACTGATTATGGAGTGAGCAAGTAGTGGCAGAGAGTTGGAGAAAGGTTTGAAGACTTGCTGCTTGTCGCAGGTTAAATCCTGTCTCAGGGTTTCCAGTATCAGCTTAGGGCTCATTTATTCTCTTGGCAATCTAATCTATAAGTGTTGTGCCTCTTCAGGGAAGGTGCTTTTGAGTTACTAAATAATTATCAATACTAATGTATTTTTAAAACTACATCTTTTTTGTTTGAAGATAACGTTTAGCAGCCTTGGGGAGAGGGACATGAGGGAACTGATTCTTTTATTTCTCCCAAGACTCAAGCAGGAATTATTTATAATGTATTCCTAGCTCTTGCTGTTAAGAGAGAACTTTTGGCCTTTAAAAAATGGTATTTGGATGTGTAATTAAATTTGGTGTAGCTACAATGTTTTCCCAAAGTTTGCAAATGAGTTCTTCCAGCACCTTGATGCAGATTATATAATGCAGCTATTTAACATGGCTTATCTTTGCAATGGAAAGCAAAGATTAGTGACTCAAACTAAAATGTGTATGATGAGATGCACTCTTGCAGTGACGTAGGAATTGGAACCATTCTGTACAACGGGAAGAAAAATAAATGCTTGAAAATAAATGGGTGTTTTGTTCATAATTAATATGCATATGATAACTTTTTAGAACAGTTTAGCTCTCAGTTGCAGTTTTTGTACTAAGCCTGCCTGCAACTTTGACAAAATAAAGTCTTCCCGAAAGAGAAGAGACTGCAAAGTCTGGTCTGTAAAGCAGTCCTGGGAATTTTTATGAGTGTAAATACAAATCAACTCTATTGGTAAAGTTTAACTATACAGAGCTATGCCTGTGCTGGGTGTGGTGTGGGCAGAGAATTCCTCCCCAGTCAGTTTGGTAATGGCCTGTTGGCTTTTATTTTGCTTCTCTGTACAAAATACTTTCCAGTCCACTTGGTGGGATCACCTGGGCATTTTGATCAACAGATTTCTGTCCTTGTGGGTGATGGAGGCAGGATGATCCCAGCTTTGTGGGTGAGAGCTGGAGCCCCCCTGGGGGCTCTGCCTTGCAGCCTCTGGTGTGACAGGAGCATGGCAGCAGGTCCCAGTGTCACCGGGCAGGAATTCAGGAGGCAGGGCCCCAGCTTCACTGTGCATGAACAGAACCATGTCTGGGTTTCAGACACCTCCTTCTGGGAGAGCCTTTTGCTTTTGTGCTGACTCCACTGTCTGAGCAGCTGCTTCGAGTCTCCTGTCTGACCAGCCCTGGAGTACCCATTTCCCTCCTGGCTGAATTGTTGGCAGTGCGTGCTGCAAAGGGACATGTTTTTCAGGAATGATTAGTGTCTGATGCACCCACAGCAATATAGAAATGTAGGCTCATGTTGATGCTCTTATGGAAGTGAATATTCTCTAAAGATCTCTGTTTCCTTTCTCTCTGTGAGCAATGTATTAATATTAATCCTTGTATAACACACCACTCTAGAAGAAACTTTGTCTTGCACACAATGTATATGGTTATCTGGTTGTGTGCTCTGCTCAGATGAAAGGGTGGTATAGTTGTTTTTGTTTTGTTTGTTTAAGGAAAATTTACAGGAAGATAAGCAGTTCTTTTATCTTTGTTCTTATGCACGACTGACCTTTCTGGCAGGCCTATTTGGAATGGAAAAGCTGGATTAATTTCTATGTTGGATGAAAATGGCACCAATTAAATTGGTCTAATGGAGTAAATTCATACTGTAGATACAAATTAAGATGCTTTAATCCTTAGATAAATCAGGTTGTAGACAGAGTTTTTGTGCTTCTGTGTAATGGGAAGAGGTTACCATGATGTGTCATCACCCTCCTGTGAGTGCTTGCTAAAAGAGCTGCTCACATGAATACTCTCCAAAGCTCCTCAAATGTGTAGGTTTAAGCTGCTGAAATTGGTGGCTGGATTAGCTCATTAGTTTCTTGACTGAATTAGGTGAATCTGAGAGCACTTTCACAAATAGCATCTGCCAGAAGGTTAGTTGAGTGCCCTGCCTACTGGAAAATACTGCTAAGTAGATCAGTATTACAACTTTTTCCACTGAATTACCTAGATCTAGGAGAGAGTATATGTCTGCAAACTTTTGTTTTTCCTTCCCACTTTTGTTGATAATTTTAATAGTTTATATATGGGGTGTTTTTTCCCCTCAAAATTGGAATCTCCTTAACAAGCATTTCCTTAAGTTGTCTTGAACTTGGTTACTTATGTGGGGTCTAATTAATGTGTAGTTTATAATAGGATGTGTTACAGGTGTTATGACTAAGGAAACACAGAAGGGCAGGTTTAAATATATGTTAGATCTATTTAAGACTGTGGTTAATGTTGGGAAATTTGGTAGGTGTAAATAAAAACAATTTAATTTTCTCTTCACTTGTTTTACCTCTGAGGCAAGATTGTCAAGCCAACAAAAGATGTCAAGCCTACCAAGTTTACCTATCCCCATAGTTTTCTAATGGCATGTTGGCTATGTCTGATTGGAGAGTACTCTATACATTATATGTTAATTCAGTGACTAATTACTACTTGTTCCTTTCTTGTTAATTGTGGCATGCTGATTTTCTGAATGTATGCCTAAAATCAAAGTAGTTGATTTCCAGTATGTTTCGTTCAGTTTAGTTCCTTTTACACTCTGCATAACAGGTATACTGTGAAAAAAGTTTGATCAGATGCTGACTGCCTAGCATCTCTGTGGGTAATTGATTTAAGATGGCATTAAAGTGAATTCCAACTTGTTCATGTTTTAATGACCACTCACTGGACTTTCTGATGAGGGTGGGGAACAGTTTTTTTCCCTGTTGTTTCCTGGCTCTCAAAGACAGAGGCTGAATGGATTCAGAAATATTGTACCTATCTGTTGTGCTTGGTATGTCTGTCTGTCCGCTTTTTACAGTGGCTTGTCCTTCTGTCAGCACAAAGTAATTTGCTTACTCTGGCTGCTCCAGAGAAGGAGACTTTCCCTGCTTGTCTGCTCCATGTTTCAACCACCTTGCATACACACAGAGCATACTCAAGTATAGGTTGAAGTATGGGGTAAAACAGAACATTGCCTGAAGACATCCATAGAGGAAATTCTAAACAGTATCTGGAATAAATCATATTTTACTAGCGCAGATGTATTTTCTGCATGCCTCTAACAGCAAAATCAAGCTTTGAGTATTTCAGGGACTAAGGTTACTTGAGCCCCTTTAGAGGCAATGTAGACACAGACTGATGGTATTCTGTCAAAAATGGTAGTATGTTTTCCACCGTTTAATGGTATTCAATCCTAAGTTGTGGACCTACTGTTTTTAATAGAGTATAGGCTCTTTCTGTGCCAGTGTCTCTTCCTTGTACTACCTCTATTGTCCTATGTGTAGTAGTTAAAAAGGATGTTATTTTAGTCTTGGACATAGAAAAGCTGCAATGGCAGTAAAAGTAAGTGTTCAAATATTTTTAAGTTGTTGGCACAAGGGTAGCTGTGTGGAATAATACTGGGATGTTAGGAGACTGCGTGGTTAGTAAATCAGTATTTTATTTTTTTTTTTTAGCTGAGGATTGAGACCTACTTTAAGGTTGTGAAGAGATCAGCAATTTGGTTCCATTAAGATGTGGGACTGAGAAAATACTTGCAGACATTAATTACAGCCTGGTTTTGTTCCCCTAGTGAGGAGGAATGGAAGTGGTGATTCCTGGGGAGGAGGGAGGGCTGAAGGGAATGGAAGGATGGCAGGAAGACAGATGAGGCAAAAGGGGTTGCATTTTAAAAATGTTTGAAAAACTGTCATAAGTAGTTAGACAAAGTTTAATGTTAGCTCACCATAGAGAAAATCCAGCACGGAATATCTCAGTGATTGATGACTCACTCAAGAGTCAGGGAAAAAAAATCGTCCTTAAATAAACTGTATAGCACTCTGATATTAAACTACTTCAGGTACAGAGAAAATACTGTGCAGGGCTCCAGTTTGGGATGAGACTGCTCTGAAGGCTTGGCCACTGCTGGCAGTTTGTTTCTGGCCAAAGCCTACTGGTCCAAATCATCATGTTCATGTATTCTTATTCCAGAAATTTGTATGCAGCCGGAAGGGTGCTTAGCATTTCTGTTTGAGAGTAACGCATTGGCCATCTGCACTCTCTGCTCCTGCAGGCTAAATGCAGCTTTTGCCTAATGGTTTCTTCCCAAGAAGAGCTTAATAAAATCTGCAGTAGATGAAACAGTGACTCACACAGTTTAGCACAAACTGTGCTTATCTCACAAACAATAGGATGCCTTGGTCTGGTTGAGGTTTCAGCTCAATATGACTGTCGTTCATTGTTTTTAATACAGAGCCCACAGTGGGACTTCTTGCAGGATAATGGCAGAACATGTGTATTACTCTGAAACATTCTTAAAAATACCTGCATGCCAAGGGTGAGGGCACTGGTCCTACTCCAGCAAAGCACTCAAATGTGGTCTTAATTGTAGACAAACAAATATCTTCTGTTCATGCAGTATGACTTGGTACAAATCCCAAAATTAAGTATCTGCCCACAGAGGTACTGGTTTGGAACTGCTGAGGGCTATTGAAGGCAGTAGGAATGTGTTAGTATGCTTAATGGTAAACAAGTGGACAAGTGGTGGCTTAGCCCAGTGTTTGACATTTATAGAAGAGATTTTTCTGTTGCTCATCTAACCCGCTCCTTTCACCCTAAACAATAGTTCTCTGCATTTCCATCACCTGTGTGTAACTTCAGCATGCTCTCCTCACATGGCCATCGTTTCAAGAGCTGTAAAGAAAGTCTCCATCATAGCATGAATGGCATCCTAATCATCTGGGTTATATCTGCTGATTTTTCAGTTTTAACACTCCAGCCTCCTTAGTGGGGAGATGCTTTCTAATAAAAATACTTGTATGAGCATGTGCATATTCTGAGGCTGAGTGAGTAGAGATGGGGTTTAAAAATTTGTTCTGTTCCTGGCTTTCCTTCTGACCTTGTATTTATGAACTTTAGGTAGTTCAGCTCCTTTGTGGATCATTGCTTCCTGTGGTACCAGGAGGAAGATGAAACAAAGCTCCTGAGCAGTGTGGTCTTGTTTGCCCAGCTGGCTCTACTGGTAAGCTGAAATGCCTCTTCTGGGCAGTGCTGTCAAGCCCAGCTGTCTTATGGATGGCACTGAACAAGGGGGTTTTATGTGGCTTCATATTCAAAGTGGGATGTTATAAAAATAATCACAGAAAAATGGAAGTCTTCGTTCTTTTATCAGGAAGGACAGGAGGAAAGGGAATTTTACCAGGTATATGTGAAGTCCAAAGATTCTGAATGGCTTATTATAGGCCCTGTTTAAAAGCAAAACAACACACACACTGCTAAAAGTGTGTCTGGATACTCTCACAGAATTTCACAAGTCTGATGGGGTTTCAGGGACAGTTTCGTGAAGAAAATCTCGTGGTAACAGGTAGAGATGGAAAACTGGTATGCAGAGTGATTTGAATCAGATCTCTAATCATAGTAAATGATTAAAAAAAAATTGGCATCTTGGTTTTGTTGGTTTTGTTACTGATCTGTGTCTTACAGACAAGTTCTCTGTTATACTTTACTGTAGACAAAGAGAAAAGACACTTAAAAAAGGATGCAAACTAAGCAGAAAAGATGGATAAAATGATGAGAAAATGAAGGTGCCTCCATTTTAAAGGTGAAGTTATGAAGGTTGCAGAGCTTGTTTAAATGCACAAAGAATGGCACAGGTCCTGCTGAGAACCAACTCAAGCTGGAGATCCAGCTGTCTCTATCCTAGATGGTGTGGAACCAGGTCATGATGTATTTCCACGTTCATTCAGAAAGCTAATCTAAAGCTTTTTGCCACAGGATATAATCCATTTCCCATCTGATGTAGTGGTGGTATTAAAGCTCATTAGAGTTAATCATCACATTAAATTACTTCACCACCTAATCCCAGTGAGTGTCACCTCTGAGATGTAGGATTTTGAGTTTCACCTTCTTGCCGTAACTTTCAGAGAGCTGCCCTCAAGGGTTGCTGTCAGGAAGGCTGAATGATTCTTGTGGTGCACCATGAAATCAAATGTGCAAACTTAAACTTTGTGTGAGTGCTTTTTTCAGAACTTTTCCGCAAAAACCTCACCGAGGGTATCCCAGCTTCAGGAATGTGTAACAGAGAAGGCGCAGGTGGCAGTTTGCCATCGTAGTTTGGTGACATTCCTCGTTCTGAGGGATGGGGGACTCCAGCGAGGAGGAGGAGGCTGAATCATAAGCTGTTGGCAGAACTGAAACGTGAAATTTTGCTGCACAGCTTTGGAGTTTGAGATGTTTCTGGCTCTGACGAATTCTGACACAGATTGCTGCTGACTCATGCCTTTTAGTGGAGCTGGCTTTTATCTGCCTTGGGGAAAACAGGAGCTTACTCTTCCTGCATAAATTACTTATGTTTATTTTTAATAGGAATTTTTCCTGTTGGCTTTTTTTGTTGGTGTGGATAGTTGCTGTAACATGCAGATGCTGACCCTTGTCTTCTCACTGTCTGTGTGCAATTCCTGCCATTGTGGTTCCTGCGGTAGAAGAATTAAGCACAGAACTGGGAAGGCAGTCTTCAATGGGTCAAAACATTTTTGAATTTTTTGATATGGAACCTCATAGGGTGAGTTTCTGGTCTCTGACTGCTAATGCAAATAATAGGGTTGTGGAGATATGTAATAATTGTGAAGATGCAGCATATCATTTTTCCATGGGCACTGCTTATTAGTCCCACAGTTCATTATGTTTCATATACTCTTTCCCTTTATTTGTAGCAGAAACAGAACAAGAAGTGGTCAGTTGATGAGAGTGTGATTCCCACAGCAGTTACAATTTTTTGATGAAGAGTTTATTAGTATATATCTCTCTGTGGCATGTTGTGCCACTTTATGAGCAGAGAGCAACTTGAAGTCAGCTGGCATCATTGGAAATTGCCTCTAACCCAGCAAATTCTAATTTCTAATCTATTATTATTTCTGATCTATTATTCTGTTCTAAAATTCTAATTCTTCTAATCTAAATTTCTGATTCTTCTAATCGAATTCTAATCTATTTTGTGTCTGTCCTGGTCTCAAGGTAGAGCTTAGGTTGGCTGTTCACAGAAATATTTTATTTGAAAGCTGTTTTTTTTTTCTTGTGTAAAGCAAATTATATTTAAAGTATTATTTTAAAATAGAAGCCAAATTTCTAGAGTGTCACAAAGAGAATGTTATAGTTTAGAGCCAGTTTTAAAGTTGATTACAAGGTAGATTTGGTTTGTAGTCCCTGTTTGTCTCATGCCAAAGGTCCAATAAGCTCCAGTTACAGTCAGTGAAATATTCCTGTTTCTGCTTTCAGTTGTGGGTGCTCCACCCCTGGCAGCGTTCAGGGCCAGATTGGATGGGACTCTGAGCAATCTGGTCTAATCAATGGCATCCCTGCCCATGGCAAGGAGTTTGGAACTGGATGACCTTGAAGGTCCCTTCCAACCCAAACCATTCTATAATTGTGAGTCTATGATTCTGTGCAAGTTTAAGATTGGAATGATTCCCAGCTCAATGTGGAAACACAGCCGTACGTCACCTACCTAACTGAAGGACAGGCAGTGAGTGCCAGTGAGGGACAGCCCCTCTTGCCTGGAGGTGCTGCAGGAGGGATCCCACACCACAGTCACAGAGCCATCAGCTGGGAGAGGGGCAAGGCCTGTTTGCACACTGTGCTGTTAGGGAAGGTGTTCTATGGCAGGGAAACAGGATGACCTGTAAGTGGATTTTCTCATTTGGACAAGTTTAAATCTGACTTAAACTTCCAGGGTCTACAAGTGTCACTGCCTCTTGAGTTTAAACACTTTAGGAGTTTAACTGATTTGTCCAAGGCCAGTCTTGGATCTCAGGTATATTTCTCATTTCAGGCTCCGTAAAGACTTTCTTTAAACACAGTTTATGAAGGGTGAGATGGTTGTGCCACATGCTATATATAATTTGTACTCTGTCACAGGGAGTGCTAAATCCTGGATCTATTCCTTGCACATCTTCTGCAAAATTTTAGTACATGATAGTTTGTTTAAAGTATTAATATGTGAAATAAATAAAAAAAAAAAGTTATTTTCACAGCTGCAGGATGTATGAATAGATTCTAGAAGTAAACTGCACAATAAATAATCCAGATATGTTTCTTTGTATAAATATCCTGAGAATGTTCCTTACATTGGCTAAATTTCCCAAGAACAACAATAGAAATGATCAAACATATTCCTTAAACCAAATGATTCTTCTGGTTTGTTTTTTTTTTGTGGTGGTTTCTGTTGTGCCCACACCCCCGTCTCTGAAATCCTGAAGTTGTGTTGGTCATGAGGGATGTTTCAAGGGTCCTGAACCCTCAACACACTATTATTTCAGATAAAGCATTTGTAGATGCTGTTACGGTTACACTGACTTTAATGAAAACTTAAGTGTTGGCTCATGCTGTATTTTTGGGTCAGATTGACAATACTTTACTGTATAAAGAATGAACAGGACAGTCCTTAAATCTTGTTAGCCTCTTAATGGCTGAGTCGTTTACCATATCTTTGTGTATGTACCTGTCCAGAGGAGCACTTAAACTGGTTTACAACTTAGAGCAATCAAGGAGTCTGCTGAGGTTTGTCATGCTCTTAATTTCGTGTGTAATTAAGATGAAATTAGCCCTAGGCTGGGTTCTTTGAAAATGTCCTTTAAAGAGAACCATAGCCTGAGTTAACAAAAAAATAATCAATGCTTTTATGACAATAATTCAGCAGTGTGCCTGTGTGAAGCACTGTGGAGTGCTGTGTCTTGCATCTGACATTTTAAAAGCAAGAATCCAATACTCAAAACGTCCCTTTGTGGATAAGATGGAAATGAAAGAAAAATTCTTCAGATTTTTTCCAGTGTTTGATAGAAGGAGAAGCTGGGGGACAAGGTGGAGGGGGGAAAGTTTTTTGAAGGCATTCAGCTTTGTTTATTCTTTCTCTGCACGGTGACTGGAATCAGATGCCTTAGACATTGCTTCTCATGCCACCTGAAATCTCAAATGTCCCAAAGGCTTTCTTTCCTCACCTTTAAAAACAAATTCTGACTTGATGTTTCTCATTCACAAAGACAGATGAAAATAGCTAAAGGGCAGGGAGCTTGCTTTGGGTGATATGAAGGGGAGCCTGCTGTCAGTAATTATTACTTCAAATAATAATAAAAAAGGTAAAGCATTCCACTTTGAATGCAAACAAGAACAGAATATTTACATCTGCTGGCTAAAGCTAATTGAAACTGTGGGTCTCTGCCCAGGGATGGGGACAATTTGTGCTTGGAATAATCTTAGTAACAAATCCCTCATTGACTTCAATTATACAGGATGCAAGTCTAAAGTGACAAGTAGCCATGACTGTATGGATGTGTTGAATAGAGAGATACATTAGGAATGTGGTTAAATTGAAGTGAAATTTAGAAGGTCTTCTAGTTGTTATTCCTGAATGCCCACAAAAATAAAACTGCAGATGTGAAGATTGAGTCCTTTGAGTGATTCTCATCTCTCTCTGGTTTTGTAATGAACAGAGGGGGGAAAGGTGTTTGCCTATGAAGTGTTTAGTGAGCTGGTTCTGATTCATGTGGGAATGAACTCATGTGACTTCCTGTGAAGTGCTGTGCCCTTTGCATGTGATAAACAGCAAGGGAATTCTCCTGCCCCAGTGATTTTAAAATGTTTTAGTGTCTATAAAGGGATCTGTTCCTGCTGTTGCCATCTTGGATTTGGTCAATGTATTGTTCTCTTATGAAATGTGAAAGACGCCCTGGCCCTTCAAATACTAGTTTTATTTTCTGTCTATAAATATTTTTTTTTTCAGAGCTAATGGCTTTTATGCATGGACTTTTAAATAAATAATCTTGTTATGGCACAAATTTTTGCTTTCATTAGCAGATGGGTTAAAGAAAGGAATTACTTTGATCTGAGGGTTAAGCTCAGTTTCAGACTTTCAAAAGCTTTGGAAAACTAGTCAATGAAAGAAAAGGAAATTGGTGAGCATTACAAGAAAACAGTAGTTGTTCTGGATCTGAATACAGACCAATTAATATATTATGCATGTAGACTCCATTTTGATTAACGATCAAGTCTCATCAGTGAGATAGTCTGGGATGTTATGACTTGTTAGTACTTCTCCATCTATATTTTTGATGCCTCAAAATCATACAAGCTAACCAGAGGAAATGCTCTGAATTTCAAAACTACTCTGCAATGGGGGGAAAAAAAAAAGAATATTCTTTGCCTGTGCAATTTCCCCAGGCTTTCTGTTTCCCCCCTACTGTTAATTTCCAGTACTATCCAATGGTAAAACTCTTTCTCATAGGAAAAAATGTTAATTAAAATCAATGATCTCCTCGATTAAGTTGTTTGATTACTTGAAACAAGTATCTCAAAGAGAAGATGCTAATTAATACAGTAAATTGTTTTAATTTCTCTCTCTTAGCCAGGTCACCACACTGTTACCATTGTGACCGAGATGTGAATTATTGCAAAACCATTCTTTGAACCCTATTAAACATGCTAAATGAGCTCACTAAGACTTTATCCTGAACCCATAGCTAAAGATTCATACTGTACATTACAGGCATGCGTGGTTTTCTGTGGGAGTGTAAGAAGCTCAGCCTCTTATGCAGTGTTTCTTCTTGGAAATTGTCACTGTTTTCAACCTGACATCCAGTCTGCATATGCAAAGCTACATTTACATTCATTTTTTCACAGAAATAACCAAAAAAATGTGCCTGCAGTCCTAAGTATTTTTTGCACTGGCAGAAGTTCTGGTGTGCAAATGTTTTTATCTATGCTGGAAATCCCCCCTTATTTTTCTACTTGTGATTTCCTGCCTGGCTTGACAAACTTCCCTCAGCCAGACAAAATTTCTGTAAGAGGCGAGAACATCCTGGATACTGCATGTAGCAGATTTTTGCCTTTGGGGCATGTAACATTAACCTTCCTCTGCCTTTCAGAAGAGTTAGGACACTGGCCTGCTTTAATTGGGCCAGATGTTTCTAAGTAACAGTAGAGATTCTGCCCAAACAGCGTGATTTAGATGACAAAGCAGTCCTAGCTTCTGTAATTCTCCACTGCCAAGTCAATTAAGAAGATGCCACTCTTCCATCATGGCATGCCAATTCAAAGAATGACTTCAGCTAGGAAAGGAGAGTTTGTGATTTTTGAACTTGGATTGACTGCCTTAAACAAGAGGCATGTCCAGACTGTGGGGAAAGAGCCTCATTTTGGACAGTTGCTGAATATCTGGTTCAGGTTATTATATAGCTGAAGGAAATAATGTCAATATCAACATATAGTGCCAAGGTATTTTGGCTGAAATATTATTTGAAATTATTTATGTACTTCAGACCTTGTAAATCAGGAAAAGGACATTTATATTAGTTATGTGTAATTAAAGAACATTCATAAATTTATGACTTATGTGCAACTCCTGTTCATGTTAGTAGGATAACATTTTGTCTTAAAATAAGTTAAAGATTATATATTTTTTAAACTTTTTTTTTCTCATGAGTAAAGCTTTCTGCTCTGTCCAGGTAATATTTTGGGGCAACATTTCATTCAGGTTCTATTAATCTATGTTTGTCTTAGATGTTGGAAGAGCTTCATTGTCCAGGCTTGATGAAAGAAACCCGTAAGTGAATATTCTCTAGAAACTGAGGACATGATGATAAATTTCTCCCTGTCTCTTGATGGTTTAGTGTTCTGCCTGGGGATTTTTTCTGTTTGTTTGTTGTGGTTTTTCTCCTTGTGATATATATTTACGCAGACCTTTGGAAAGGTTTGGATGATTCTTGCTATTTATTTTGCAATTCTCTAAAGAAATGGTAAAGATATTTATGTTTATATAGTCCTTGAATAACTATAAGTAGTATAAATATAATTGGAATCCCACACACACTTGGGGCTTAAAAAAAATCCAGGAAAGAACACTAAACCCAGATACAGTCATAGATTTTCCATGTGAAAAGTAATTTTTTAGAATTGTTTTTAGAAACTTTAGGGAAGGCTCCATGCATAGCTGCTCTACCAATACTGCATTTAGGTTCTGCTCTGAGACTCCTTCACTGCCTTTCCCTTATATTTTTGTGGTATCATATTTTAAATTAAAAATACAATCTGCTAACCCCATCCAAAATGCCATCTTTGCTTTGGCTGGCCAGGAGAAAAGAGAATGGAGCATAACCCTCTTTTATCATCTGATGCATTAGTTTCTCTATTTCTGTAGTAATTACAAGGCTGGAGCTAGACAAATTTGTGAGCTTTCTTTTGGGCATGTAAAACAACCAGTAAAGGGTGAAATGATGCAGCAACTGAATAATCCATCATATCTAGAAGTGTTTCTACTAAGACAGGAATACACTGACTTATGACCACTCTTTCTGGGCATTCCAAGGTGGTGAAGAAAAAGAAATGCACCTTCTAATGCTGTGAATTTCAGGACAAGGGATGTGTACAGTCCATTTCTTACATAAAATTAAAGTTTCCTACTTATATAATACTAAGGGGCTTAAATTCCATATTACTATATCCTGTCTTTCAGAGTAAGTAGCTGACTATGTGTTAATTACTGGGGGAACTTGGGAATCAAACCGGATGCACCACCACCCTCCAGCTGTGTCAGTGCTCTTGTCAGCTCATCATTTACTGCAGTTTGGTTTTGCCTTACTGGGGGAATTGTGGACATGATTCAAAGGCAGCTATTATGGATAATTTTATCATTTGCTTATTTTAGCAGCTTCTCTTTCAAAATTTGCAGCATAACCGTAAACTTTCAGTCATTCTGACTTCATTGCATGAAAAATATCAATTATGTTATTACGGTGCTGACTAAGCACAGGTATGATGTGCCTGATGATTCACAGCACTAATCTGGGCTCCATCACACACCTTTTGAATCACTGGCGGGCTTAGAGGGTGGGCATCCTGATTCTGCCAAACCACTCTGAGGGTTTCACACTCAGGTTTCTGATTTTCCTAGACTGCATACCTGGCTGGTTAAATGGACAAAGGCCATGGCTACTTGAGTAAAGGCAGAGGCAAAATTATTCTCTGTGTTTTCTGGTCAGAAACAAGATGAGCAGATGGAGTTCTGTGCAACTGCGACAAACTAGAACCTCTGTTATAAATGCTTTGGAACAGCTCTGGTATAGCAGCTATATCTTCATTAAAGATTTAGTTGGAGTAGTTAAAGACTCCACCTGTGACTATTGGCTGCCTAAAATGGAATATGAGAAAGCAAAGTAAATACATAGAAAGTGAAATCCTGAAAACAGCCTGCAGGGCTTTTGAAATGAAAAAGAGCTCAGGGTGTTTAATGTTTTTACTGCCTTATCTTTCTAAGCCATGTCATTATGACAGTGGGGTAACTCAGAGGTAAGCAAACCTTAGCTGGCCAATTTCTCTGTTTCATAATTTTTTTGAAAGTTTGTGTAAAGTTCAAGTAGCAATTTAACTTTTGGTAATTTTTCGTGCTGAACTTGCCCTGAGATACAGAAATTGTAAAGTGAAAGATGAGAAAATGATCTCCATTTTCTGCTTTCGATTGGTGCTTTTACTCTTTTGGCCCAATACATGTGTTGGTTTTTTTGGTGGACATGTCTCTCTTGTTTATAAAACCTAGTACTTGATGGGTTTCAATGAGAATAATAGCAGCATTTGTTAACAGAAATTTCATAAAAATATATATTTACAGAGTCAAGTAAAAAAGAAAGGCTTTGAATGCTTTTGATCTTTGAAATTATGCTAATGCTGTCCAGCATCTAACTTTAGATGCAAATGTAATCCAAAGCACATATTTGGGACTTACCCAGTCTTTCCATTTTAGTCTCCATTTTGTGGATGCTGAGTACATAACTTTTTCACTGATAGACAACCTTCACCTCATAAAATGACATTATTTTGGACAATCCTTTCTGATACTATCAGTGTTCTTCCTGATGGAATTTGGTATTTTCAGAATAATAACATTTTCTTTTCCCTTTTGTGTGACAAGTACAAATTTAAGCATTCAGATTGGTAATTCAGTACAGAATCAAAGCATCCAAGAGGGCCTGCTTCAGCAATATCAATGCTCAGTTTCTAAGACATTTCCCTCCAAACACCCTATTTTTACTATTGATTTACTGAACTTTCATCTGCTTGGTCTAAACTTGCTTTTGTTTTGGAAAGTTCCATAACAAACATCCAGTGAGCTCTATGTCTTACTGCGTAAGAATGTGAGGAAAAGTGTATTTTTGCTCTTCAGAAAATGTTGGCATTTTTTGTGTGTTACATAAGATTTAAAGTCTCTCTTTTAAAGCATCAGGCTCAGCAGGAGGCAGGAGTATGAGTAATCTTCACTTTGCCTTGTTTGAGGCAATTGCTTTTGAAATAACAAAGCTATGCAAACCTGACAATACCCGTTTGTGGGAGCCTGGCAATATGTTCATTTCCTTGACATCAGAGAGAGAAACAAGCGCAGAAATGTTGTTAACTTTTCTTCAGTGCTCGAGAGAAATAGAAGAGTTTTTCTTTATGGGATTATTGACCATTTTAATTTATATAATTCCTCTTTCATCCTGTCTGCTTAAAATTATGTGATCATTGATGGAAAATTTAATAATTGAATATTTCATAATTTAGTTTAACTACTGCAGAGCTAGGGAATGATGTGATAATGTAACAAGTAGTACAGGCAGTACATTTCTCAGCTTGAAATTGGGGTGGCTTCACAAGTGGGTGTGCTGAAAATATGTTAAGAAAGTATGTTATGAAAGTGTATTAGAAGTTATGTATCTGTTAAGCACCTGCATTCATGTAGTAATTCTTTCATGGAAATCTGCTGTGAATTAGTGAAGCAAGACCCCTTGTAAGGAGAGGCAAATATCTTTCTTGTTCAATCAAAGGTGAAAGATATGCCTGCAAGTATTACTGAATGTTGTTAGGAAAGAAGAAAGAAGTAGGTTGGTGGGCATTTCATAACATCACACAGAGTTGCCTTTTGCTCACTTTGCTGAGAATCTGTGAAAAATCAGCCGAGCCATCATATGAACTGTGGATAAGCCTAAAAGTTTGGCATACCATGGTGGGCATGCACATATTTCCTCTTTGCTGAATCACATTCAGTTATGGAATAACTCTAGAAAATTTTGCTGGACATTGACCAGTCATCATTGTGGAAGGTAGTTAGTTTTCATCGCTAAGTCTTTAAACTAGAAAGCAATTATTAAACAATACCTACCAATATTATCCTGTACTAGTAGAGGGTTTTTTTCCTGTTTATTTTCATTCAAAAGTTGTCATCTGGATCTCTCAGGTTTGGTAAACTCATGTGTTTTGACATTTTAATGAGGCACTTGCTGAGGATCTTTATATTACTGACAAACATCTCAATGCATAGAAAAAGACATCTGCATTCTTTAGCTAAAGTTGCATCTGTCAGACCACAGGACAAGAAGCAAAAGAGATAAACAGTTGCATAATACAGTTTGGCCAGTCTCAGGCCCGATGTGTATATTCAGCAGGATAGAGAATCATGGATTGTTTCAGTTTTTGTTGCTGTAATTCCTAAAAGTGTTTGTTCTGGTAGAAATTTCTCTTCCTCAGACAGGTTCTCTGCTGCTGTTAACAGTGCCATATCAGCTGGGCACTGCCTGGATATTGTTCTTGCAAGTGCCTTGTAGGGCTTTTATTTCTAGAAGTTTAAACCTGTGGAGCTGGATCAGTAAG
Organism: Margarornis squamiger; assembly: GCA_035222235.1. Taxonomy (NCBI): domain Eukaryota; kingdom Metazoa; phylum Chordata; class Aves; order Passeriformes; family Furnariidae; genus Margarornis; species Margarornis squamiger. Next base: position 14,854,361 of record JAWWTY010000138.1, on the reverse strand, counting down.
AACAAGTGTGGACTGCACAAAATAAGACTCCAGTGTTCTAAAAGAAAAATAGAAATAATAAATAATCCCTTGCAAATTATTCTGTTTCTGCAGTGAAACAGGAGCAAAAGCTCCTAGTTTTCATAAGCCTTGGTTTCTCACTTTTTTCCCCCTCTGATTTCCCTATATGAATACAGAGAAATCTGGGGTCTTACTCTAGAGACGTAAAAACGTCTGCTAGCTTAAATGTAATGCCACCTGCAGTTTTGTATTCTTTGTCAAGCAGTGTGCTGGACCAAAGGTATTGAAAGTCAGTGGAGTCTTGCAAACAAACTGGTTCAATGGGTTACTTTGTGCTTGCTGTAATATCTTTTTTTGCTTTGTAACCAGATTTTTAATACCGCAAGTTAATTTTTTAAGTTTTTTTGGTTTTTTTTTGTTTTTTTTTTTTAATGAAAGTAGGAAGAAAGGCATAAAAATTACTACTGAGAGACCAGAATTTAGAAGAGAGTTTAGGAGATTCAGCAAATGTTGCTACAATGACAGTGTAAATCAACTGTATTTCTGCTTTCTGTGCTATGCTTCCATCATGATGCACAGAAATTGAACTGGGACACAAGCACTCAAGTAACAGCACATCTGGCCATGAACAGTTGCCTATCTGGGCAAATCTGACTGCAAAAGATGATGAGATATATCCAGTAAAATGGGAAACTCAGTAATTCACAGCATAACCCAATCACAAGGACTAAAAAGCTGAAAACCCTAAGGCAAAGCAAAAGCATAGAAGATGAATAACAAAGGTGTTTAGGGTAGGGTACATCAAAAGTATGGGTGTAATTCTGATGATTCATCATGAGGCTTCAGTACCAGATATGATTTATGAATGCATACTGTACTTAGTGGAGACTAAAAGCAATAGGGAAGAAAATACAACATGAGAATAAGCCTTAATCATGTTTTCAAGATAATCTGAATCCAACAAATCCTCCAGGTATAGCATGTAGTGAAACTGGCTCAAAAGATAAAACCAAGCAGAAGATACTCTCTGTAACTATTGTTGAGTGTAACATATTCTAGATGGTCATTGCTTCAAAGACCTCTGAGAACTGTGGTACTGTGTGTGCTGTCTCCTCTGGTCACAATAAATGCAATTATCTTTTTCTTCTAGTGATTATCTAATTAACATTTTACAGTTCATGCAGTGGCTGTGCTAGAATGACAAAATATCCATCAGGAATTTACGTAGAATCACAGGACCCACACAGCATTGTTTTTTCACTATGCAAATTGCAAAGGCAGTGCTATAAAAAAAATAACCAAAGCTTCATTTAGGTGCTATCCCATAGGTGGCAATATACTGTAAAATTTATGAATTAAAAATCCTAAGGCAAGAGATTCAGTGGCTGTTAAAAGGAATAAATGCTTTTTACTTTTGACACGATCTCCTTGTTTATGCCGTTTGAACATAACTGATTATGTGAAACAGAGTAATCTTGATGCATTCCAATGCAATTTCAGAGATTTGTGAAACCCCAAAAATAAGCAAAAACACCACCACCCCCAAACCCCCCAAAACAAAAGCCAAAATTAAAAAAAAAATTTATCCTTCTACTTACATTTTTTTTTTTTAAGGCATATCATGTCTCAGGATAGAAAATATCATTTAAGAAATCGTGAAACTAAATTTCTAAATGTTTCTCTAATCTTATATATGATGTTTACATGTTTGGAAATAATTTCATTAACTATTGAAATAATTCATGACTCACTAATATGCTCAGTGTAATTCAAATCTAGTTACAGACAGAAGAAAAAAAGAGCCATATTTTAAGAGATGAACTTAAAGAGCAAATGTCTTAAGAGTTAAATGTGTTCATTTCCTGTTGTCAAATCACTTAATGTGGAACTGAATCTCGAGTATAAGTTGAGACTTCATTAGGAAATCATCTTGAAAAGCTATTTATACAAGCAATGTGAAATTAATGCCTTTTATGATACAATCATCTTTCTCCCCCATGTTTCTGTTGTGTATTTAGGTGTTCCTTGACTGTGACCATGGGCAGCTGTCATGGTTTAAACCCAGCTGCCAGATGAGTGCCACACATGTAATTCCACCCACCGGGGGATGGGGAGAACTGGGGAAATAGCTGAAGTCCTTGGGTTGGGATAAGAACAGTTTAATACCTGAAATAAAACAAAACAATGTAATAATATTATTTGTAATGAAAAGGGGGACAACAAAAGGAGAGTGGAAAAAAAAAGTCCAGTGATGCACAATATGATTACTGAGCACCCAGGGGCCAAAGCCCAGCCTGTCCCCGAGCACTGATCGGTGCCTCCTGAGCAGCTGCCCCGGTTTCTACACTGAGCAAGATGTTCTGTGCTGTGCATGGTGTGGAATATCCCTTTGGCCACTCTGCGTCAGCTCTCCTGGCCTGAAAAGTCCTCGATTTAGAGCAAGCATTGCTTAGTGACAACCAAACATCAGTGGGTTTTCAACATTATTCTCATACTAAATCTAGAACAGAACACTGTACCCACTGCTAAGGTGAAAATTAACTCTCTCGTAGCTGAAACCAGGACAACAGTATGCAATAAAAATTCCCTTATTTTTCTGGCACAAGATCCCAAATGTTAGTTATCCAACAACTGTGAGTTTGTCATGGTAAACCCTTAGACCTGAATTGGCCAGGCCACCCCGTGGTGGGTGTTTAAAAGGAATTCTCCTTCAGAAATTCAGAAGTGTCTGTACTTAATGTATTCTTTTATGGAGAGATAAGATTTCTGCGTGAAAGGAGACAGTCACAAAAGATGTTAATCTTTTGCAGAGGCCTGAATGAAAAAAAGTTAACAATGCAGGCTGAACTTTTGGGGAAAAAAAGGTAAAATGGGTGACTTTTCTGCCCTCACTGAGATATTTGAAAGGGGAAGGGGCTACATTAGAATGTAGGACTGCTCTCCATGTTGAGATAGATGAACAACAGAGGGACTTCTGATTCTTCCTTCTCCCCCATCCCCAGTCATAGGGGTGACAACTGAACATCAAAAGTAGTGGTTTCAGGCATGGTGGAGGTCAGCATATATAACCAGTCTATTTCCTCAAGTGTTCCTTTTGTTTTCTGGGTGTCTGTGTTTGCTTTCTTCCTATTTCTCCTTTCCTCATAGGTGTCATTCTCTGTTAGAGACTAAAATCTCCCTTTTGATCTCTCTCATATTTTGATTATCCACAACTGTGTTCTGTGGTGAAATACCATGGAAACATCTATGCCTGCAAATGTTAAAAAACCCCAACCAAACCAACCCCAAAATAATGCAATAACGCTGCCTTACAACATTAACCTTGATAATTAAATGAAAAATATTAAGAAAAGGAAGACCTGATAAGAACTTTTCAATTTATTGGAATTAACTTTCAGTCAGCAACTGTTTATCCATATAGTTGACATTAAAATATGGGAAGTATTTCACTTCAATGTAAGCTGGTTATTCAGATGACAATCATGGTACCAAAAGGCAGCACATGATTGCACACTGAGTTGAAAATACCAGAACACACCAAACGGTGTTAAAGTCTTCTGAAAACAATTGTTTTCTCTCTGAATTTGGGAATGCTGGAGGGGTTTTTATTACAGAGAATATTAATGACAGTAGAATCAGGACTAAGTATGTTCCTTCATATTTTAGGCAACAATTATTCTAGGAATAGACACAAAAGGTCCATTTTTGACATTAACTTTATCAATCTTATTTGATCATCTTTCCTTTTTTATTTTTCCCCTGGTATTTTTCCAGTGACTCTTTCTTGATCCTCTGATCCCCTTCATGCTTTCATTCTGGCCCCATCCTTTTTATCAATTTGTTACACTTCTATGTCTATGAGTTCTGTTTTAGTTCTTGTTCAAAGGACCTTCATTTTGATCTAGAAGGGAGGGAGGAGAAAAAAAGAGATGCTTCCTTTCAGTTTTAAAAACTTACTGATAGGAGATCTGAGAGCTTCAAACAAGCCTCTTTTACCATTCTTTGCAGTTAGTTTTCTTCTGATCTCATGTTGTACTGATCTCTCTTTCCCTCCCTCTTTTTTCCTCAGTGTGTGCCTGTCAAATGAAGAATCTGCCTTCCCCTTTTCTCTGTTGTTATTCCATTTTCCAAAAAGTTCTTCATTTATTGTTTTGAGGGTATGATGTGGCTAAACTACAAACCACCAAGAGCAATTACTTTGTGTATGACAGCCCTTTACTGTTGCTTACACAAAGTTTCCCAAAGGACTGGAGGAAGCAGTAAGAATCATCTCTGTACCCTTTTTACTGTGAAATCCCAGGTTTTCTTCCCTCCATCCTGATGACAGGTTTAATACTTCTTTTTCTGAAGAAACTCTTTTCATTCCACAGAGAATCTTGCATCCTGAGGGAAAAAGTCTCGCACAATACCTGGAAAATTAACAAGAAAACATGATACAATGGTGATAGAACAAAGATTGCATTATGGTTTTTTTCTTTTTCCCCCTCTCATTTTTCTCTTCTTCTGCACCGTCATGTTTGAATTTAGTCCAAAGGAAAGTAGAAGAACACTGTTTGAGAGTACAAGTGTATATAAATATTGATCTGTCTATATGTGTTTCTGTGTGCACAGAAAGATATGTAGAATAAATTTAGTGGGCAGAGCAGCAATCACTAAGCTTAAAAATTTAAATGTAACTAGATTAAAGTTTCTTAATTTCAGGAATTTAGATACCACAAGTGGTAATGGTGTTCAGTATTTTAAGTCTGCAATTGACAACAAACCACCTGTGATTTAACAAACAAGTCACAAATGTTTGGGGTTAATGCAGTATATCTTTAAGACACAAATACTGTGGAGGAAAAAAAACAAACAAAACACAACCTGGGTTTCTTTTTTCCCACTTGGTGTTTTTTTTCCCTTTAGAAGTCATTACAGCTAATTACCAACAAGGATTAGCTTTTTCAGTGGGTTGTTCTTACAATGTGTCATTTTGAGCTAAACCCTGACTTTGAACAAATGTAATCATCTAAAAGGGAAAACAGAGATTAATCAGCTAATAGTGAAAGAAACTTGATTACACAAAAGTGGCAAAGCATAACCCCTTGCATTGCAACCCATAAAATATTAATTAAAATAATTAAGATTAGGGAGTAGTGACTGTAGAGAGCTTTGTTTCCTACTCCACTTTTATTTTAGAAGTCTCTTGATTTGCTTTGCTTGAAGAGACACTTGAACAGTGTCAATCACATACCCAACCAGTTTGAGATAATCGGAGTTCTGTTGTTCCCAACTCTTCTGAGTAGTGCCTTGGAGGAAATGCTCTGGGACTTGGTTGTTTTCTCTCATTTTTGATTGTGGAGGATTTTAGTGTTAATACTGTGAAGACATGAGAACTGCACCTGGTGAGGAAACAGCTTTCCTGTGGTTGAGGGCTGTGAGATGATTATGTGTTTAAAAAAAACCCCACAAACCAACAAACCAACCAAAACCAATCAAAAGAACTATCATGCCCCTAAAAACCCTCCAAACCCCCTCACAACCCTCCCTTCACACCCAGATCATTGTTCTCCCCATGTCATTGAGAAAAAAGAGAAGGTAGATTTCCCATAGAACAGAAAAAGAACCCAAGTTTCTGCTCCTGGGGGGAAGAAATATTTAAAAAAATGATGCCTAAGAAGCAGAAGGCAGAGAGAAAGAAAGCCATGGGTAGAGGAGGGAACAGAATCAAGGCAGTTGAACAGAGACAGGTCTTCCCAAAGTGTTCTTGACTGCAGCCTGCATTCCTTGCTGCTCTGCTGCTGTTGCAGTGCCTGGCAGTGCTTGGGGGCTTGGGGAAGCTGAGCAGGACAAATCAGTGCAGAACATACGCAGGGCAAGGATAAAGAGGGAAAAAGGAGAGATTTGAATTCCTCCTTTCCATGGATATTTTCTCAATGAATGTTTTATTTCCTCAGGAATGTTTCTACTCAGGAGTTTTAAGGATCATTATGGAGAGATTAATACAGATTTCAGCCAAGTTCACAGCAACAGAAAATAAAATGTTGTGCTCTACTTAAGAAGCAAATAGATTGTTTTATGCATTATCCTCTAATACCGTACTATAAATGCATCTTTTCTTTCTTGGTAATTATGTAATCTAGATTTTGTTATTTCAGAGGGAGACAACAAACTGTACAATATCCTAGAAGTTCTGGAAAAGCAAAAGCTGAAAGAAATGCGAGTAAATATGTTACAGGTGTAGAACTGAGGGGAACAAAGTGGTAAAATCAACATATAAAGGAAGGGAGGAAAAGGACGCTGTGTGTTGTGTGATAATTGTGCAGGAGTGATGACACAAAAGCTCATAATAGATAAGATATACTCACAATTTTTAAAAAGAGACTTACTCCACAGATGTTTATTTTTTTTTTTCCCTTAAAAACATGATTCATTATATTACTTTAAAATGATCTATAAATATATTTAAACACTGAATCTCTTTGGAGAGTGAGAGATGGAGAAATTTCCTTCAGGTATTTTCTATCCATTGGTTTTTTTTCAAATCCACTTCTGCCTTCAACAGAGATTTTTGCATAATGATGTATGTCCATAAATTATGATTAGTTCTCTACAGTAAAAAAAAAAAAAAGGAAACAAATTAACCAGATCCCTATTCTTCCATATTAATTACGAAGACCATCCTAAAATATGAGTCTCTCCATTCAACTCCATTGACACCTTCCCAGTTATTGTTTTATAATTTAATTGCTGTTCATGTCAAAAAGGGCTCAATGATTAATTATAAAGTTATTGATATATTGATATAATATTGATATATTGTCATTTTATATTTGGCTTTATAGAGACTAATATTGTGCTGTCTGAGTATTAAGATATTTATTTGTAGAAACATTGATGTGTTTATGAATTTACCAGTGAATTTGTTTTCAAAACCCAAACTAGCCATTACACTTGAAGGCTGATTAAGGGCTGTTACTTTCTTAAAAACCAGCGTGATTTCACAGACCAAAAATTAACTTTAGGGGAGCAGAGCTCTGCTGAATATTCAAGTAACACTTAGATGTGTTGTGTAATTCATTACAGAACAATAAGAACAACAAGACACCAAATGTTTAATTTTCCTGGAAAGCAAACACAGGGGTAATTGGAACTTGATATATTGTTGGTGTAAGTAGAGGAGCTAGTATCTGACGACATAAAACTTATCTTTTTCACACACTAAAATAGCTTTTTTTATTTTACTTGCATTATGGTTTTACACTTCACTGACTGAACATGATATGCAGCAGATGTGCCTAACTAGAAACACAACAAATCTGGTGAGATTAAGCTTTTCCCCCAGTTTTATTTTTTTTAAATAATAAAATAGCCTACACTGCATAAATTACTTCAAAATATAGTTATGTAACATGTATCTGTCTTTATTGAAACATCCATTAGAAAATTTTTTTTTTAATTTAAATTTGTTTGTAATTGGATGTACAGGTTTGTTAGATACACGGTCTGTATTGCTCTGGTTTTATGAAGTGGAAAAAGCCATTTGTTTTCCCATCTTGGAGGATGTTGTAGTCTGAATAGGTTGAGTTTTGACTGTATAGCTTATGCTATGGAGACAAAAAAGATAAAATTTACACCTGTAGACTCTGTAAACTTTATACTTCCAGGTACTGATTGTGTTCCCCCTGGAGACTTGCCCTCTACTTGAAGTGCAGTGAGCACTTACCAGTTTAAACAGCTAATGATGGCTCAGATTACGGTTCTGCTCATCTCCCATAGCATGAATGGGTGGAAAGGACAGAGGAAGGAAAAGCAGGAATATGGAACCCTTAGAAACAAGCCCCAGTAGACTTCCCATGAATGTTCAAAACCTAAATCTGTGTTTAAAAGCTCATTAGCTTGGCCTGCTGAAGTCTTTTGGAGCCCTAGCCTGGGGTGAATATAGTGCCCGTGTGTCTGGGTAAGCTCACTGATGGTTGGTCTATTCTTGGGTCATCCACAGGCCTTTTCAGTTGTTTTTTTTCTAAATCTCTACTGCTGTCACTCACACGTGCCCTTGGAGAACAGGATTTTTTAACCTTACCAATACTGATTCTCCCCACACAAGTTGTCATATTGATGAGTAAAGGAGTGAAAAACTTAAAAAAGCCTCTATAGAAATTCTAATTGTTTATTACTAACAAATACCTTAAAATAAGCTTAGTTACAGTGGTATAAAAGACATTTTATTGATCACGCAGTGAAAAAAAATCACCTTTGTCACTAATGGTTAAAAATCTAATTTTCTGTAGTGCAATGTAATCTCCAAATCCCTATTCTCCTCTGATGATTGATCATTTTTCATCCCATGGCTGGCTGAACAATTACTGATCTTTTTAACTCGGTCAGCAGAATGCTTCCTTGCTGTATCTGTGGCCTCAAGACTTCATAGCAGAACACATGAGCATGCCTCTAAATCAAAAAATTTGTTACGTAGCTCCCTGAATGCAGGGGACCTTGGTTTCGAGTGCCATTACAGAAAACAAAAGTGTGACAACAAACATGGGGACTGCACATGCAACGGACACGTCACCATTCACCCTCCGATGCCCTCCGGTAACAGCATTTTGGCAAACCGTTTTAATGTAAGGAGGCTTTAAGGCTGCACCCAAATCTGCAGCATGTTTCACTTTCAGAAATATTTGATGTTTAATTTGTCTTTATGTCGCTCCCTCTCTTTCTGTTCATCTTTGGCAGTGAAAAGTAGAGCACGGCCAAGGCAGATGACCTGCCGAGCAGCACAAAGAGCGACGTTAGCTGCAGAGGTACCATGTTTGGTTTGCCTTCCATTGTGGTGCGTGGGATCTTGCCGTAGTTTTACCCTCTGTGCCTTCGTTGTGCCTTCTGCAGCAGCTCCAGAGGACTCTCTGTTGCTCTGTCAATTCCAAGTTTTCATTGAGTTTCTTTGCTACAAATAGTTTAAGACTGTGAATTTAGGGTTCCCCTATTTCAATGAATGACTGAGATCACTCTGAACTTTTGTTAAAGGTTTTGATCTGTTTCCAGATGAGCTGTCTGGCTTGAAGGGGTGGTTGTGGTGCTGACTGGGTCATGCCTACTTTTCCCCTCTGTCCTGACAAGCTGTCACTTCTGAGTTGATATCTCTATTTAGACCCTCTCTGGTTATATTTTTTAGAGCTTAATTCAGTTTCTCCTTTCCCTGTTCTATCTCACTTTAAGACAACTATAATTATTTTTTTTATTTATTTTTTTTATTTTTATTTTTTTTTACTGCAAGGCATAACAATTTGATGTGATTAAATATATGCAGTGGTATTTTTCTGTATCTTACCCACGTTGGGTTATGCTAATAACAATACTGAGCATATTTATACAGTTTGAAATAATTGCACAGAGATTAACTAATTATTCAGCACAGGGAGGTAAATGGAGGAAAAATTATCATTTGTTTTTTAAATAGAATGAAAGCTGAAGTGACTCAGTTCTATAATGAGCTGGTGTAAAAGTAGGTGGAGGTCTTACAACTTTTTTTTTGAGAAAGATGCTTACAATTCCTTTCAAAACTCAGTGTATTTTAGTAACTTAATATATCAAGATAGTCCTGATAAATGGATTTCTCATTACAGGATCAGTGTCATTTTCCCTGAACATCTATGAAGCCTTAATGTTTTCTACAATTCAAATCTGTGAGCACCTAATGCAAAATTCACTGGGTAGACCAGATTCCCTTTGACATGAAGGAAGTGTAGGCTATGCCACTACAGGTTGATTGTATAAATAACAACATAAAAATTGGTGGATTCTATTTTTTGTTTTTCTTGTATCAGAAAATGTCATCCTGATCCTTCAGTATGGCACAATGACTACATGAAAATAAAATACAGTTCAGGAAAATCTAACTGCATTTCAATCTACTAAATTGCTGAAAAAAAATCATGAAGGAAAGGGAAGTTAATATGAAGGACTCTAAAATAAAACAAGCTGTCCTCCAACTCCATTTCCTGTGCTGCTATTTCAGGACAGTACAAACATTGAATAAACATGAAACAGAATTGGTTAATTTAATATGAACATGTAACAAAAAGTACAAAGATTTATACAGAATTCTGTCTGAAGGCATAAAACAGGATTTAATAGTCCCCAGAACAGTCCTGCATTCTTCAAAGTTTATGGAAAATTAGTTTGCCCTGTTATTTTGCTGGAAAATAATGTTTTGTACGTCTTCCTAACCATAGTGGTTTGTGAAATTATTACAAATGATTCTTTTTTTAATCCATTTGGGATTCTGTGCAGCTAATCTAGTATATGTAGTCTCTTGGTTTGTGTCAGTGAACATTGTAAGTATTTCCTCCAGCCTATGACTGAAATAAGGATTGAAAATATGTGTAAAGTGGGCCCAGGACAGACTCACCTGGAGCTCTAATGCCTTAGGAGGCATTTCTGGCTGGCAGCAAGCTGTTGATTACTGCACACGTAGGAAGTTTTGTGCCCATCTTCTTTTGTCTTCATCAAGCCCGCATTTCCTGGTTTGCTCTGGAGTGTCCCGAGGGACAGCATCAAGTGCAATACTGAAGTCAAGACAGATTGTCTCTAATGCCTCCCCCTTATCTGGTGGACCCATTATCCTGTCATGAAAGGAAATTGGATTGTTTTGATGAGATTTGTTCTTGACAGATCCATGTTAGCTGCTTTTTATCATGTTTACTATCCTGTAGGTGCTTTTAAATTGACTCTTAAGTGATTTGTTCTGGTATCTTTCTGAACATTGAAGTTAGATTGGCTGATCTATAATTTTCCAGGCCCTTTTCCTCATTTTGGAAGTACCTATAAGGTTTACCCTTCACCAGTCCTTTAGAAACTTTCCTTTATATCTTTAAGAAATTCTCAGAAATAAGCTTTAATGACTCACAGATTGCATTGGCTGGTTTCCTGTGTACCCAAGGGTGAACTGAATCAGGTTCTGTCAACTTGGATGCATGTAATTTATCCAAATATTTTTTCACTGCTTCCTTTTTCTCTTCCTTCCTCCCCCTCCCCCCCCAACACTGTGGCCTAATCATCATCTATTCTGCTGTAATTCTGCTCTAATGCACAATTTTTTAAAAACTAATGACTTTTAAACTCTTTTAGAGGTTTACATTCATGTATTATAAACATCCCATTTCACATGTACATCCCATTTTATGCATTATATTAATGTACATCCCATTTAAATACTCAAGATGAGCTTTACAAGGGACTTGAATAATTTTCAAACCTTACAGTTACACCCAGAAACAAGGAAATTGCATTACTGGGGAAATTATAGTTACTGAAACTTGTCTGTGATCTAATAGCAGCTGACAGGATATTTTAAACAGGAGTAAAAGTGAAGATATGATATACCCTCTGTCCCCTAAACCTTTTTATGAGCAACTAAAAAGTATGCTTAATTCTAAGCATGCAGATTTTTAATTAAAAACCTAATTATTTGTTTTTAAATGTCTGAAATTGTCAGTTGTAAAGGTAAGCTAGAGTAAATACAGTGTTCACTGTCACAAACCAAAAGACTACATATAATAGATTGACTGGATAGAATCCCAAATAGCTTATTAAAAAAATGTAAATGATTTGTTAAAATTTCACAAACCACTATGGTTAGCAAGAGGTCCAAAAAGATGGATTCTCTTTAACCTTAGTAAAATATTGACTGCTGGGTTAAAGCCTTAGCTGTGTCTTTTTTGTGAGCATTTAAAAAAAAAAAAAACAAACCCCAAGAACTATTTCCAGTGATTTTAAAATTTTGCTACAGTTTTTACATTTGAAGAGCAAATAGCGGAAAGTACTTTGTAATGGGTTGTTTTGTGGGATTTTGTTCTTTGTTTTCTATATGCAGAAGGGATTTTTATCTCTGTGAGAATGTATCTCTTCAGATACATTCTGTATTGCTCAGTTTAGACAAACAATTTATTACTATGGATTTTCAAAATTGCTCAATTTTCCAGACTTGGGCAAGAATCTCTCCCTCCAACCTTAGTCAGTTTTTCAGCATTTCTATCCAGTATGCAATGCATCATTTCATTTAATGGCAGCAAGGAGAGTGTGCAGTGTTCCTAACAGTCCCAGAGATACTTTATGGAACAATCAAAATCCTCAAGGACAATTTGTGTACAGCCAATACTGACTCAGCAGAGTCCAAGGCATCTTTTAAAGCACATGTAATCACTGTTTATTTTGAGCACAATGGCTTGTGAAGCCAACAAAACTTGGGAGAACGTCTTTGGCTTTGTGGTGTTATCTGAAATTTTCAAGACAGATGCATAGTCTGGAATGCAGAATTCATGCATGAATTTAAGTCTCATTCCTCTGAGAACAGATTTAAAAGTAATGCCTGTAGCTGTGTTTAAAGGTGAAAGGTTCTTGCTCTGAATTGATTCTGTGTATCTGTGTAGTGTAATTGCCTGAAAAATATCAGTTTACTGCAACTCAGAAAAGGCTCATGAGAAGAGAAAGCAATGCAAACCCTTCTTCTCTCACTGCATTTTGTCTTTCAGTGGTAGAAAACCCAACACCACCACACTGCCTAAGTTGTGGGGGATAGCATTGCTGGGTTTAGCAGTTATATTTTAGAAGGAAACTACTCCCAGGCCTTTTGAAGGCCTCTCTTGTGGTTAGTAACTATTTAGATGCAAGAGAGTGATGAGCCATCACACTTCAGTATCTTTAATGCATGTTCTGTGTTCTTTTTTGGACTACATACTGTTGACTGTGAATACACATCTTGCCACTTTCCCCATATCCTTTGTACACTGGAGGCTGACCCAGCAAAGACCATTGCTTAGTCTGAACTCTGTGCCATGAATCAACACAGTTCATCTGGTGCATCTATTTAAATTTTAGATTTCTAGCTGCTCAGGTCAGGATGGTGTCTTCCTGAGGCAGCTGAACTCTTCTCCTTTGCATCCTGTGCTGGATCTTTGCAGTTTGGTTTGCATTAGCTAACACTAGAAAAAAACTGGTGGCTGGCTGAAGGGAGCTGTGGACACTGACTGCCTGGGCATGTGAGAGATGCAGATTTAAGTCTTGACTGAGAAAGATCTGGGATACATTATTTTGGCTGAGATACCGCAGGGTATTTAATCCGCATAGTTCTAAATCATTCTAAGCAAGGAACCTGAACTTGGCTTTCACCCAGTCTAGGATATGTTTTATCTTTTATAGTGTCTGTCTTGCATTTTGGTCAGCAATAAATATGTGCTATTGAAACAGAAATGCTGTAGCTCTGGTGAAATGTCTCCATGGTAGGAACGGTTCTGTCAGTATTTTCTCCTTATTTGTCAGCAGTCCTGCACTCTCTTGGAGATCCTGGCTCCAGAAGCACCAAACCAGTGATGAGATACTGCAGTCGGTGTTAGACTCTTGCTGCAGACTGTTTTACAGTTTCACACATCTTGCAGTTGGCTTTGAATGCTTAAGTAATGAGTTAGAGACCTCTAAAATCCTGAGAATTCCAGATGCTTAGGGATGTGATTGCTAAGAAAGGGAGAGTGAGAATATCTGAATTCTTGTTGAAATAATGGTATGACAGACTGAAAGATTTTTCATGTAAATGCTGATATTTAATTGTTTTAATTTATTTTGTATTCTTATTAGAAGGTAAGCAGTACTTACAAGTTTATAAGTGAGGCTGTTGTCTTAAGTGACATATCACTAAGGACATTTTAAATTTCCCATGCAGTGGCTTCCTTCCTTTTCTAGATGGAAAAGCGGCTGTCCATGGAAAAAATCTGCCATTCCTTTTCATGTCTGTGTACTTCCAAAGATCATTTCACTTATGTTCTGCATGGTGGGGCTGCAGGTCCTTTCACCTTGCTTTTGGTTTGATATGTTTCTGAAAATTGTGCCCTTTGCTCTCAATATGTCATTATTTGTGTGCAGCTTGTGGAGCTTATTCTTACTGGAGGTAGATCCCTTCACACTCATCACTTACCCTCTTTCTAAAACCTGATCTCTCTCACTTTTTTTTTTTTTTTTATTTTACTTTTTTCCAGTGGAAGAGAAAGGATAAATAGTTTATGGAATCTTTGTTTTACACCAAGACAAAGAGAATGTTCACCTTTCTCAACTAATTGAAGATATGTGACATGAGTGACTGTAAGTGTTGGACTCATTCTGCCACACTGATTATGTAGAGGATTGTTGGATAAGATGTCAGGAGACAGGGCTGCTGAGCCTTTTTGTAAGGGTTAATGGAGAGTAAAAACTGTATAATAAGACAGCTATTATACAGAACATAATTCCAAGTGCAGACACTGTGACTCTGTTACATTTTACAAATAGAAATCTTTTGTATTGAAATACCTATATTTAACACTCCTTTTTATTCACAAAGTATTCCAAAATATTAGGATCTAATTGCCTTGAGGTGCTCTCTTCTTTTCAATCACCTCACTGCACTGCGTAATCGTGCTGTTAGGACAGACAGGTCTTGGAAGAATCCAGGGGTGTCACCTGGATTAATTCATTTCCAACTTGTTATAGGCATGAGCCTCGGGGTGGGGGGGGAAATAGTGTTTTCTTATCCATAAGCTACAAACACAACATCTGATATTTTATCAAATACAATTTTTAATGTATGTCACATGATAGACATTATAGTAAGAAAAAATCTATTGAGATCTTTTGGTAAAAGAGAACTTGGGAAAACGTGAATTTAAGCCTGTTTTTAAAAGTTAGCACAGAGATCCTAAATCACTTGTTACTTTCTAAAAGTAAACACAACTATCTTCTAATTCGCTCATTTTGCCTATTAAGTACTTTGTCTTTTTGCATAGCAAAGGTTTCAACAGAATAGTAACTGAAACTCTTTAAAAATAGAATTTAAATTATGAATATGACTGTTAGGGAAGTCAGCTATTTAAAAGAGAAGACAGTGAAATGTTGTCGAAATTGAACTCTAAACTGTGAAGGACTTCCCAGAAATAATAACAGGACAAGTTTGTGTTAGGTAACAGAAGCCCAAAGGCGGAATCTGATATATTATAAAAGACAGTATTTATGGCTCATTGGATAAAGTCACAATTCAACCCAGTGTTCAAACACATGATGCTGATGGGGAAAGAGGCATGTAATTAATCAGGTTATATGGGAGACAGCAGATGATTAAAAGAAAACTCAGATCTAAAATTGACTGTGTAAAAGCCTGGCTCCTTCCTGGTGTGTTTGGAGGGGAGTGTGTTATGTGAAAACCATGGGATGCAAGAGCCCATTGAGAACAGTTGAACAGTAATGGTAAAGAAACAGTCTCAGGGAAGGGCTGATGTTTCTGTGGGTGTTTTAGAACTTTCTGCCTCAGGTCCCATCAGCCCTTTTGCACTAGGTACTTTTTATTGTTGCATGTTTGTAAAATACCTGCTCAAAGCACTTCCTGGCTAAGCAGACAAGATGTTGAAGAGGCACAAAGGCCCAAGGGGATGTATCAGAGCATTGGCAAAGTGAGTTGTAAACTTCAGGCTGTAGAGAGAGCCTCATACCAGTTATCTCAGCAAGGAGCACTGCATTGTTCACCTTGTCCCCATTCTGACAGACATGGGCTGCTGCACACAGCCCTGGCTCTGGGTGCCAGGATCAATGGGTCCTTGGAGTTTTCAACCTCTGCCTGTTCAGGAAAAGTGAGGAAAGTGCATTGTTCCATATAGGAAATCCCAGGGAAAAAAAGTACTTTCTCGTTGCTGCACTTGCTATCAAGTATTTATTAACACTGCAGTCTCATTCTTTGTCAGGACTGTCACATTTGTGCTTATTGCTGAGGTTATTTTTGAACATTAATCGGCAGTTTAAGTAACCTTGTCCAATGCTCTTTTGCTGCTTCTTTTCCCTTGGTTGCTTTTCTCTTCTCATTCTCTACACTTCTAATAAATATTTCAAATTCAGTTGTTGCTTTTTATTGCGCTTTGGTCACAGAAGACGAGGAGCTTGGCTTAATCTGCACTCTGGAAGGTAGATAAGCAAAAAAAAAGAAAAGAGCAGAGAATTCCTGGGTCAGTGGTCTTGACAATAATGGCAAAACTACAACACTGCAAAAACTCTTCTATAACTCTAACTTCAGTCAGACTGCAATGGTGACTTTTGATTTCTTGGACAACTTGCTAATTTAAATTTAGAAAAAAACAAACCAAACCACAATAGAATTATCAGAGGAAGGATGGAGGTGGGAATTGCGATTTAGTGCAGAAGAGAATACAATGAGGATTACTTCTGTTTTCAACATTCCTTTAAAATATATTTAATATTTTTAAATCCCTTTTGGCCTTTTGGTGATTGGCACATTGTTAGAAAATTAAGAAATAAGACTCAATAATGTATTTGGTATTTCATAAAAAGACTGAAATGAGTGCATGGAGGGATGAGTAAACTCCGTGTTTGTTGCTCCAGCGTAGGATTTCAGAGCAGGTGATGTGCAGGGATACAATGGGGGCAAAGTGTTCCTACTGCAGCAGAGCTGCTGTGCTGCCACCAGTGCTAAGCAACACTGAAATATCCTTATTACGTGTCTTTCTTAGCTTCCTTTTCATCTTCCTAAATAAGTGCCCCTGCATTCTCAGATACAATCATTCTTTTTAGTAATACAAACAGAATTATTGTAGTAGCCTTCTTAAAAGAAGTGGCTTTTTCCTTAAGCCCTCAACTCACGTTCCTTTTTCCTCAGATGCATTTTTACCTGAGACACATCAAAAAAACCAAACATCCCCACACCCTCTAGAACAATGGTCAATCCTTATTTTTATTTGTTATTTACTTCTGATTTGTCAGATTTGTATTTTTCATGTTTTTAGATTAAGTGATTTTTTTAAATTGTAATCCTTATGCCTGATAACTTTTAGAATGGCAAAAAAAGACTTGGATGCAATTTCTGTAATTGTCAAATCAGGTGTTGTTTGGAAAGCACAAGACACTGAAAAGAAGAATGATACAATAAATGACAAAACAATAGCTCTGAGTGCATTTAATGAGGTGATATTACTCTGATTATCATCTCATTTGTTACACCTCTAATGCAAAACACAGCAAAGATTCCTGTCCCAGGCAGAAACTGTGATTCTGCAATATGTTACTGAGCTAACCCACATAGTAGTCAAGAAGTGGAAATGATATATATACATATAGATATATATGCAAATTAATAATAATAAAACTCTAATTGCTGGTTCAGTGTTCAGAGAGGTACATGGACATTCAATGAGCTTATAGTGGCATAGAGAAATGAGCTCACAGTGGCATAGTTTTTTTCTAACTTCGTTTGTGTCTTGTAGACTTCACTACAGGCATTTTAAGACTTCAAAGGACCAAGTAATTTGAAAATGGCAACAAGACTGAGACCTATTAATGCTGTTGTGATGTGATGCTCACTTCCCTGGATAATTATAGCGTATTTACTTTAATCAGATTGTTTTGTTGAGGCCGATGAGGGGGAAGTTAGTGATGATGAATGATCATTCAAGCTCCTTTAAAATTACAAAATTTTAAACAGCAATTATTTTGCCAGGAATTCAGTTTTGTCAGGAAATGTTACAGGCTGAAAGCCTACAGGTTAAAACTATGTGTGAACTGACATGTGCAACCGGGAGCACAATGTTTGCCTCCTTTTTTATGTAGGTTTCTGTGCAGAGACAGAAGGTACCTAAAGTGTGTGCAGTGACTACGCCAAAGGAAAGCTACCCTCTGCAGGAAGTCAGAAATTCCTGTCCTAGAGCAGCTGAACTGTCTCCTAGATGGAAGTGATGCTTGGTGCAAGCTTCCTAATAGGTAGACTACAATTGTCTTTGAATGGATTTTATTAGGTAGTCTACATCCCAAAAGGTGGTGGGAGAGGGGTGTGTATATAAATGTGTAGCCACACAAAAGTAATTAGTTCTTGATCTCTCTCAAGTTCTTTAATTTGCCTTGACTCTACACATGTGCATTTCAGCCTCCAAAATACATGTACCCTGAAGATGAATCTGTGGCCTTTCTAAAAGATTGAGGTTCTGAAAGTTTTCACTTTGCTTCTTTGTTGATCCTCAAGAGAGGAGAGTTGTAGCTTGCTGTTGGGTCAAGTATTTGTGCTTCAGTCACCTTAGCCTAACAAAGCTTATATTTTTCCTTCCTGTTCTCCAGCTGTTTACTTAAGAGTTAAAATACATTGTCTGACTTGTTCTGTGTCCCTGAATCCAGACAGGCCACAGGGAGAGTATGTGGTGGGGCAGATTATTCCTGAGCACATGTGTAGTTCAAGTGAGCTTTTGACAGGTTTTCTATTATCCTACCAGGTACTGTGCCACAATGACCTTGCTCTGCAAACTCAGGAGCTGGGATTCTCCTCTGGCCTATTCAAACTCAGAACCCTTGCTGCCTGTATTTTTCTACACTACCAGCACAACTTTCTATGGCCAAAGTACCACTTAATCTCTTCTGATGTGGGAGTGCTGTTCAATTCAGGCTTCCAATTCTCCAGAAGTAGTTTTGTGAGTCAGTTTTCATCATACTGTTATGTGAATTGAATGAATAGAGCAAAAGGAGAAAAGAGACCCTTAGTGAAGTCAGTGGTCCAGCTGGGGATGTAGGACTCTTAGATATCCTTGTGTTATAATGCAAGTCATTTCCTGGGGATCATCTGATACTTGTCATTTTCAAGCAAAGTAAAATACTGTATTTCCAGCATGATCTCTTATGAGTCAGTTGCCAGCACCTCATGGTGATAGGTTGCACAGACAGAATTTTCTTTCATTCTTTGACGAGAACAGGAATCAAGACACTACTTATGTGTTAGGCAGAAACCTTGATATTGCCCTGAATGGTTGCAGTAAGCTGCAAAAAGGAATTTTGTGCTGTGAAATAGGGGGGGAACCCTCTGGATAGCATCATTATCAACCGTGTGTGATTCTATTGAGACTGCTGGTGTAGGATAATGGAAAGCTTGCTATGGTACAATTAAGTGTAAATAAACTCAATACCCTGTGACATGAATGATCGCTCAGTGTCAGAGCTGTAGCAGGGGAAATGATTAGGCTGCTTTGCAATGTGAACAAAGACTGGCACAGGCTGCGAAAATGAAGGCAAAGGCTCCAAGTAGGAAAATAGAAAATAGTTTAAGCGTAAGAGAAGAAAATACCAACAGAGTAAAAACCAATTTTACTGCACAGGAAACATTGCAAAAATAATTGCTGTACTTCAGCATGATTAATGAAACCACAACATTCTGCAGAATAAGAAGTGATGCTGGGATAACAGGAAGTTATTTGCCATATCATCATCTGAGACATGAAACATTGCCATGAGTCTAGTTGCATTAATTACAGGACTAAATATCCTCTATATGGATATCTCCTGCCTAAATCCTTTAACCAAACTTGAGAGAAACTTTTACCTAAAGAGCATTCATCAAATTCTTCAAGAAAAAAAATACATGATTGTTTTAAGAGAAGAAATTTTGCCTTTTGTATTCTCCAGAGTAAAAATGTGGAGTTATTTTTGATTTTTTTTTTTTTGAGGGGGGGGCGAGGGTGGAGGATGGTTTTTGTTTTGTTTTGTGGGGAGGAGTTTCTGTTTTATTTCATTTTATTTGTTTTGGGCTTTTGTTTGGGTTTTTTTTGGGATTTTTTTCCTTATATGCTAATTGGAAAATCTTTTAAAAGTGGGTTTGTAGTTTTCTCTGCTTTCTGTTTGATATTGTAACAATGCTGTAAGGAATACAAATGAACATCTATAGGGGTGTAACCAAACTTATAGGAAGTTTGGGATGAAACATGATGTACTTTTGAATTTTTTAGGCTGAGTTTGTGATCAGCCCCAGATAGAGAAGAATGGTTCTTCTCCTGTACATACTACATGCTTCTGATCTTTGTTTAATCATTGTTAAAATCTGACTTTTGGCAAATAATTTATTAGTTCAGGCTCGGAGTTCTCTTTTGCCACCAGACAACACAACCTGCTTTTGTACAGAATCACTTAATTGTGCTTAGGATTTATTCCAATTCAGATTTGGGGAAGGATGGTCATTAATCCAGACCCTCTGTATCTAAAAGATGGTGCTTTATTCTGCAAAGTGTATACCTACATGTTCAGGTCCATTGTTAAATCTGTAACTATGGTTGGATACCAAGAGGACTTTGTCAAATGCTGCACAAATGATTTCTGTTTTGCTTGCAATTGTGACTCTGTGATTTTTTCCTCTTCATTCTTATCCTGATCTTTGCAAATTCTCAGGTTTAATATTGTCGCTGTCACTTTCAGACTGTAGCACTGGATTTCCTAGGCATATATACAAAAGACAGCAGACATTCTGCTGTGAATTGTTTTGAGAATGTTGCTTGTCTTTTGCACTGTTAATTTTCAGGGTATATATGAAGGACAACCAAATAATTTTTATT
Source organism: Margarornis squamiger (assembly GCA_035222235.1). Lineage (NCBI taxonomy): Eukaryota > Metazoa > Chordata > Aves > Passeriformes > Furnariidae > Margarornis > Margarornis squamiger. The sequence continues at coordinate 14,833,995 of JAWWTY010000138.1, read as the reverse complement.
TCACAGTTTCTTTTCTCTGCTGATAGCTGCAATAATTTGATAATACAATTAAGGAAGAAACATTCTACAGACTGCTTGAAATTATATTAAATTCTTTAACTCCTGATGAAAGAGAAAAGAACAATGGCAGTCTATGAAAAGCAAAAACTCATGAGCAGCATTATGTCTTCCAAGAGGGAAAATTCCCAGAAGTGTAGAAGTTTGAATGCAGTCTGCTAGTCTCTTGTGCTGAATTCCCAAAGGAAGAGGCCAAGAAGAGGCCTCTGGTCATCAGTGTCTGGAAAAGATCCTCTTTATTCTGTGCCACTGAACTGAAGAGTTTTACAGTCATGAACAGGTACTCTGAGAAAGGTGGCTTCAAGTCACCCTCACACCCAAATAGGAGCTTCAGAGCTTTACCTTCTTAGGCATGCCCATATAAAATGGGAACAGGCATAACTTCTTTTCTTTGCCTGTCTGTACATATTGCAAGCTTTTTCTGTTTATGTTTTGTCATTCTATATTTGCCTGTGGAACATTGCTCCTAGAGTAGAAATTTTCCAAATGGCAAATATGGCCCATTAGGACAGCATGTCCTACAGCTCTACAATCACTGTTGATAACAATTTGGAATAGTTTACTTAAACTAAACAACGCAAGTTAGTTTGCAAGGCTGCTCTAATGTAAATGTTGTCACAGAAAGTTTGATTTCTTGTTTTCTGACTTTATATGGTCAGACATATTGTGAAGTTAACAGTTTTCTGACAGTCTTCATTTCCCAAGCAGTAGGAAAGTCTTTCTATAGTTGCAACAGACTGTTAAATATCATCTTTTAGCTGATGGTTATTCATGAGCTTCAAAATGTCTATTATAGGCAACGATTTTTTTTTGGTGTAGCACTCCCATAAAGCCTGTCTCATCATATTTCTCTCTATTCTATGGTTCTCTGGTCTCTAAGAAGGCAATGGTAGCTCTTATCCAAAATTCTCAAGTACATGTTATCCCCTTTCTTCATTTTTTCATCCAAGCATTAATTGGAAGGCTGCTGAAAATACCTACCTAACTGGGTGAATAGAATCAGTAGTCAAATACAAACTTACAGTTATTGTGCTCTAATAATCTCTTTAGCAGCAAGGCATGAATTATAAAATAATAACTTATAGCTAACATGGTTTAAAGATGAGGTCAAAAGCCAAGTGTTATTGACAGTGCCATGGATGAATTATTACACTGTCATTCAAACTCTGAAGCCTCTTGTGTGATTATTATATGATTATGAAAAAGAATGAAAAGCATATTCATCAATGTAGTTAGTTTCTATGTAAAACAATGCACATGGAAATATGCATTTTACTACAACATCTTGCACTACAGCAATAAAGTTAATTTTTATTCAGAAATTAAATTACACAGTTGTGAGGAATTTCTGCATTTCTGAAGATCATCTACTCATTTGCTTATTTTCCACCTAGAGAAGGTTTATTCAGCTATTTCTGATAAGAAAGAATGAGAGAAAAAGAATCAGAATTTGAACAAAAATTAGAATTTTTGAAATATCATTTTTAAATTTTAATAGTGTCTCATTAGTAGTAATGGGTAGAAAGGCCCAAGGTCAATAAAACAACAAGGGACATGGTTGTTTCAGACAAATATCGAAGAAAATCTGTATATGAATAGGCACAGGCCTTTGTGTTACAAGTGTGTTTTCAAACTGCACATTAAAAATACTGCTGTGGTTCTCCCCAAAGCTGTTTAAGAAGTGACCAGTTCCTTTATATAGGGCCCAGTAAACGGAAAATTCTCATTCACCCCAGTCTAAATGTTATCCCTTTTGTCTTCAACTTAGGCAGGCCCTACAGATTTTGCTTTGGAATGACATCCCGTTCATTGCATTGGTCCATCTGTGAGAGCAGTGCCTTTTTCAGTGAAAACACTTCAGGCATTTCAAACATTTCCTTAAAACATGTTGTGCATTTCTTTCGTCCCAACGTGTTTTCCTCTGTTTCTTTATTGATTAGCTTCGGAAACACTGTATTCTACTGGTGTGATTTCTCTTCATGGATCCTTTTGGTTCACTAGTCCAGATGCTAATAGGGAGCAGCTTTGAGTTGTTCCATCTTGCTTCTTTCTGCATCCCAAGCTGAATTCTGTTCCTCCAGAAATGAATGAAAATGCAGTTATATTCCCTTTGATTTAAGGAGTGGTGAGTCTCCTGTTTATTTGCTTGTGTTGAAGGCTTCAAAACATTTTCCAAACCGTTCCAAGGAAGCTGAAATTCCTTCTCCTGTTTGAAATAGGTGTAAATTCAGTCCTACTTCAGGAAGAGCCTGGAAAATAAGTGGGATTACTCAGCTGCACTTACATATATTTTGTGTAGGGGAGGCTCTGCTCCAGTCTTTGGGATATGGGTATTCTGACTTCAGTTGCTATGGTAAACATGCAGCATTTGTAGTCAAACTTTGCACAATCTGAAGAAAGGAAAGTCTTGCCACAGTGATTTCACTGAAACCGTGATGTCATTTTAAGGATTTTAGTTACCAGTAAAGGTGAAACAAGTAGTAACTGTTCTACTTTTGGTGTACAAGGAGGAGGGAGACAAGGAAGGTATTAAGGCTTTCTTAATACTCATTAGAAATTACATATTTAATAAAGGGGTAAGGATCTTTATTCTGTTAAGAAGCATGCAATGAAAAGAGGATGTAGATTCAAAGTGTGTAGATTCAAGTTCTTAAAGTAGGAGATCTCTGTTTTGGTCAAGACTATTCATGAAAGTAATTCTTGGTGTATGACTGATGAAAAATTTTTCTTTTGTGACATGTTTGCTCCTCAGATAAATTTCTATCCTTTTGTGTAAGTGTTTCAAGATAAATATAAACATTCTAGATTATTAATTTTAAGTAAAAGTAGGAATATAACAGGAAGAAAAAAATCCAATCTTTTTTGACTTAACTGAATCTGCTTGGAATAAACAAGCATGCCAACTGATTGAATGCACCGAGACTCTATATTTGATATGTGGTAATTGTAAAATTGTCATGCAAAAATTCCAAATAGTAAACAACCTCCATCTTTGATTTAAGCAATGTACTGTATAAAGTATCTCTTTTTGATGTGGTGGCCTTTTCACATAGAAGTGGTGAAAGAGAACCTCCAAATAAGGAATATAAATGTGTTAAGGTTTAAAGATAAGTGCATTTCTGAAGGCTCCATTTATGCTCATATACCTTCCTGTCTCACTAGCAGTACCATTCCAATCTTTCCTAGAAGCCATAGCACGTAATCCTGTTGAGTTGCTCACCCCAGGCTTGCTCTCATGATTTCAAGGTGCATGCAGAAATCGTCTCAGGTTAGGTCCAGTGCTAGTTACACTGGCATCAGACTGATCCTCTGTGGTCCACGTGCTTGCTGAGAAGTTCCTAGAGCACAGAGATTTCTGCATGTACATCCAAGACGTATTTAATACTGGAAGAAACTTGTGGAATATGATGATTAATGTGATGATTAACAGAATGTCAGATGCTGCAATAGGTATTCTTTCACAGAGAAGGTATAAGAGGGGGATAAGAGGGCAAGGTGGAAGAGGGTTCACAGAAAGCAGGGCAGATATCCTCTAACAGGAGTGAGGCTTCACATTATGTAAATTTATAAAAACACCTGGTTTTCAGACCAAAATGCAGTGTCAGGATGAGGTGGACCTGAAATGAAGCAGCTAGCTGATGTGAAGAAAAAGAAAAAAAAAAAAATCTTTATGGCTTTTTCCTTTGTAGCCTCTATGGATTTAGTTTGGGAGATCCATGTCTTAGCCACCCAGGTCTTTAGATATGTACCTGCTGTAAAAAACCCACAAAATCAAAGTAAAATATCATGATATTTCTTTTTAGAGGTAAAACAGCCATCACATTTGGGAGAATTAGAACTCTGGGCTTTATTTTGGGCTCCATCACTTCAGAGTTTAAGGTCCTCTCCCCCCCCCACCCTCTTCACAACCTTTGCACATGCTAAATTCCAGTCCACATGGAGTTCAAAGGAGCTGTATTAGTGCAAAGTTGTTCAGAGTGCATTGGAAGTAATGATAGTTTCAGACCAAAAAAACCCCAAAAAACAAAAAAAGAAATTGAAACTAAAAGATGTGATGTAAAGCAAATAAACCCCAAAAAGAGCAGCACTTCAGATATTGCCATCTAATTAGACTATCTTTTTATTCCTTCTCTTATTTTTGACTCTGTGGGTGTTGGTAGCTGAATGTACAGCTAAACATCCAACACTTTATTTCCTGCTTTGTTTTATATGTGGCAATTGGACAGAAAGTCCCAAAGGGTTCCTTTTTATTATGGATTATTCCCAGTGAACACCCTGGCTGTAAGCACTCTATGACAGCAAGGTTATTGTAAAATGGCTTTTTTTTTTCCCCTTTGAAGTAGAACTGTAACACTGAGAATAACTTTTATGAGGCCTTGTGGGAATCTTGTTCTTTATGAAACTCGGTGATTATGTTCAGAGTTTGGAATAAATGTTCCTGTGAACTTTTTAAAAATAAAAGAAAGGAGGAAAAGGAATGAGAGCATTTGCAGCATGAAGGGTCAGGTACTTTATTAGATGTAGTTTATTGGATTCCCTGCCCTAACTCTCACCCTAAACTAAGGTTAGACATGCCCGGGGACAGCTCTATAGAGCAGGGACTGTGGAGGGCAGGTGGTACTTTTGTCAGTTCACCCAGTCAAAGGGAAGGAGTTTGAAAGGGCCAGTCCAATCAAGTCAATCAACAAATGGTTTCAAGGCAGCTGCCACAGCCAGGGATCCAACTACTTAGACCGTGGCACTCACTTTGGAAAACTTGGCCTAATGGGGGCTGATGGGTTCATCAGAGAAGGGGAAAAGCATCTCCAGCCATAGGCTGGCCAAGTTGCTGAAGAGGGCTTTAAACTGAAGGTGCCTGGGGATGGGAACCTAAACCCATCCCACTTCTGCCAGATGGATGACAGTGCCAGTGAGAGATTCCCAGAGCCTGGAGAGAGCTCACAGGTCAGCAGGAGAACAGCTGAAGAGCAGCAGAAAAGAATTCTGGCCACAGCAGCCAGTCATTCAGCTTCACTGGCGCCCAGCTTAGATGTTTCTATGTAAAAGCATAGGGAATAAACAGGAACTGGAGAGGTTCACACACCTGCAGGGCAGGATCTTACTGGCATCACAGAGACATGGTGAGATGGCTTCTATGACTGGAGTGTTGGAATGGAAGGATACAGGCTCTTTAGGAAGGACAGGAAAGGGACATGAGGGAGATGATGGCAATGGTCAGCTGGAACACTTGGAGCAGAGCCTGGGGATGGATTGAGGGACCAACCAAGAGCATAAGGGTCAGGATTAAAGGAGAGGCAGTGACAGGTGACATCAGGCTGCCTGACCAAGAAAACTGAGAAGTTCCCTCTATAAAGAGAGAAGAGCAGCTTCACGTTCACAAGCCCTTGTCCTCTTGGGGGACTTCAACCACCCTGATATGTGACAGTACAATAGGGCATAAGCATTACAGGCAGAGATCGAAGAATCTAAAGAGAGAATCTTTTACAAGATTTTTAAAAGAGAAATTTCAGGGTGCTGCCTTTTTTTTTTTTTTTTTTGTACATGAAAAGATTGGAATGAGTGAGTGATATTATCCTGCCCTAATTGATTTCAGTTTGCGAGAAAATGCTGAAGAGCTGAACAACAAAAGAAGTCTAGGTAATTAGGCTATTATAATTTCAAACTATAATTTTCTTTAGAGTTCTGCTTTACTTTCTTCTTGACTAGGCCTTTATGCAGAGATGCTAAGGCAGGAGGGGAATGCAGGAAGAGCCTTTGAGGGATGTGCAGGGAGGCTACAGTGATTTCATTGCCATGCAGCTCATCAGCTGTCTTCCAGCGGCATCTGCCTGAATGGAATTTCATATGAACGTATGAAAGCCCTCAAGAACTGAAGGACAATAAAGGGATGAAAAGAAATCGAACATCTCAAAAACAGGTCTCATCTTTTCCTGGAGTTCACAAAGATTAATTGAACTACCATTTCAGAAAAAAAAACCCAATGAGACCCTGTAAAGTACCATCAGGGAAATAAATGCAGAAATGTTTAGTTACAGGAGGAGGAAACTTTGTCTCTTGATTATATAATACATGGAAAAAACTACAAAAGTTGGGAGGGAAAAGGCCACTTATACTGAAAACCTTTTTGACTTCTTGTCATGCTCACCTGTTTTCTGGCTCTGGTGAAAAATAAAATATTTGCTGAGCTGGGGAACATCACAGAGTTCAATGCTGAAAGAATATGCTGACGAGTCAGACGGTTTCAGGGCTGCAAAGGCAGGATGGTTAAACAGCCAGTGGAGCATATTTTCAGAATACAGTTATACAGGTTTGCATTTTCATGAGAGATCTTAAAAAGCAGGGAAGGCAGACAGAGGAGAATGCTAACACTGTCGACTGGAAAACTTAAAGAGTTTTATTTTTGGTTTAATTTTTAAGAGAAGGATTTGTTCTTTTTAAATGTAACACAAACAGTGTGTAATATGTGTCTGTGAAAGGGACTGACAGTAGTTAGAGTTGGGGCAGGCCACCAGTCACTCATTTACGTGCAGAGAGTTAGCCAGGAACAGAACACCTATTTTTCTCTACATGGAATTTCTGAGTTACCAATTTTGCCCTGAGAACAGTCACTTCTCCCTCATCTTATTTTAACAAGGGAGTTAACAGCTAGAGAGCACAGTTAGAAATGCAGTTTGTGTTGTGCTCAGGCTGGTGAATGTTGTTGCACTTTGTCTTCCGGGACTGATTCTCCCTGTTCACTCAGAGATGTAGAGCAGCAAAGCAGTTTTCTTGGATACAGCCCTGGTTATGTCACATGAATTGATGTAGTTTAGTGCCACATTCAAAGTTAAGCACGTGCTTAAAAGTCTGAGGATCAATGTGTTTCAAGCCATCAGTTCAGAGAGTGAAACCCTTAAATCAGGCATAATTCCTTCGTCAGCTTGTTCAGTGGATGTGCGACTAAGAATACGGATTTCACGAGTTATTTGAAGCATCTTCTGCCAAACAGCTGGTGTCTGTGCCGTGCAGTAGCTATGTAAGAGCAGCTCTCATCTGGAGGTTGCTGGATCACGGCTTTTTGGAAAGGAAAATGTGCTTTACATTGTGTTCATTAACACATACGAGAGAGAATTTTGGCTGCAAAGCTTTGCAAAGAGACGCACAGAAGTCTAATCCCGTAAATTTCATTAGTGCTGTGATAAGGCGGAGCTGTTCTCCACATCAGCTGCTAAGAGATGCTGCTGCAGGCCTTGGGTGATGCATAGTTGGTCACCCTCTGTATCTTCAGATTTGTGAGCTGATGAGGCTCTAATTCATGGAGTTCTCAAGAGAGGGAGCCAGTGATGCAGAAAGTGACTAAATTCTGCTGCTTGCTGACGACACCAATCTTGTTAGTCTCTTCTGTTGTTGGAGGAAGCAAAAAGCAGAGAAACAGTGAAGGAAGATCATAAACTATAAATTATTCTTATGCTAGAAATAAAATGTTGGATGTTGTAAAGTATGTGGCATATTTTTTGCACTTTTTCTAACAAATGTGGAAGTTTGCAATGATGTATTTTCTTTCTTGGTAGGACTTGCACTTTGCAAGAATGAATCAGTCATATGCATGTATTTCCTCAATGACTAAACGGATGTCTGAGACAGATTTTAGGTTCATGCTGTTTCAGAGGTAGCCCATGAGACTGGTGATTTTCTATTGATTTCTACAGAGCCTCTGAAGAGACTCTTCCAACATTTTTGTCATAATTTTTTCTCTATTATGCTTATTTCTATATATATTTAATATGGGTTAACTTTTTAATGTAAAAGCTCCGATATTTATGTAATAAGAAAGTATCCTTGTAGAATTCTACACAATTACTTATTTCTGCTGTATGTGTTTCCCAGTATGCGATTTGGGGAATGCAAGTGAGCTTGGTATTCAAGGTGAGCGTGAGTTTGATCTCAGTAATAGCAACCACATTGCCTTATTCTACAATGTATAAACCTTTCATGAAAACTCTTTGTTTGTATTCTCTTTGCTTCTTTCAATCTCTTTGAGGCAACAAACATTTGCAAAACAACCCTCCTAATCCAAGCTAATTTGTAGTGAAATTGCTCCCTTGCTTATAGTGGATATGAAATGTACAGCTATAGGTTGTATTTAACTCATATGAAGAGAAATTTTTGGTATTAATGGGAATGTTGTTGGCCTTTGGCCTTGATTTCAGGTTTGAAAATCACTTCCTATGAAGCACTGTAGCTATTACCATACTTTGGGTTTTCATTGAAACACTTTAAAAAGCAATAATATTATCAGAAGGGTAAAATTCATTAGAAATTCCATCTGGTGATCGTGGCAGTTTGCATTAAAAATATTTTTTAATAACCTCTTCCCCACAACAAGGAGTCTCTTTCATATGTTGTTACTTGCTTAAAATGGTCTCTTTTCCCACTCAGCTTTTAGGTAGTGATATAAATTTGTTGCTCGTTTTCACTAAGAGCAAACATAACATTCTCTTTTGGTAAACTATTCTTACAAGGGAAACACTTTTTATTTATTTTTTTTTTCTTATCAGTTGGTGTGTTTGCTTTGCCAAAGGTTGTGTGATTGGAATTGCTTTACATTTTAATTTGGGCTGCAGCAATCTGTTAGCTAACACTGAACTCTGATGAACAAGAGTCTCTGGGCATGTTTGGAAAAGCTCATGAATTCGCCTAATGAGCTGTCAGAAAGGTTCCATCAACAGTGTCAAAAAACTTGTTTAAGGACCCTCCAGATGTATTCAAGAAGCTTGAATGAGCAAGGGCTAATACAAAATGAGTGCCATTGGGCTAAATATTTCTGGAAAGGTCTTTTACTGCTGATACAGGGAGAATTAAAGGTCATGCTTGAACATTTGTTTTTGAGGGGGGTATTTTTGAAATATGGGCCGTGAAACAGAGCTAATAATAGTTGCACTGTTATGTCTGGAAAGGACAATATGAAGGTTTGTTTCATTATGTCCTTTTTTGCCACAATACAAGAGTGGATAGGGTCTTTGCTATTCTCCACTAAGCACAGCACAGGGATTGGAAGAGTACATAAAAACCCAAACTTCTCTGTGGGGTTCTTTGAACCCCACAAACCACTACATGAAATGGAATTGTGATAGATGGTAGTTTTTTTTAATGGATCAGCAAGGTAGTGGAAAACAATACCCTCAGCATTTTCCCAGTGTCACACATGAGACTGTGTAAGAGGAAGACTCTTTTTGACAGTTTCTGCTCTGAAAGAACTAAAAGGCAAAAGGTGATGATCTCTTCACATGTCACTGGCCTACTATTCAGCTGGGAATTCACAGAAAGCCAATAAATCCTCTGCATTATTCACCACACAAGGGTTATGGCATAGCATCCTTTTGGAGTTTATAGGGTATGTGAATGGCACTGTACAGGGCATGTTCTCAGGAAGACGTAGTAAAGTGCTGTTAGTAACAGCCCTGTAAATCATTTATAACTAAAGCTATATGACTGGCTAATACCTTGAGTTAAAGACATAGGCGTCTGTTCTCTAACCATATGTCACTGCTGTCATGGATAGAAATATTCCAAGTCTGTAAGAAGAAACATATGTATAAATATTTAAAAGTGGAAGAGCTAGCACAGGAATATTTACTTCTGATGAGGCAGTGAATAAAATATCAGCTCCTTACAAGCCAACATACAGGGCCCAAAGAGATTCCAGAAAACCCCAAATCACATTAAAGCTACTGAATTCTAAGATAATTTCTTTTTTCTTCTTTATTATTAGCAGTTAAAGTTTGGTCTGCAACGCAATAAATAGTCAATTAGATATTTTTGATGTGAGAAATAAAAGATGGTTTGTATAACTACCCCATTTAGTTCTTGCTTTACTAACCATAAATGCTAATTTTCAGAGACAAAAACTGAGGTTTGCTTCTCATCTGCAACATACAACACTGTTAAAATTCACTTTAAAATAACCTACCAATGTAATAGGCAGTCCTGAACCCAGTATGTTATAGTTAAGGAGAGATCAAATGTTGCAAAATCTTTTGTATTATGTGCATTGCCAGCATAGTTTCCTTAAATCACACACATACCTTTTCCTTCTGGCTAGTCTGCTGTTTACAATACTTGGGGGAAAAATATTAAAAAATTAAAAGGTGAGGGGAGTTAAAAATGAGTGGCTCAAATTTTCTGGTCAAATTGCAAATGAACAAAAAATTCTTGTTGGGAATTACAGTACTAAGTTCCCATTTCCTTACAGAAGTAATGTTGACTATGTAGTAAGAAAGATCATACTCAAATTTTTGTCATATCCTAGGTAATCTGCATCTAAATTGTAATAGGTAATTGAGAAGTACTAAATGTTCTTTGATGGGAAGTTGGTATGACTGGAATCGCTCAATAGGTACTGAGGCTTTGTCTGGGAGAGAAGCACAAGGATCACTGGTTAGATGTTTAGTATTTGCAGTGTTAACCTACACCTGTGTTCAAATTAGGTATGTCATTAAATCTCTAATTTATGAAAATTAAGATGGTAAAAAGGCAAGGGTTTTGTGTGTGCTCCGGTGTAAACATCTCACAGCAAATTTTCCACTGAAGACTTACAGAGAAAATAATGTTTTCATGCCTGAAAGGAGGTTGTAACCAGGTGGCTACAACCAGTCTCTTCTCCCAGGTAACAAGTGACAGGACAAGAGGAAATAACATCAAGTTGTGCCAGGAAAGGTTTAGATGGGATAATAGGAAAAATTTCTTCACTTAATGGGTTATCAAGCACTGGAACAGGCTGCCTGGGGAATGGGTGGAATCACCATCCCTGGAGGTATTTAAAAGACCTGTAGATGTGCTACCCGGGGCCTGGGTTAGTGGTGGGCCTGGCAGTGTCAGGGTACTGGTTGCACTGAATGATCTTAAGGGTCTTTTCCAACCTGTATGATTCTCTGGTTTATGAGTACAAATGTTTCTATGGCTTATGAGTACAGATGGTCCACACGTAATGACATTCTCTTTGTGCTGATGCAAAAGTTCCAACTGTATACATCTGTGAACAGATAAAAATGCTAAAGTGGGTAACAGATGTATGTGAAAAGATTCTTTAGACATTTGTGCCTTTACTTTATTGTCTCATTGGTACGGTGATGCAGCTATACTATGAGCTACATGTATAAATTATCTATTTATTTTCCAGATGTAAACAGCTTAATAGCCCTTAATGAGATTTGATTCACAGTAAAAATGGGCTTTTTTCCTTCACTCTTCTTAAATGCAAAGCACAGATTTTTGTGTTAGATTTAGCCAGCACAGTTTTTCCTGTGTTGGTAGTCTTGTTTCAATTAGGCAGGAGAAATTGATGTTTCATTAAATGTCATCTACATATAAAATTACCTTCCCCAAATCTGTAATGAATAATTGCCCTCCCTTTAATTGAAAATGGGGGAATTTCAGTGGACGTTATTTACATCACAGATAAGATGAAAATCTGTTGTCACCTGGTGATTATGCCTATCTGTGTCATACCTGCATCCATACAGCACTAACACACCTCATTCCTGTCACACTAATCAATTGACTGTCTGTTCTGTGGACTAACAGTACTATGGGTGCTCAGACATCCAAGATGCCAAGGCACTCTACACATATTGTGTAAGCATGCGTGTATAGAAAAGGAGACATTTGTTACCTGATTTTTATCACTGAAAGAAGCAAAATTCACCACAAAGAAATGTATGGGGGCATTGATGGAACTTGTAGGTTTTAGATCAAAATCTTTCATGTCACTGTCTGCTCTCTGAGAAGGAGGATGAGAAGATTGCTCAAAGACAGGTGTCTGAAGTGTCAAGAATATTGTGTGAATATGAAGGATAGACAATATTTTTTGGCTGTTCCCAGATGGATAGACTGCTCCATGACTTGCCTATCGTTTTTGAAGAGGTAATTAGCACCCCTCCGCGGGAGGATATTGTTAAAATTGTTCTTAAAGTAGTTGTCATCGTATATTCAGTGGGATTAACAAAACAATTAAGCAGGTAGACCCTCATGTCACTCAAGCTGGGTGATAGCTTTTCTGCTCTTCAGTCATGGTGTGCTGCTGTTGAGTATGTTGTAAACTGAACTTCATTTAACTTTGTAAGAGGGTGTAACATATGGGGCTTAATCAGAAGGATGTGAGGTTCTTAATCTCAGGTTTGGTGTGTTTGAGCCCTATGCTGGGAGCTGGAAATGGTTTCACCCCAGCTAAGCCCCACACAGTCACTCTCACTCCTCCATGCTGGGGTAGGGGGAGAGAATCAGAGTAGTAAAAGTGAAAACAAAACCTTGCAGGTTGAGATAAAGACACTTTAATAGGTAAAGGAACATGTGCAAGCAAAGAAAAGCAAGTAATTCCTTCAGCACTGCCCATGGGCAGGCAATGTTCAACCACCCCCGGGAGAGCAGGGCTCCATCATATTTAACAGTGACTTGGGAAGGCACGTGCCACCACACTGAGCATGTCCCCTCTTCCTTCTTCTTTCATTGCTAAGCAAGACACCTTAGGGTCTGGAATATCCTTTGGGTCAGTTGGGGTCAGCTGTCCTGGCTGTGTCCCCTCCCAACTCCTTGTGTCCCCACAAGCCCCCTGCTGGCAGGACCATCTGAGAAACAGAAAAGACCTTGACTGTGCAAGTGCTGCTCAACAGCAATTAAAACATACCTGTATTATCAGCGCTGTTTCCAGCACAAATCCAAGACACAGCCCCACACCAGCTCCTATGAATAAAGTGAATTCCACCCCAGCCAAAACCACCTCAGACATGAGATTATATCTATTTGGTTCTGGTTGTGGGGTTTTGTTGTTGTTGTTTGGTTTGGTTTGGGGTTTTTTTCGCTTTCAAAGATATCTGATTGGTAAGATTCCTTGCTCTAAGAATTATCATGGCAGCCTCTAGCCTAAAATAACTGTTTGTATATGTGCAGGCCAGAAGAGTTTCCTCTTTAATACAAGTGGAAGTTTAGATTAGGCAGTCAGGTAGATTAGTCTTCCACAAATCATATTGATCAATGCTTTATATTTAGAAGTAGTTTCTGTTTTGCTTTGTTGCTCTTTCCAGGAAGATGTAAGGATTTCTTTTTTTCTTTGATGCATCACTGTCATTTAGATCAATGTGATGAATTACTTTAATTTCAATAAGTGTATGTATTTGGACCTGTTGCAGAACACCAGTAGACATAACTGCATTATTTTTGAAAATATCATCTCTACCACTGGAAAATTTTGCTGCCTTGCCCATACCCATTAAGAAAACTAATCTCAGAGTTCTCTTTGATTCTCTGTTTACAGTACCCACACATGCCTGTATACAAAATGGTAGCATGGAAATATTGAACTCCAATATGGAGCTGGGGATTTAGAGTGCAGTTCTTTACTAGTCAGGGCAAAATACTGCATGCAGGACCACTGAGTGACAGTCCTATGGCCTCCTGGTATCCTTTGGAGAGTCTGCTGTGCTCCATTTAAATTACACAGTGCTTCCAAAGTGTTTGCTGATTTTACTAATAAATGTTTGTCAGCATGCGTGACATGACACTGATTAATCTTCACCCGCTTTATATTTTACACAGGAAAACAGTATCACCCACTGATTTTAACAGCCTGACATCCCCTCAGATATGAAATCCAAATTAAAATACCCTGCGTGGGTACCTGGTACAGCTTTACCACCCATAGCAGGTACAGAAACCCTATTCACAAAGCACGGAATATCCAAAGGAGGGTTTTAAAGGAGATTTAAAGACAAAGGAGTAAGAAAGAAGGAACACTATGTTAACAATAGCAATTAAAAGGATACTCTGCAATATTTCAATGATGATGTGGTTTTAAGAAAAAAACAAACAGTATTCCTCCCTGCCCCATTTCTTTTTCTGAAGTGGTCCTGTTTGAGATATTATCCTTACAAAGTATCTTCATTAATAATGTGAGGGGAGGGCCTCGGTGGGGGTGGTATTTTTTTGCTTGTTAATGTGAAGACTAAAAATTATCAGCCCAGATTGTGCAGGAAGGTAATATAAACCTGCAAAGTGACTATACAGTGTGGGAACACCTGTAGTGGATCATGCTAAAGATCAGCCTAATTCAGTGAGACGGGATGTAAAAGAAAGATTGTCAAGTAAAAGAAAGGAAATCACCAGTCCAAGATTATTTAGGTACCAGCTGTCCATGCCTTAAATTCTGGCATGAGTGCCTATTGTTTTAATAGGATAAGGGTTTAAGAAGGTGGTGTTTGGTTTTCATTGACTATTTCAAGTGTTCATCTGAGAGTGTTCTGATAACCTTCATGGACTGATGAACACAACTGATAGCTGCTCCTAAGGATCCTAATGGCTTAAATGAGTTGGAGCTGATAAAACAATCTGTTCTTCAAACAGCTTTCTCTGAAATTCCTGACATTCAGCTGTAACTATTGTTTAGTCATTTTAGGAAATGAAAGAGTATACTCTATGCTTCATTACATTGTTGCTGCAGTTATAATTTTCAAAGCAGAGCAAATTAAGGTAGTTAATCTTATCTCTCTAACTGAATACTCCTGCAAACTTCTTTCAGAAAAAACAACAAAAAAAAAAAAACAAAAAAACCCCAAAAAACAACTTTCTTGACAAAGTTGATTACCTTGAAAAGAGATACAGAATTTTGAATATGCCTCTCTGCTCTAATGTCTTTTGTATATTTTAATAGGTTTTGTAGACATCAGTTACATCAAAATGTCTTCCAGTGTTAGTGTCCAGTTTTTTTTTTGTTTTTTTTTTTTTTTTCACTTGAATTTCATAGGATGGTATTCCTATTAAGATTACAGTTGTTATATTATTTTGCACAACTTTTTTTACTCCCCCCCCCGCCCCCCCCCAAGTTATCATTATATTCACTTGCTGTCCTCAGGCTAATAGGAGTATGACGGAAACTGCTAAATGAATTATCTCAACCAGAACTGTCATGTTTGAGTTTAATAAACCCAAGGGGAAACTTTTCTTCTGCAGGTTTTTTAAATTAGGTAAACTGTTGATATCTGCACCACTCCTGAGGCAATTAATAATAACATTTAACTATAGTAGGTGTGATTAAGTTCCACCATTGCTTTATTTTAAACCTTCTGTCTGAGATTAGCTATTTCACACTGTAACTTATGAAGACATCTGTCTTAAAGCTCTGCAGTAATTTCTCTATCAAGCCAGAAAGTCCTGGTCTGTTCTCCCTTTCTGTGGCTTTGACTGCAGGCAGACTGTAGGTCCATAGAGAATTGTCATAAGATTTTGTTTGGGTTTTTTTAGCCTTTGCTGAAATATTGGATTCATTGGGGTTTTGAGCATTTCTGGCTAATTTTGGAGTTATAGCTGTTTCCTCTTTCATGAGTTTATCACTGCCTATCTGCAGTTAGGACTCTCTTGTCTTTCAGTGCATTGCTTTTAATATTTATCAACATGCAGGTTTGCCTGATATTTTGTCATCAGATTGGTCAGTACTTTGAGGTGCATTTGCAGTATTTTTTCAGTCAGTTCTCATTTTTTAGTACCCTGAAATATTTTAGTGTTATCAGTGAATGCTATTACACCTTTATTTACTTTTTTTTTTGTATTCTTTGTTGATTTCTCCATACTAAATGTATCTTTGTTTAAACAGTAGTCATTTTTAAATATTAGGAAAGAAACATCAACAATAACTGAGTTTCTGAAAAAAACCCATCAGTCTGCTCAGGGCCAAACCCCTCTCTTGTTCAGGTATTTATATATATCATGGTTATATAACATTGAACAACCTTTACTGAGGGTTGTATCAAGTATTTACTCTCATATTCTCAAGACTTCCAGCTCTCACTCAGCTCATTAACTACATAATGAAAAAAAGTAAAACACTTTTAAATACAGTACTATTTCTTGCCAATTCTGAGCTGCTGCTGGTCATGGAGAGTAATTACTGCTTGGTGGAAATGGGAACTCTGCAGCCTGAATGCTGCAAGAGGCTGAGCTATTTACCTCCCCTAAGGCTTTGCTGATTAGGCCTTCTGCTATGTTCTTTGTGTATGTTACTGTGAAACTAGTGAATAACTTCAAAGTTTCTTGATTTCTGCTTGGCAGTGCAAGCAAATGTGGTTAAATAGCTTCCAAATTAGTGGTGCTTATGACCTAAATGGAATATTTGAGCTGCCATCACTGAAGACTTTTATTTCATTCTTTGCTGACAAGTCTAGCAAATTTTATTTGGCACTTTTGACAGTACATAATATGTAGGCAATGTGTGCTGTATTTATAAGAGATGCACCACATCATATGAAATATTGCCTGTCATTAGAGCTTCCATCAGTCTCATCTGACTGGCATAAATCAAATGGAAGAAATTCCCTTTTTTAAAATAGGAATTGTTTTGGAAAGTGCACCATTACATAAACATGTTGTGTTGGAAAAAAATAGAAATAGAGCAAGTATTTGAAATGACACACATAAAACTGCAAATAAAATGGACAATAAATGTCAATATAACAAAGTGTACAGCCCATGCTCTTGCAGAAACCCTTAATATAAGCTGATGTGACTTACAGTGAAAAGAAATGGAACAGCTAATAAATATAAGTAGAGGAGTACAAACACCGCCCCCCTCCCCCCCCCCCGAACTTAGAGCCAATTTGGCAGCTGACATTAGGTTAATATTTCTTTATGTATTAACATGTAGTTCACAAGCACAAGTCTTCTCGTGGTGCTGTGGTGATTCACATGAGTAAGGCAAACAACTTTCTGTTTTCCAAGCTTCTCAGATGACAAACTGGACAAACTGCAGGTTTCAGCTGCCCTTCACATATCAGATCGTGATATTTTTGGGAAATACTATTTCTGTTGCAGCTCCAACTAAGAAAAGATAACTATTGTTTATGTGATTCAGAATAAAATGTTGTGTTCTCGGAGAATTATAAATGTTGAATCTTGTACGTCATGTTATTTGAGCAAAAAGCCTGTCAGCATCCATGAGATATAAATATCCATATAACTACAAAATTTAGCTACTTAGATGATTTTTCTTTTTTTTTTTTTCCCCCAAGGTCTGAATGGGGTGTCTTGCCTTTCATGGACGATAAGCAATGGCTTTTTTCAGAGCAGTGGAAAATTTTACCTTTCTTTTGCCAGTGCAGGTAGACATTCTTTATCTATAAATAACAATACAGCAAAATATTTCAGAATGGAGTTGTAAATTTTACTCATCTGTATTTTTATGGAGCTAGCTGGATGCTTTACATCCCCATGGATCTTCCTTTGCCGTGACCATTTGGATCTTGTGAATGTACTTCCATGTGAGTCACTGGTATTTCTGCATTTTTCCAAAGGCAGTGTCTCACTGTACAGTTTGGTCAAAGAACAAATGACATTATTATTGAACTATTTTCAGCTGCGACAAAATAATTTGAGGACTGAAAATTGAACTTCATTCTCAACTATTGATGCAGAATGCAAAACATTATGAACCACCTTAATTTTGGTGGAAGTGGTTTTGTGTATAACGGGTGGGGAAAGGATTTTTTTAAAAGTCTTGTCTTTGTTAGCAGTAGACAGTGAAATAAACAATGCCGGTCCACAATAACACTCTTTGACTTGGATCTCACAGTAGCTTCTATGTTGATTTTTGGGGCAAAGTTTTTCCAACATAGTTCTGAAGCAGATACTGTCACAAGGTTAATAATTGAAAACCATTAACAATAATAGTTGTAAGAATAGAAGAAAAAAAAAAATCATTTGTGATCACAGCACGCTCCTACATAGATTGACTGTCCATAAAGGAAAAGAGATATTCAGAGACAAAAGAAACATGTAGTACCTTGGGTCTGTTACAAAATCAATTTAGTAATCAGATAATTGAGCCAAAAGATACAAGGAAGGAATAAGCTTTTAAAAGACTTGGCTTTCCTGTCTAAATAGTGAAAGGACTTGAGATATGGCCTTTCTGGGAGATAAATTTAGTTTGGCTGAAGGTAGCTCTGTGGCATCCTAAAATTATATAGTTCTCTTCCAGTAACTGGAAGAGGTTTCTCTATTTTTGGTTTTAGAGAAAACCAAGACTAGTTAGAACCAAATAGATGAATGTTTTAAAATGTACTCTAATACCTTGTCCTACATTAAGGGAACCATAGGTGAGCAGAAGACAACAACTTTCAGAGAAAAGTTGCTGGGCAATTTAAAGTAGGTGCATCATTAAAACGTCAGATTTTTCTGTGCTGTAAGACAGTAAACTTGAAAGTGATATCAAAGGTAGCAGGATAAATCACTGGTTCTACAGATTCTCTCATGCAATTACTAGAAGGATAAGATGTGAAAGTGGAGGAAGATGTGAAGAAATAAATATAGATGACATTGCAGAAGGTAATAGCAGCTGTAACGGGGGGCAGAAGCAGAGAGTAATGATCTGGAATCTTGTAAGGAAATGGTTGGTGGCTACTGCTATTTTCTTTAAGTGATTTAACTAAGCAACCTGTTTAGTGAGCATTATGACAAACTGAACTAGAGCAGCATTCACAACTCTTTGTATATATGAGATGTGCCTGGGTAGTGGTTTGAAACTATTAAATTACCTATACGTTATCCTTTTAAAAAGCAGCACAAGAAGCAACTCCAATATGTTGCTTGCTGTCCTCAGGTGGACCGCTGAGCCTGCAGACAGCCTAAGCTTAAGGTAGTTCAGGTCAGCCCCAGGAAAGGAGATTGCTGTAACTTGCAAAACGTGCAGAAGAAAACCTCTTAAATTCAGAAAGCTGCAAGAAAGTGGGACCTGGCTGTACCTGTTATTTTCTTTCATACTCCCTCATATCTCCCCTGCCCTGCCACTGCTGTGTATAACTCAGCAGTCTAATAAGAGCTCTAATAAGAAAAGCTGTTTGGCCTACAAAGATTTTTTTCTTAGATCCCTGTGCATGCTGTTGACATAACATATGATTAAGTGGTAAAGTCATTGAGTTTCCCCAGCAAACCCAGGTTCTTACAATAACCCAAAATAAGCTGTGTACCACCAGAGTGAGATTTGCTGGTGTTTATAAAGAAATAGTTATTCACATTCTCTTTTTATAACCCCCATTGAAAGCTTATGTAATGTAATAAACAGAAGAAAAAAGAATTCCTTAAGTCAAAAAACAAGGTGGCCAAGATCCAATCTGATAAATACTCTGTGAAACCACACACAGATCCACGAATCAGTGAGGTAAAGAACAAACATCGATAGCATGTTGAGCACATCTGTGCCGTGTTTGAACCATACATGCACCTTGAAGCTAAAGCTCCATAGGAACTTTTGCAGGAGGGAAGGATTTGGCTGGAAGCCTGAATCTAGATGATGCCACAAGTTCCATTCAATTTAATGAGCATTTTAATTTATTGAGTCCACCTGCACAATAAAGTAAAAGCACTGTGTAATAAATTGAGTCTGACTTCGCCTTTCACAGGGTTTAAATTCAACATGGCAATACATTTTCCACTGTTTCTGTTACAGTCAAAAGAGGTAGAAAACAAAGATTCAGCTATTTAAGATGGGTATGATAAGAAAATCCCCCCTACTTTGTAGATTTTAGTTCTTTTTTTTTTTTTTTATCTGTAAATTAATTTAAATGAATGAATACTTCATGCACAGCAGGTAGGTAAATAACTGACTCCGTAATAAAATCCTTGCTAAAATATTCTATGCATATGTAATATCAGTGGCAGCTTAAAAAAAAAAAAAAAGGACTAGCTTCAATCAATTTAAATATATTAGCACAAACTATTGAGAAGTTTGTGATTTTTTTCCCCCCTCAGCTGTGGATCTTTTGTTTTATTTCCTACCATTAGTTGATGAATATGTTGGATTTGGCTTCATAGCAGTGTTAAGATTGTGTAACAATTTTGGATTTTCTGCCCCATGTGATGATAAAATTGCCTTAATGGATGTTTATGTCATCAAGGAGCATACAGAGTAAGAACTCACTTCCCTTACAATGACAGTATAAAAGAAGGCTAAAATGGCTCCTTTGATTTCGGACGTGATCAGAGTAACTCATGCTATGCTATTACTGTTGTTTGCAGATTTTGCCAAGTTAAGCATTCACCATAAATCGGGTATGCCTTGACCCCAAAGAATTCCTTTATAGAGCAGTCCTGCCCATCTTATCATGCTTCTGGCCACATCTGATGCTTTGGTTGGTTAAAAAACTGACCTGACACCATTCCAGTGTGGAGCTCAAAAGCACCTGCAAAAGTCATGATGGATTTGGCTGCTCAATGACAGGACAACAAAAAAGTGGATTATCCATAGGATTCAGTCATTTTATGGCAAGTTAAAGCAGCAAAGTAGTTTAGAGGAAACTAAAGATATCTCTACACGTCAGAGTTCAGGGGAGCTTTTGAGCATGAGATAGAGATGAAACAATTAAGAGGACAAATCAGACCCATATAATTCAGTACTGGCACTCAGAGAGGAGATTTGAGTTGATAGTGATGTGATAAACATGACCACAGAGAGCTGCACATCCATCACTGGAGTACTCCAACGGGAATACACAACTCTTGCCGTGCAGCAGGAAGCAAAGACTGCTGCCCAAACTGTGCTAGTTTTAGATCTCAGGAGGCTCTTGCCCACTTGTCAAGCTCATTGTTAGACGTTATCAAATATTTGTGCTAAGCTTAAACAAAACAATGCTGAATTTGGTGAAGTGACACATTTTCTTTTCTTACAGAGACAGCAAAATGGAAAATGATCAAAAATCACTTTGGATTGTTTCACAGAAAGGGATGGTTACAGTACTGGTGGGGAGTTAGCAGGAAAAGCCTTTCAGAGTCAAGAAAGACTGGATAACTGAAATATTTTGTTCATTTAGGAGATCTTTATGTAGCAGAGTTTCAGCCAGGTCACTGATAGACAATTTTATTTAAAAAAATTAATTCTCATATTGAACAATTGAGTAAATAACAGATTTCCAGTTACCAAAAACAAGATGTGTTTCTCATATGAACTCTGAAATTGTGCTTGTGTAAGAGAAATTTTACAATGAGAACAAAACCAATGGGGAGAGCTCTAGATATATTTTATAAGCTGATATGTCTCACTGTTTCATGGCAAAAAAATTAGAGGTAACACTTTCCATCATTTTTTCAAGAATCACATTGCAAACACTAAGCAATCTTACTGATGGATTACACTACTGGTCTGATATCTCTCAGAGGTGAGCTGGCTGTGATGCTTCACTGCATAGCAGTGCAACTGCTGGTGGGTGGTGGGCATGAAATGTTACCTGGCTTATGTAAAATAATCACAGTGACAACAAATAAAAGTCTTTGCATGTAGGAAAGACAACAGTTTTATTACATCCTGGTTTACATGAAATGCAGTTGTCTGTCCAAGACCACTCTAATCCCATGATCTTGTCCATAGTCCTGTTTTCTTCTTGTTAATGGTGCAGTTGGTTTGAGGCTGGCAGACTGTTTGCACTGGGTGGTTTTTATATTAAAAAGGTGTTGACAGCAACACTCATTTTTGCCTAAAACTCTTCTTGCTGAGGACTGTGCTCACCAATTAGCTCTCAAATGGGGCTTGCTGGGCAGATATGGAATTTTCTGCTACTTTGGCTGATGCTGGCTGGCTGTCCTTTGCCACAGGGCTGCTTTTGCCAATTCTTGATGTTTTAATTTGGATCTTTAAGACAACTTCATTTCCCTGATAAATCCTCATCTGAGACATCTTCACACTTCTTTACTCAGTTGTGAGCTTTGCTTTTCCTTTCCTAGGTGGGCAGTCTTGGTACTGTAGCTGGGAAGTTCAGGGTGAGCGAACTTACTGTTTCTGTAGGCACTTCAGTTTAATTGATTTTTTAGAAGAGATTAAGTAAAGCCACGATTCTTCCCTTCTTCCACTGGTTCTTAACTTTAGGCAGATGAATAATCCTGCTTATCCATATAAGTAAAATATAGATTAAATGTTGTCCCTAAAACATTTACTTTAAATGGTTGCCAATGTGGCGAATCTGTGAAAAGTGTGGACAAGACAGGTCAAGTAACCACAAATGCAATGAAACAGATCACATAAAACATATCTGTGGGGGAGGACAGAATTAGTTCTTCCCACAATTACTAGGGAAGTCCTCAACATCTGCTCCATATTAAGATCCCAAAAGCCTTTAGGCAGCAATGAAGTTCCTTATTATGGCAAATTGAGTCTGACTCGCTTATTGTACTCCAGACATTTAAATTATGTTTGAGCAGCACATCTGCCTATCTATTGACTGCTATTAAAAATAACATTCACGTTTAGTTGCATGAAATATTTAAGTGTTCTTTTCTTGTAGATTAAAAAAAAAAAAATTAAGGAAAAAGAAAACCAAAAAAGAAGGTATTATCTAAACATGACTTAGATTGCACTAGATCAAGCTCTGGCCTTCAGAGATTTGAGGTTTCTCTCTGACTGCTGGTGGGCTATTTGCTGGCTGGGACAGCCACTTTTTGTTACTCAGTCGGGTAGTTTATATTAGGGTAATGACCACCTTTCTCTGCAACCATGGTCTTGAGGAATCAGGAACACTCTCACTGTACCCCTCACAGAGATCGAGGCACAGCTGTGGAACAGATTATGTTCAGGAAGGGCTAAGGATTGTTCTTTTATTTTCTCTTCTCTTTAGCTCTTATTAACCCCTGATTGCACCTGCAGTAAGTGCAATGCAATCCTGTCCCTTTGGAATGACCAGGATAAACAATGAATATTGTTTTATTAGTTTGTATTTGTCTAATTAACATCTTTCAACTTTTCCTCTGTTAAATGTAAAGCTCTTGGATGGAACTGTCTTCCAGCTAGTTAGCCTGATTGTTCCAATCCTGACAAGCCGAGATATTTTTAGAGTTTTTCTAATAAATGCATTAGAGCCATCCATGTTGAGCAGAATGTTTAAAATGTTTTAACTTTAGGTGTAGACATCCTTATGAACTCACAGAAATTCGTATAGTTTCCTAACAAAACAGATCACCTTGTCCTACCTCTGTGAATTGTTTTCCAACAGGTATCTTGTCAAAACCTAATTTTTAAGGTAATATGGTGGTACTCTTTAATGTACTTAAAGTGCTTTTATTTTTAGAGACAAAAAAAAAAAAAAAATATTCCTTGAACATCTTACTCTTTACCTGCAAAATAAAAGGTAATTCTGTAGATTTCAATATCTTAATAGGATGTACCAGGAGATGAAAGTGGAAGTATATTTTTTTAATACTGGAAACTGACTGTGATATTTGTATAATTTATCTATATGGCTTTTGAATAATCTTTGGTGTTATGAAAATTGCTGTCTGTATATCTGAATCTGACAGTTCATAAAAGACTGTCAGATTAGCTCTTGTCATGCCAGACCCAAGATAATTTACACCATTAGAATGCATTCATGCCCTACTTTCATTTAACCTCAGGACAGTTGATTACTTGGATGACTGAGAGAAGAGGAGAGGGGAAAAAAAGTTGTCTTTTTCCCCAAAGAGAGGGGGAAATGGAGTGGGCAGGGCTAACAAGGTGTGTTTTCTAGAATCACATAGGAGAGAGCATGAAACAAGTACACAGAAAATATTAAGCAGAAGACATGAGGTAATCTTGTGGGTTTTATCTTGTAAGAAAAATTAATTATTTACTCATAAGCCCTGTACAATGATTTGGACTGTACCTTTATTTCATGTCACAGGAGGACAAATCAAAGTTCCATGTAGCACCACATCCATCATGTCAAATCGTATTTATCATCCTCCCAGACTCAACACAAAAACCACAAAACTTTTGGTAAGAGGTAGTCTAAAACAGAAAAGACCTCAGAGAAAAGTGCAAGAACTTCTGGAAGGAGAGTTCCCAGAAGGTGTTGCTAAGCAAAAGGTTCATGTTCCAGCAGTGCTAGCACAGTACCAACATTAAAATATCCATGCATAAAGGAATTGAATCTCCTAACAACAGTGTCTGGCAGAGAGCGTGTGTTTGGGCTCTGCCACAAAAGCAGTAGTTTCTATTCACTTACAGAGACAATGTTCTCTTCGAGTCCAAGGTCTTCAGCTTAGCTTAATACCAATAATTCTGTCTACTTATTTCCTATTACCAGCACATAGAAAATACAAGACTTCTGGCTGTTGTCTTTTTTTTCCCCTTCCATGCCATTCAATAATTAGGAAGAAGAAATTCTTCAGCCTTAGAAACAGAAAGAGCATGTCTTTACTTGGTACATGCATGGCCAGCTGGGAAACTCTTCCAAGCCTGGCTGAAGTATCCCACATGGGATACAAATATGGCACATATGATGTTGCAGCTTTTGTGTGTGTGGAAGTAAAAGAGAAAACTGTTGGGTTTGGAATGACCAAAAAAAAGACTCCTTAGCATCAGTGACTTAGAGGTGGGGGTGTTAATGTAGTAGGACCCTGGAAAATGGAGATTCACAGTTGGAAACTGAGGTGGATAATAATGGCATTTCAATGCCATTCAGTGGTCTACTTAGGAAACTTTCTACTGGTAATGATTTCTTTACAAATGGCCTTATCCTTTGAATTCTGTAAACAATGTCTGTGTCACAAATCAATATCACCTGGGAAGCAAAAAGGAGATTTAGTTATAAGCAGTAAGGACTTAGTTTTGTAGGAAGGGTGAATCTTGGAGTTTAGGGGTTTTTTTCAGATTTTCCTCCCTGTCTATCATTGTTTCACACAGCATTCACCAAGAGGAGTGGTGAACTGGGGGAGAGTGCTTCTTCTGCTCTCTGTTCTTACAATAAAGCTAAGAGCTGCAAGAAATTGTACTAGGCAGGTCTGTCAGTGGCTATGAGTAAATAGATGATCATTCTGTCAGTTCTTAGCAGCATCTTTGTTGATCTCCCATGTTACTAACTTTGTGCTCTTGGAAAAGAGAGAGCTGGATTGTGCATTGGTTGGTTCACAAATATGGCAGAGGGTTTTTCCCTCCTCCAGAATATACTCACTCAATTTCACTTGAGGGTTCTGAGTTTCCCATAAAGCACTGAAGGCTCTAAACAGGGAAACAAAGGGGAAATGGTGGCTGTAGATAATTTGTACATTGTAGAAAATAAGATGTAAATCAAGGCAAGATTTTGATTTGTGTTATCTCACTTTTCCTACAAAATCTGCTATGAGATGAATAGAATAGGAATAGAATTGGAGTAGGAATAGAATGTTTCAGCTGGAAGGGGCTTAAAATGGTCATCTCATCCAACTGCCTGACCAGGGCTGACCAAGTTAAAGCATGTTAAGGGCATTATCCAAATGTCTCTCAAACAGTGTCAGTCTTGGGGCATCAAACACCTCTCTAGGAACCTGTGCCAGTGTTTGACCACCCTCTCAGCAAAGAAATGAAATTAGATTATTATAAAGCCTGAATTATTTAAAGAAAAAAAAAGGAAAAATAAAGAAAAACAGCTGTGATGCCCTGGGTGTGAGTAATGTGTGCCTAGTGAATAAAGCAGTGGGAAGGGATTCAGGTGGCCCAAGTAACATGTTCTTATTTTAGCCTTTAGTTAGCCTTGTAACCTTAAAAAAATTCTCTCTTTTTTCTCTCTCTGTTTCTATCCCAACAGTTTATCTTATTCAGTTAAAGACATCTTTCTCAAAGGGAGTGACTGTTGAATTGTGCACTGATGAGGAATAATATTAATGTCTCTAGCTATTATTGTAAACTAGATAACATCTAGTGGAAGTTTTTGAGCCTTGAAATTTTGTTGGAAGAGTCTTTCTAATAGTTAATGGAAGTCTTGTGTATCTGTATCTTGCTGGGATTTTAGACACCACTTAAAGAGCAGCATAGTTTTAATTACAATATAATTAATAACATAATTTTGTCCAGCAAGCTCAGCCTAAGCCCACTGTTGCACACTGAGTTCTGGATGTGCTGAGAATTTTGACCATCAAGTTTCTGTACATACATCAAGCATTCTAAGAAACCAGTGGTAGAATAACAGTACTTTTTTGGTAGCTTGTCTAAAAAGAAAAAAGAACCTAACTGCTTTGAAATGTGGAATGAAAATGATTTTATCCCTTTTGCTTGTGCTCCTCTGCTAGTTGCCACACTGCAGAGATTCCACTGAAAAGTACCACTGGGCTATGGTATTTTACACAGCACGGCAGGGTGCAGTCTGCTTGCCATGCCAAATGCATCTTGCAGCAGACTAAAGTTTTCAAGGATATTCCCAGGAGGGACTATTAAATGAATGCAGCTGGAGAGTCAAGTACAGAAAAGAGCCTTATTCTGGAGAAGCAGGGTAAGCTTGAACCCTTGCTGACATTAAGACAAGTAAGAGATAGGCTGGTTTTGGGTAAAATAGACAATATAATGGAAAGGTGTAAGTGTCGGTGTCCATCATCAACAGTGCTCAACAAATAAGCTGTTTCTTCAGCTACAAATATTCACTCACCTTGAAAAGGCTTCCAGAAGACTGGGAATAAAAACAAACAAAAAACTTTTAAAAAGTTCTTCTGGTTCTTTTAAAGGATTTTGAAAGAGATCTTTCCGCTTAACATTACAAGGAGAGGACCACAAAATGCATGGAAGTGTAGTGGTTAGTTGCATGGAGAATCACAGGTGTTTGATCTGTGTAACACCTTACCTGGGTTTTAAGACTCGGCACTTGTTGACCTTGGTAAATACATATTCATTGCTGCTCTTCTGTGTTTTATCTGTAGGAGTTTTGAGGATCTGACAAATTCATGTGAGCATTCTTGGGCGTGGCTTTACCGGCAGGTGAAAGGAGGCAAAGCTCTGTGTGTTTACATAAAATTGACTAAAGGAGCTAATACTTGAGAGGAATGTCAGAGGGGGAAAAGCTTGTGAAATTGTGGTGAAGATCAATTAGAAATTTGGGCTTGCTGGAACAAAACCCACAACATGGTTACCTACAGTGAAGAAAACCACTTTTCAGTGGCCAGTGAATTGTCACTCGGTTCAGGCAGTATCAAAGCAGGGGCCATACATGCAGTAAATAAGAGGGAGGAGGCTCTTAGGATTTTCCAGCAAAGCAGGTGGAACATTTTTCGTTCCATAATGCAGTGTTCTCCTCTCACACTGGGGTTAGCTATATGCTAAATTTGAAAATAATCTAGTTGCATTTTGATTAGAAAATCATCATAGTAACTTCAGGGCAATTATTTCTAACTTGCCGTGAATTTGTCTAAATTATGAGACGATTAAATTATGTTTTCCTGTTTATTTTGTTTAAACAAAATGTTGCTCTTTGTCAAGTTTATCACATTTATCTTATTACAGTATTGTCCGTAATTGCTATCAGATGTTCACAGAGAATTTTGAGTAAATAAAGAAATAAAAATAATTATCCATATGAGTGGAGAACCACTGGAACAGACCATTAGAGATTTTGTGGAAATTATGAACATTCCAATGGACAACGGACATTTCATTCTGAATAACAGAGAATTTAATTTCATTATAATATGGATTATGCAGTTGCTGTCATTAGTTTCTGCAAAACCTTCAGTTACCTCTCCAGTTCTGTTGTTTTACTGCTTGGTACCCTATTTCGGCTTATAAACAGAGGATGTTATTTCTGTATACTAAGTTTTCTAACTATATAGTGAAGACACACGAGAGCAGGAAGCCTCCTTATTCTGTTTCTGAGGCAATTACAAAACTATTGTCCTCTCATTCATATGTTCCTGGATGCCAAGTATAGGAATTTGCTCTTCTGTGAAATATGGGAGAGGAAAACATGCAAGATTGCAAGCCAAGGAGAGCCTGTCAGTTCCTGAAATGACATTTTTGCAGATCAAAATCTCCAGCAGAGAGGGGACCATCTAATTTGAACATCTATCTCATCTAAGACCATGTGGAGCTGTAACTGGACAGGGCTACGGGAGTCACTCCATCTCCATGGTAGACTGTGATTCCTCTAAAATGCTGATAGGAGCAAGAGTTTAGTTTATGAAAGATCTCGATTGCACTGCTAAAGAAGTTTACTGAATGCAACATATTTGTTGTTGCTGAGGGTTTTTGGCTTCTATAAGCAAAATTCTATAAAAGCAATGGCAACCCTATCACCACTTACTTTCCACACCAGATTCCCTTTATAGAGAAAACAGTCATTTGACACACTGTTCTTGCATGTGAAGTAGTGCTGACTAAGATGCTGGAGATGAAGCATACTTAAACTTTTCTTCTGATTTGCCCTAGAACCCAGATAAGGAGTCAATTTGTAAGATTTTGAGTCAATTCCCAAGACTGCCCAACCCTTACCAAGATATATCTTTGACAGGCTCTCAGCCACAGGGTGTTTTTGGAGTTAGCATTACTCCAGCAGAATATTCTGTTTCAAAAGTTGCTAAAGCAAATGGAAACATTCACAGAGATTTCAGTGCGAGCTGGATCCTGTCCCTGCTGATCATCATGTGCAGGCTTGATCCTTTCTGACTGCTACTGAAAACCCTCTCTTGCAAGAAGAACCCCCATAAGGGTGTGTTGGCACTTCTGCCCATGAATCATACATGTTTAGCTGTTAACACTCTCCTTAATGTGACCAAGGATAGTAATTATGTAGCTGAGTGAATAGCAATATTTAAGTCTAGTTTCTTTGGCCCTAAAAATAAATAAGTAATGCAATGAAATGGGACTGTATGGCTTAAACAGAAAGGGCTTTGCATATCCTTCAAAAAAAAAAAATTAAAAAAATCAGTTACTGCTTCTGGCACATCTGCAGCGACTCCGTTTTCTAAATGTTTAATTTCACTTTTTTTAAAAGGACAGTTTCTAATGATTGTCTAACATTTATCAAGAAGTATGATACAAAAGTCTTTCACTCATTCCAATCTCTGGGAGACCAAGGTGTGTGTTTATGCAAAGCGCTCATAATATTGGGCTAAAGTATTGACGTAGAGAAAAAGCAGAAAAGACTCTCCAGAAAGTGACTTAAGGGGAAACGAAATTGCTTTTCATAGGCTGTTGTTTCTCTTTCTTGACAAAATGAGGGCTGAAGGAGAACTGTGCTCCATTTTAGGCGTTGTAGTAGATGCCAAAAATTAAGTAGAATTAAAGCGGATGTAGCTCTTTTGGAATGAAATGGTTGAGCAACTCATCATGACCTTGTGCCTCAGGCACCACAGAACACCCGCAGAGGAGACTTGCCTGAAAGCCTTAATTGAAGTCCAAGCGACTTAAAACCCATCCACCACCCCTCTCACCCAAAGTTTATGAGGATTATTTGTTTGTTGCTGCTCTTTTTCATGCATTCCACTGGGAACAGCACTAGATGGGGAACTTTTAAAATATATTAGCTTTTTTTTTTTTCTCACTGAGTATCTCTTTCAAGCCCTGAGCTTTACAAAGGGTTGATTATCCTTCTGAAAGATCAATCCATGGCTTAAAAAAAAAAAACAAACAAGTAAAACTAACTAGTAAAAAAAAAAAAAAAAACCTAGTAAGAAAAAAAAAAAGGTGCAACTTGAATGATAGTGAATTTATAAGTATGTGTTCTATTTGCTATGTGAAGTGTGCTGGGTTTGCCTTTGTGAACTTTGATATTTCAGTCATTCATGATTCCAATGGTTTACTATTTTTTTTAATTTTTTTTGAGCATGAGAATTCAAAGGATTAATCAAAAGAAACCACCATTGTCTGAACACTTTCTTCTGTGTTTCAGTTTTGTTCCTTTTCTGAAATCTGCACTTCAAGAATTCTGCTGGAGCACGGTCTATTTGAGTTGGAAGTGCTATGAAGTTTCATTTTATTTCTTGAAGTTTTCATGCATTTTAGAGGATTAGGTTCACTGCTGGGACTGCAAGTGTGGTTCATAAGATCACCTAGCAAACCATTAAAGTAGACATTATGAAGTTAGTGTTTTCAATCTTTGTTTCGTTAAGTTAAAATCAATAAGAGTGATGTGTTTACTCTAATGGAATGGAAATGCTCCCATAAATCTCTAAGGCACTGATGTATATCCGTGGAAATGTCAAAGGTTCAGCACATCTTTCATTGCACAGGGTAGGTTTCCACAGAGCCTGGATGGATGGCTTAAATAAAGATGTCTGGACTTAGATTTGCTTTTGGCCAAGGTGTCAGGAAACACTGAACAAGTTGCAAGGTGAGCAAACTTCTGCCTCTTTTGAAGAGCTTTGGCTGCAATGTTAACATTAGTTTATATTGGCAGAGGGAAGAATAAAGGGCAATACTCCCTGCTTTTTATTTTCCCACAGCACACCATAATGTGCATTTAAAGGGAGCTTTTATTTAAAGCAAATTTGTATATAAAGTTTTCTACATAAAAACTTTTCAGTTCTGGGCTAAATTAGTGGCTTATTTTCCAAGGGTTTTCTTTCTGTCTTTGATAAAGACTGTGTCCCCTACAATTGCAGAGCAGTTCTACAGACCTTTTGAAAATACAGAAAGATACCTACAAATAGAAACTGAAAACAAATTGAATACCACAAACAGACAAGCAAGCAGAAGCCTGGTCATTTTTGAGTCCCTCACTACGAAAAAGACATTAAGGCACTGAACTGTGTCCAGTGAATGGTCTAGAGAACAAGTCCCATGAGGAGTGGCTGAGGGAACTGAGATTGTTTAGCCTGGAGAAAAGGAGGCTCAGGGGGGACTTTCTTGCTCTCTACAACGTGAAAGGAGGTTGTAGCCAGGTGGGGGTCAGGCTCTTCTCCCAACAAACAGCAACAGGACAAGGGGAAATGGCTTCAAGTTGCACCAGGGAAGGTTTAGATTGTTGTCAGGCATTGGAACAGGTTGCTCAGGGCAGTAGTTGAGTCACCATCCCCAGAGATACTTGGATAAAGGAATGTGGATGTGGCCCTTTGGTATATGGTTTAGTGGTGGACATAGCAGTGCTGGGTTGGACTTGATGATGTTAGAGGTCTTTTCCAGCCTAAATGATTCAAAGATTCTACTTGTGAGTGACAGAAAAAAAATACTCTTTTTTTCACTTGACCTTTTCTGGCTTTTCTCATACTGACTTATTAGTGTTCTTCCTGAATTTGAAGTATGTCTGAAACACTTGCCCTCTCTAAATTGGTTCTAAATTGGTGGACAGAAATGAAAGTCATTATGGAAGTTGCAGGGCAGTGGGGGACAAAATAGTAAGCAGAGGCAGTCAGATGCACTGACTGTGGTTGTACAGATATTTCCTTCTTTGAGGAAGGCTGCCTGAAAACAGAGATTTGCAGTTACAGGCAAAATTCAGAATCAGCAGGACTCATTTCAAACATGCATAAAAGAGGCAGTGGTGGAAGTCCATAAATGTGTTGGTTTCCTTTTAATACAGTTTTCCTAAAATTAGTGGGCAAGCTGGTCAGCTACAGAAGGCTTTGCCTTCACAGAAATTGAATACTGGGAATTGGTTTCTGTGACCCAAATTTAAGGTTTTCCAAATGAAAGGAAGTGCACATATTTTCAGGCAGTATTGTAATACCTTTGTTCAGAAAAGTAATGTGTTCCTTTTCCATGGACTACTTCTTTGCTTCTGGGAAGCCTTGGTGCAGGGCAAATCACTAAAAGCCTTCATGTCAGTTGATTTTTCTACACAATACTTAAAACACTCATCAGCCTTTTGTTTGGGAGGAAAGAAAATTCTTGAGGGGGATTCTATTTTTTTTTTTTTTTTCAGTTTTCAGTTCATGTGCATTAGAGATAAAACAAGCCATTGCATGTTGCATCAAAAAAGCTATACCAGGGTAAGCATACATTTTTGTTCCACAAAGTTCAGACCTCCCTTCTATCCTAGAAGTTCAGAATTTGTTGTATAACCTGTAGATTTTGCAATTGTCACTCCAAAAGGAGCAGCCCTGGATTTCAGCCTTCATTCATTCATTCACTTACTCAACACTAAGTTAGGGCATCTTCAAATGTTTTTCTTACATTTTGATTAGCAAAAAGTACTGAGTTGTTTTGGTTCTCAGAACAGGAGAACTGTGCTGTAGATGCTGGAAGGCAAGACTGAGCTTGCTTTAATTAGAAGGCATTTTGCAGTTAGTAGGACATTGCAGTAAAATCAGTTTACTACATGGTAATCTACGTGATATTTCAGAGCAGTATCTCGTTAGTTATATCGCACTCCAAAGGGCTTTTGAAGTAGCGTCAGTTTTTAATCTGTATGTGTTTTCCATATTTTGTATTATGAAAAATGAAAATATAGGACTAGTGTTAGCTCTATTAATTTAAATAGTATCTATCTGGATTGAAAGGTCAGACGACAAAGCAACTGCAGAACAATATATGAAATTAGGAGGGGAGAGTAGCATAATTTTGTCTCTTGGTAAAGCAATCCCAGAGATAAATTGAGTCTTTTAGCATTTATTAGAGAATATCAGCTTCTTTAGGGTCACTTAGGTCCCACAAATGCTAATCTAAGTTGAGACGTGTTATTTTCCATTCCATTCCATGTCTATCCATGTGAGTATTGACCGCTGAGACTGCAGAATTAAATATAGCTTGTCTTGTCACCACTCACAGACAACTTGCCTTAGTTCCCTTTGGATCCCAGGACAGGTTTATCTATCCTACTCTCCTGGTGAGCCACCTCCACTGAGCCTTTTGGCATTTCCTTATTGATTCCCAACTGTCAGATTTCTCTAACCATTAAAAATAAACTTTCTCTTCTCTCCCTTCTAGCTTCTAAAACTAGGTAAATCATTAGTCATTTCCTCTCTTATAACAGGAAGAATAGGTTAATTGCTTGATGATCCAGAAATTGTTATATAATAAAACTCACATAGCAGAGAAACACAGCAGTTTTCACAGATTCTCTTTAATTGTCAAATTTTTCTCTTAAACCTGTAGAGTATTGCAGTGCCACACTGATGCCTGGTTTCCATGGTACTTTCTAGCAAATCTAAGTAATAGAAGAGAAAGATATTTAAAGATAATGTCCATGGTGGATGAAATGGCAAACAACAAACTTAAGGTCAGGTTCAGCTCTCAAGGCAACACTTTAAGCTACTGTCAAAATTATTGCTCTGTCTCAGTTTTTGTCATGGTCCCGCTCTGTGATTATGTGCAAACACAATTGCTTTTCAGGATCCTAGCCCCTATGCTTCTTGGAAAAAACCTGAAGGAATTAATCTTTAGAGGGTAAAACAAGGAACAGCAATCTAGCCATTAATCTGGAAATTATCCATTCCAGGGAAGGAACACTCATCTTTCTCTATAAATGCATGGCTCTTCACAACATGCTAGAACATATTTATTTCATGTTACATAGAACTGCCATACAGGATGTTATACCAGTGTCCCTGAAATACCTGCAGTCATCTAAACTGCACTTTACAGAGGAAAAATATTAAAATTGTATATGTGGGACACAGAACCAAATTCTTTTTAGTGACATGTCTGTAAATTTGAACAGCTCTGTAGATACCAGTTAAGTAACTCCTGATTTAAATTGGTATAGCTGTAAAAAAAAACATTGTCCAAGAACTGTCCTGAAAGTGTACAGATTCGTAACTTTCAATGAAAATAATAGACTATATTGTTACTATAAGAGATTTCTGTAAGATGTTCCCTTACTGGATTTGAGAGGAAAGGAGAATGAATGAATTGTCAGGTAATTTTCTTACAGTATTCAAATATCCTTCATTGATGTGTTTCATATAGACACTCTGAATATGCTTTTAAATGTACCTTGATAGGATATGGAAACACTGTTTCTTCACTAATTTATGCTTTGAAGACCATATATTGCTGAGTTTGCTTCTAGAGTAATATGTGGAGGGTTTTTTTCCTGCATCCTTGAAGTTAGAAGAGTTTCCTGGAAGAATATACACTTGCATAAATTTTCTTTGCGATGCCATTTCTCTTAAAATAGATTTAGCTGCCAGAGGGTGGAGGACAGCATAGGAAATATTGTTAACCAGGTGTTGAGTCAGCATCTGAGCCTGGAATTACACATGACCTTGACTACCATTTAGCTTTTCTCCTGTCTTTAGCACTTAGGTAATTTTAATAGTAAGGTAATGGAGTTGTGCATCTCTCCTTATACATAACTATAACACCTGTTACAGTGAGGGCTGGTTTCAGTTGAGCTCTACAGATCCTAATCTAATTCAGATTTATAACCTGCAAAACCCTGAAAAAACTTTCACTGTCCTGCAGTAAACCCTTCACTTCAGTTTATGATAGAAAGTTCATTGATCCCAAAAGTTCTACAAATGTCAGTCATTAAAATTTCCATCTTTGGACCCAAATGTAACATTTTTTCTTTTCATAAGGTGGTGCTGTAAAGAATCTGATCAAACCTGACTGACACGTTGCTGCGCACTTAGAATAATTTATATATCACTTGCAAGAATATTTATTTACACCTACTGTGAGAATTATGTTCTCCAGAAGATCTTAGAAAAAAACATGGTGTACTTTCTTCACAGAGAGATTGATCATATCTGGAATTAAAGTATACAGTCTCATACCTATAAATAAAAAGAACATCTTCTTGTGTTCCTGATGCACTGAATTTTGAGATACTCCTTGGTAATGGTGTAGAATATATATAAAAAAGTTATTGAAATATAGCTGAAAAGCAAATGATCTGTCACCACATGGCCGTGTGTGTGTGTGTGTGTGTGTATATATATATGTACACACACACACATACACATACATACATACATGTAGGAGACAACCTATAGCTGAATTTCCATAAAGAGAGTTGCATACCAATCATTCTTCAGTAACACACCTTGAGACTCTGCGGACATCTGAGTTTTGATTCTTTGTTTTAAATCATGACAAGAAATTTTGCAGGTGGAGTGTAGGAGAACTGATAAAAGGATATGCATATGAGAAGTCAAATGTGACTTGCTCTATCTCGCTGTGCTTGCTTCCCTAAAACATCACCCCTCAACAACAGTTCATGCACAAAACTAAACATATTGTTGGAGTTCTGAAGGAAAAGTTGATGGAGATGAGAGTTACACTGAATCAGGATCATAACTGAAGTGGTTTTAACTGCAACAGCTGTTTATCAGGTTGTTTTTATTCTTATTTGTCTGCAAGTTCACAATCTTGATGAATCCAGTATGTTTGGGTGACGCCAGCACAGGTATCAGTAGCTGCAAATAACCAGAAAATCTGAGAGGAGGAACAAGAATCTTATTTATCAGAATTCGTCATGTTTCAGAACATTCAGGAGAAAGAAGTTCATTTTTACTTTTTCAAGTTTTGCAAACATACCTCATATTGTTGCCAAAATATTTTTACAGTCCTGCTTACAGGTACTAAAACTGAAATGCTTCCCCAGAATCCAAGGGGCAAGTTACGTGCTGCTGCTCCCTATGGAATTCTCCTCTTTTCAGCAGAGGACAGTGTACATCACACAATAACTGTGTGCTGGGGAGCACGAGTCATCAGAGAGGATCTTCTCTACACTGCTGGCACGGGAGATATATTTTTCCAGAAAAGGTAAATGGAGAGGCAGACAGACATGGAATGTACAGTGAGTTATAAGAAGTATTAGCCCAAGGCTAATATTGCTTTGGTTTATCTGGCTTTGTCACCCAGAAACTTGGGTGAGAATTACCTAGATGAATTCTTTAAAGAGAAACTTGCTACATCTCCAGTTTAAAATGGGAAGCAGATTTTGCCTGTATTACAGAAGCAGCAAAAGACAAAATATTTGCTTTAAGTCCTCAAAGGAAACAATTGCCTCAAAGCAAACCTCAGTTTTTAAATGTACAATGACATTTTTTCTTATAAGAGAGAGAGGTCTCATATCATATCCCATCAAGAATCTTTATAATCCAATAATTTCTGCTGGGTTTGTTGGGTTTTTTTCCAGTCAAGAAATCATCATGACCATATTTTGAAGCCAAATTTTAGACTTTTGCTTAAGGCAGAGTGATCATGATGAGTTTGCATTCCTAAAGCTTATTTCTGATACTCTTCTCCTCCGAGAGTAATGCATAAAAGGGAAATTTCCTTTGCCAGTAACTAAATTATGAAAACTAGTTTATGCTCAAAATTGCATTATTGGATCACAGTTGTTTAGTGGGAGACAATCCTTGCTATTCATAGAAAGTTTCCTTCACTTCTTTAGAAATGCATGTTGGTTTAAGGAAAAATGCAGAGGTTTAATATGATAATGTGCTCAAGTCCAGAAACCACTACAGTCTTTATTTTGTGGTTAATATAAGTCAAAGACATTGGGAGGACAGACTTTTGCAAGGCATATGCAATAAAAGGGAAATATGAATTTGCAGCTGAGCAGGGGGGCATCTGACAAGCGCCAGAGGAGTGAGTGATGGGGAAATAGAGAGCAGAGAGAAATGAATGGTCTTTTATGAGGGTTGGCATTCTCAGAAAAGCTTTTCATTTGCCTAATGGTTGTTATTGCTGTCTGGCAGGTGTTGTAGATAGTCTATACCACCTGAGATCCTGCCCCAGAGGGAGGACATTAAACCAGAGGTGTCACTGCTCAAAATCCAACCATGTTGTTGATTGAATCTTTTAATTTTTTATATATGTAAGTTTTATTTTTGCTGTCTGTTTGAACTTGCTGCTGATTATTTTTTATTTTTTAACCAAGACGTTCTTTAGATAGCCTGGATAAGGTGTTGGGGTTTTTATCATTATTATTATTATTATTATTATTATTATTATTATTAATGAAATTTACTTTTTTCTTTGACTGAAATTTATAATATAGAAGATCAGTTCATCCACAGTGGGTTTTTTTGTGGGTTTTTTTTTTTTTTTCAGGTAATGAATGGTAGCATTTATCACAGTTGTCCTTGGTTTAAACAGGTTTGCACCTATAGATTTCTTTATATAGGATGGCCTTTGACCCAGGTTCTAGTCTAATGAGAAGGCTGCCTACTAGGAAAGAAGCACTGATGCAAGCAAAAGGCAAGAGTGATTGAGTTCTGTGTTGTTTTCTGGCAAAATATGAAATGCTAATTTGCAGGCTACATGTCAGCTTATGAAGAATTGGAATAATAATTTAAAAAAAACCCAAAACAACAAACCAGCAACTGGAACTGACTTATTTCTGCACAATAGTTTTAATTCTTAGGTGTTATCACATGAAAATGCAAAAGAGGAGACATCATCATCAATAAAGTAGTGAGCAATATCCAGCTATTCAGATAGCTTTTCAACTCCCCCAAATGTCCCTTGATATGTGCCTGTATACCTCTGCCTGTCCTCTAGGCATTCTCTTATTTGAAGTACAAGGAGTGATAAGGTTCCTTGATGCTACAGCACATGAAGGTCTTCTCAAAGGCTCACCTGTGAGACAGTTCTCTGTGTGAAGTCCCACATCTGGTGGCCCAGAGGAACAGAGTGATGCCCTCAGTGACTGCAGGGCTGGCCATGGCCTTGCTCTGTGACTCTGGGAGCCATTCTTTGCTTCCTGAGTTGGCCGTGCAGCACTGCAGGACCTGCAATGAGACATTTCAGAAACCACACAAACTTCACTGCTCCTGGGTGTAAGGCTACTGTTTACCTCCCATAATCTGCCCAGCTTGTGCTGCAGTGTGTGGGTGGGTGTGTGGTGGCTGCTGCTTTTCTGTTTCCATCATTGCTTCTATCATTAGAGCCCCTAGGAATTTCTTCATAGAGAGGTACCTTTCTAAGCTCTTGTTAAACCCTGCTCATCTGAATTTACAGTCGAGGTTTATACTCATCTGCACCAGAACACTGGGAACAATGTGATTTGTAGATTTGTAATTCTGATTCTTTCACTGTATTGATTCCTTCTCTTCAAAACTAAAATGAACTTTTTTTCTTCCATCCTCCCCCCCTCTCCCTTTTTTTTTAATCTTTCATTCTTCCTGGTGGTTAATGTGAATGAACACCAACATCCATCACCATTAGCAGTTCTTTCTTCAGTTAAATTTAAATGTGATCTACATGATGCCTCAGCTCTTGGGATGAGAACAGATTTCACTGTTCCCACAGTATAATTTTTTCATTTCTGTCTGTTTCTTCACTTTCATGACAGTGTCGGTGCAAGTATTTACATGGTCTTTACAAGAGATGCAAATATAGAAAAAAAATATAATATTTCTGTTTCAAATTTCTTGGAAAGATGGCTTTCCCAATGGCCTTTTATACAGCTTATTGACATTGGTGGCAGTCTTCCCATTTATTTTAAGTAACATTGGTTGTGGGTCCCAAAACAAGACAACAATGCATCTTGCAAGGAAGAATTAAAGTGAAATCAGTAATTTTGGGTAGAAATTCTGTTGCAACTTGCTTAGCAATGTCGGTTCTGAAAGACAAAAAAGGAATGCCTTTGCTGTTCTGAGCCTGTATATATACAGTCACGCTAATTTAACTCTACCCAGCGTTCCTGTGTAGTATAAACTCAGAGTGGACTTTGAAAATAGTTTAAGCAACTCTGTTTCTTAACAGCAGTTATATTTACAGAGTGAAATATTACAGTTTACCTTTGCATTTACTCTCCCACTGCCTCTGCTTCCTCTAGGCTTTCCTGCTGCCCTCAGAATGAGCCTTCCTGCTTCAAAAGTGGATACATTCAGAGATTGTTCTTTATTAGAATCCATGCTCAGTGTCTGTGTGTTCCACCCTTAGATCTGTAGTGCTCCTATTGACTCCAGTTATGTATTTAGATGGAAGATCTCAGTCATCATTCTAGGAAATTCTTAATGATGAAAACTTGTTTTAAGAGTACAGTTTTTATTATTAGATAGCCTAAGGCTTAGCCAAGGAAATCAGTGTCTTGAATGTAGCTTTGAAATTGGAGAGAGTTACGTGCAGGAAATTTGAGAAATACATGAAAAGTCAGCCTTCTTTTATCATTTTCAAGCAATAACAGAATAAGAATGAAAATATGGGTACTGTTATTCTGAACTCCTCTTGAGGTATCCTCTAAATTTTTCCACCTCAAACTTGAATTAAGCTCCCCTTTATAGCATTATTTTTTTAAACATTGCCTTATTTTTCCATAATGATTTTGAGTTTAGTGAAAAATATCTGGTTTCTTTGGCCTCTGTACATATATCCAGGAATGTTCCATCTAAGTAAATTTTCTACCTGCCAGTGTTGGTAAAGAAAACCTCATATTATTTAGTGAGAAGGATAAACTGATGTGTTTCATAATGCTGCATTTGTTTTACTGTTCCAAGGCTATAATCTGAAGCAATATGTTATGAAAGTAGACATCAGTGAGTGCATTTTCTTGATTTTGAACTTCAATCTTAGGAAAAGAAAACGAAAATTGTTTTTTTGCTCAAAAAGAGCAACACAAATGAACTTCTGCCACAGTATAAGGTCCAGTAAATGTGAGAAGCATCAGAAAGACAGATTGGAAAGAAAAGGTATAATTATCCCAAGTGCAAAGAGGGAGTCTGAGTCAAATATGAAGTGTTCCTTTTCAAAGAAACCTGTGACTTCAGAAGCTACTGCATGTTAGTTATGTTCCATCTAAGTGCTTGGTGAACTGTACAAGTGGGGAAGAGACAGTTGTGAGGCTCTACAAAGACTTTGCAAGCTTGTTAAACATACCATGGATAGCAGAGTTATAGCGATGATGCTTAACCAAGGGAGGAAACATAATTAATGGAAACAAGTGCTTTTGTGACATGAACAGCAAATACTGACCAGCATTCTTCTAAAAGGCTTAACCTGAGTTTCCCTCTACACTGCATTTTGACTTAGAAAGTGACAGTTCTGCAGTGATTTGTCATGCAGAATGTTGGACTGAACTGCAGCAAGGAGAGAAAATTTCTGAGGAGCTTCTAATCTCTTTATCATTGGTAACGTTAGGAAGAAACTTATTCTGAAGTTGGTTACCTTGATATTTATAAAAAGGAAATGTTTTGTGGGGTTTTTTTAAATTACACTTTATTGTAAAGAAATGTTTTGTAAACATTTAGAGTAGGAACAATTTTCCTCAGGTATTGAATGATGATTTTTTAGGGAGAAAAAGGAAAAAGTAGACAGAAGGATAAAAATTTGGTTATAACCTATTTTTAGTGGAGTAATTTGGGGTAATTACAGAAAGGAATTTAATCTCTAACTCAAATCTCATCAATCAGAAAAAGATTCCCATTATTCATGAAGATTTTTCTAGCTGCAGAGCCGTTGTTTAACTCCCTGAACAGATACAGCGCGTTGCATCCTAAACTTTGCTAGAAAGTATCAGAGAAAATACTATTCCTGTCCCGTTTTCCCTGTAGCCTACAGCCTAAAAAGCTACAGAACTTGTCTGACT
The DNA here is from genome assembly GCA_035222235.1 of Margarornis squamiger. Lineage (NCBI taxonomy): Eukaryota > Metazoa > Chordata > Aves > Passeriformes > Furnariidae > Margarornis > Margarornis squamiger. The sequence continues at coordinate 14,793,799 of JAWWTY010000138.1, read as the reverse complement.
TATATCAGTCTGAATGTTTTGATAATATACTGAAATTGATGACAAATTCCATATATTGGGTGACATGTTGACTTGGAATCTTTCTAGCTAAACACAGACAAAAAATAGTTTTCAGAGTTTAGCCTTATTTGCCTTTTAGATCCTTTGGAATATAGCATAACACTTTCTTCACTTCACTATGAAGTTGTTTGGGTATTTAAAGGAAAGAATACTTTCCCCTTGTCCTCCTCAATAATAAATCTTGATACTTGTTTCATTGAAATCAACGGAGTGTGGGCACTGGTCAGAAGATATGGTCCAGCATTTGCCATGGTGAATGTGTGAACACAGATGAAATGTGAGTGGAGGGAAGGAAACATCAGTGACTTCTACATATGGTCAGATAGCACTTTTATGAAGAAATATGTGAAATGACATTTGTTTACTTTTTGGGAGATGCTATGCCTTTGTTCTTGTTCCCTAACCAGCATCTATCACATTTAGAAAGATTGGGGAACAGCAGGCAGAACTCTTTCCTGGAATTCGTCCTCACAATCTCGGAATCAGTTTTACAGAGCAGTTTAAACCCCAGATTGCAGACGCAGAGTCAGATTATAACTTGCTAAATTAGCTGGTACTTCGAGCAGTGCAGCTATGGCAACCAAGAGTAGAGAGGACACCAGATCCCTGAACTTGGGCAGGTTTCGTGGCCTGCATTGACTTTGGGGCTGCCATGGCAACACTCCCCTCTGCAGAAAAGGCAGAGGGTTTAAAGTCAACACCAGTTAAGTCAACACAAATTCTAATTGTGCCTTTGAGTGTCATAATAAACACGCTCTCAATGATAGTCGATGTCCAACAGCCATGAGAAAGAGACAGATCTTTCTGGTTTACTACAGCATTCGATAGGTTGTTGATTATTGTGAAAATAAAAGGGAATGTAACTGGTGTAACCATGCGTGGAGATGGTTTTGGCCAAACTAAACACATATTCTATTTTTAATGATGAATACTAGTTTTACTTTGTGAAAAGCACTGCTTAGACTGGTTATTCTTGAATAGAAGATTGGTTGTTCTTGAACAGAATGCACTGAATCTACTGACTCACTTGGCAGCATTAGCCTGGGCTGAGGTAAATATACCACAAATCCTCAAGCTGTAGCTCTGCACTTGTACACTCAGGTGTTCATATACAGTCTGAAGGATGATAAGTTAAAAGATAATTTAGGGAAAGTAAGAAAATTTGATTCCATTAATGAAAATCCCTAGGCATAAGACTGGCTTAAATGCCCTGGAGTTCATGAACCAACACAATTTGATCTGAAACAGTCCTGGGTTTGCTACTAACATGTGTGCTGCTCAAAATATTATAACCACTGGGGGGAAAAAATATGCAATTGTCACAGAAAATAGCTGGAAATGAAAATATTTAATCACATTTTTTGAGTTCACAGGTTATACAAATTGAAACCTGAGGTTTTTTTAGCCTCAGCTGGTAAATTGAATTCATTCATAAGGAGGTGGAGATGTGCCAACAGCAGGCACCCCATTCCTCTTCTGCAGCCAGTTGTGTTGCATTGTGGTGTTCTACCAGGAAGGGATGGTTGTGGCCTCTCAGCAGTTACAGCTTGTTGAAGATCAGAGTTTGCCATGATTTTCTTTTCCAGTACCACTCCTACATCACAGTGTATCCTGTATTCTGTGCTAATGCATTCCTGGGGTCATTCCAAATAATTTAATACTCTGAATACATCACAACCTTGAGTACCTTATGCTAAATTTATTTTCCACCACATCTAAATTGCAAATGCTTGAAGGTTGGCTTTTATCGTGAGGATTCTAGGACAGAAATTTTTTTTTTATTGAGATTTGGAAGGGAATGTTGGCTATTAATCATCTTCAGACATGGTGATTTCCACTAAAATCTGAGTGGTGTATCAGCCCCTGGGAAAATGTACCCATGCAGAGAAAGAAGCTTCCATGCAAGGATCCAAAACTCACACCCATCGTGGAGCTGGGGTGTCATCCTCTATTATGTAATTTTATAACGAAGTATATCACAGACTGGTTCATGATGTTGAATGCAGCTGATGTGGTCCATAACTGGCCTTCAGTGCTTGGAAAGAAACTTGATTCATAAATGTCAAAGAAACTAATTTTCTATATAAGTGAGGCCACTATATTCTTCCAGGATAGGGGACACAAGGAAATGAGGAAAGACATGACTGCTGAGACAGCCTATGCAGTGACACAGATCACAGTCTGCACGTGCAATTATTTTTATCTTTGATGAGCTTTCTTTCTCTTTGCATCTGGAGGTAGTCAAAGAAAGTATCTTCAGAATGAAATAAAGTATACATCAGTATATTCTGAAAGAGGAATTAAAGTACAGCAATTGTAATTTTGAACAGCATTTTCATTATTGAAAAGATTAAAATAATAGACGTTAACAAAAATATATCATACCTGACAGTTGCTCATTATTAAAATATGAATGACCAGGTAGGAAAGTAAGTAGCTTTTAAAAAAAAATGTTACATTCTGAGAAGTTAATTAAAATACTGTTCAATTTAACTGAAGGGAAAAAGTAATGAGTGTGTGTGTTAAAACCTATTATGAAATTCAGAATAACATGTGATCCTGGAGGCCTGACAATTAAAAACTAAAATAGAATAATTAGGTTTTTATTATGGCAAATAATATGGCAGAAGTTCAAACTATCACCTGCTAGTCTGTGCCAAAGATAGATGTTTGAACCATATCCAAATCAGGTGAGAGATGCTTAAGAAAAGTACCCAGGATTATTAAAGGATTTTTCTGTCAGCTTTGCTTTCTGCCATAAGTAGACAATTTGTCTGCAGTTTTGTCCTGGTTGTAGTGCACATCTTAGTGTTTAAAGCAGCAGTGTCCTTGTGCTGCTTTTAACCTGCTCCCCTGGACTGCAGAGAATTGTCATTAGTACAGAACAGAAGTGGAATCTTTTCATTTGTGCTCTGTTAGAAATATTTTCACAAGTGTTGAGCATACACATCATCTGTTGGATTTTAAGTGATGATGAGAATATCTTTTGTGTATTGCTGTGTATATTGTGTATACACTGTGCATATTGTGTATATTGTTGTTTGGAGTCTAAGGGAGAAAAAGGAAACCTGTATGTTGTAGGTTATCTCTGTTATTTTGTAGAAGTATAGTTTTAAAAATGTTTCCACTTCTAGACATTATTCAGATATGCCACATGATATAGGGAATGAAGGTGTTATATGTCTTCATGAATTTTATATTTTTATTGCATTTCTTTATTTCTACAATATTGCTGTTCTTACTCTCATGTCACTTTGCAACATCAAAACACTTCAAAATGGTTCCCAGTGATGTAACATTTCTTCCTGCACAGATCTAGAATCAGGAACTCTTCTGCACAACAAAGAAACTCTGAAAAGTAGGTTTATTTAAATTTCAAAAGACAACTCCCCTCAAATACATTGGTTTTTTTTGTTTGTTTGTTTGGTTTTTTTTCAATTTAATAATGTATAAAATTTCTTTTCACCTCAAGTGTAGGATGTAAATATCACTGGGTGATACTCCTCAGATCTTCAATCCAGGACAAACAGTTCACTTTCAGTCTGCTTTCCTTAAAATAAGTTTCTGTCAATTGAAGAGAGACATCTGTTTGCTGGTGATTCAGCTGCAATATTTTACACCTATTTTTCAGCATAATTAGAATGGTGGATCTATGAATCTTTTGTAGCTGGAGACAATACAAGTTAGCCAAAGCAGTTAGTGTAAGCAGTAGGATTTAATATGTATTTAAAATAGAATTTGTGACCATACCAGTGAGCTGTGGTACTTACAGCATGCATGTTGTAATTTATCAAAATCAGCAGTGGAGATTTTTAAACTCTATGCTAATTTTGTCTTAGGGAGTGTACAAGGAACTTTTTTAAGTACCTAGTTTGAAACAAGTAATTTCCCTGTTGAATTTCAGGTATCGTTTTCTCTTGTTAATTGAATCTACTATTTGGTAAAATTGTCCCATGGTTTGTGCTTTTGAATGGTTCAGTGCTCCAACAGAAACTTGGACAAAGTTCTGCCAGGAAAGAGGCAATGAGCTGAGAGATGATTGTGGGGATAGTTTTCTGCCAAAGACTTTACTGCTACTACAAAACATTTTTACCTTTATCTATGAAGCAAAAGTAGTAGAAATTAAAGCAGAATGTTATGCCAACTTACAAGGCACAGATATTTTTTCCAGATGATTCTACATTTTGTTTCCAGCCTGTATTGAGATTAAATACGTAATTAGCACTTGAGGTTCAAATTTTAGAGTCTTCATTTTAATACAAGATCAAATATGTATTTTTGGAAGTGTTTGTAATTGATCTGTGTTTAGTGCCCTCCCAGATTTAATGAGCCAAACCGTAATACAGATGTACAAAATCCATGTTACTTTGTCATGGCTTTGCTGCAAAACAGTGTAAAATAATTGTTACAACGAAAAAAAAGATTAGGTTTTGCCTAATGAGCTTGCTACTCAGTCTTGTGAGTAACAGTAAAGATTAATCATGGGGTTGATATATATGTTGTAATTATCACACCAATTCTCTTTTCCTGTAGTCTTCTCATGTTATTCTTTAAGGTGGTTCTACTCAAGTCAATTCAATTTCTCAGGAGAGAAAATGCATGAAACAACACTGAGTTGCCACTGAAATGCAAACTGGAAAACTCAATTTTCAAGTCAGATTTTTCAATCAGAAACACATGAGAAGAACAATAAATGAATTTCAAAGTACCTTTATTTACAGAAATATCATAAAATGCACATCAAAAGGAAAAAAAATTAAACTGCCAAGAATACATTTTTTGTTTGTTTTTGGTTTTGTTTTGTTTTCTTTTTCACCAAACACATACAAGCAGGTTACGTTTTGTCTTGCCTAAAGAGATGGATTGAAATTCACAACAAGAAAACAAAAAATCTAAGGGGCAAGCACAGGAAAGCCACATGGGGCTCTCCTTGCCTTCTCTTGCAATGAGAGTGTGTTCTTCATGCCTGACTCTGACTGCATCCTGTGAATGCTCCTTTTGCACAGCATTGCCCAAAGAATTACTTTTACCCTGACTTGAAAATGATGAGAACATTTGAGATAAGAAGTTGATTGTAGGGATAGGGTAAGTATCTTCCTGCAAGCACTTCTATTTATTCTCTATCACCTGAAAACTCTTTTGCCTTGCTAGAATATGCCTTTTTTCACTCACTCAGAAATGTAGCCTGGCTGGAAAACAGTAGCAGCCTCTAAAAAGGGCTCTGCCCTGCCAGTAAGTGGTCCAGGTTACTTTCCAACCCAGGCTCTTTAAGGATTTCGGTGGGCAATATGTGTCAGTCTTAGGTCGTAGGAGGTGTAATTCAGATGTTCTCTTTTTTGTATTGGTTATGAACTGTAATTCTGCTCTGGGAATGCTGTTCCTGAGATGCAAAAACCTGTTACACTTCTGTGTATTGGACAGGAGGAGCTGGAGCCAGGCAAGACTTTTTCTCAGTGGGGTTTTCCTGCACAGAGGAGCTGGAAGCAGGGTTTGCAGGAAACTCTCTAAAACTTCCACCACCCCCGCCCCCCACCCCAAATTTTGGGGAGTCAGCTCATCTTCATGGGCAGCAATAAAGTATTTCCTTTTTCCTTTATCTTTTTCTGTGGGGAGTGGGTTTTTTAAACTAGCAACTCTCGTAACTCATTCAGATGCTCTGTAATGAAGAAAATAATATCTGCCCAGTGCAAGGCATATAGACATCCCATGCTGAAGAGAGTCTGGGCAGCTGTTCTACTTCTGCTAATCTAAGCAGCAGGCTCTAAACCTCTGTACACATTCTTTACTCAAGTCTTAAATTATACTATGGAGAAACCTAAGGAACACAAAACCCTCAGAAAAAAACCTTAAATTGAGATAAATGCTTCATTGGGGTTTAATAAAGAAAAACTCCAGGGACTGTGCTGTTCTGAGGACTTGAGGCTGGCCTTTTGTCTGTTCATTTATTAACGTCACCTGAAATGTTCATGGCAGTGCATAGTAGATCTCAACTACAGCATTAATTATAAGTTTTGGAGCCTAATTATGCCACGTAAGAAAATATCAAACAAACTTAAGCTACTGTTTATTTAATTTCAATTACTGGGTCACATTCTCTTTGCTTTTAAGGCCACAACCAAAGCACAGCAAATATTGTCTTGTGCCACTCAGCTGTACCAGCAATCTAACTTTAATTTCTATGGTGGTCTGATTGCTGAGGTCAAGCAGCCTTTAAGAAATAATTTCTGCTCCTCCCTTTTACCACAAGAGTTTACCACAGCCCAATCTTAACCCTTCCTTAACTTTTACAGGTTTTGTGCAGTTGTGAGTTAATTCATCCTCAGCTTTCAAACTCCCATGGTAAATAATGAACCTCTGCCATGAAGATGATGGTTCTGCTGAGGAAACAGAGGTAGAGGTAGTCGCTGTACCATGTCAGGGTTGTGTGTGTTGATCTCCTTGGTCTGTACAAGTAGCCATCTAAATAGTTGCTGTAAACAGTCATGCACTGAGGTGGATTCATTTGCACTGACTTAATATTGTACTTTGTCCAAAATATTTTATTTTTTTTAATCAGAACTTTCATATGAAAACTTTCTGGGAAGTCAAAAGCTAAAAATGGCAGCAAAGATGCCATACTAAGGGTTATTAGTTTCCCCTTCATATTTCTCTAAGAAGAATGTTACTGACAACCTAGAGAAGTATATTGCAAAGAAGTGTTTAAGAGATTGTGGCCAGCCAGAAAGGTCCACAAAGGTTAATGTCCAAGTTAAATAGTTGCTGAAAAGAGAAAAGTAGAGCTGCTTAATGGATTGGAAATTGGTTGAAGGGGGAAAAAAAAAGGAAAAAAAAATGACTCATCTTAAATGTAGTCTTGGGAGAGGATTTGGTATTATATGTTCAGTGAAAACCTTGTTTCAGTAAAGTATGTGTGTGCTTGGCAAACTCAGCTTAGAAGGGGTAAAGGTGTACAGAAAGCATTGGAAAACAGTTATGTGGTTGAGTGTATATCTTTATTCAGAAGATGTTGGAAACGCCAGATGAATATACTCAGAGGGGAGTTCTCAGAGAAACTGCTTCATGATTATGAGACTGGCTACTGTTGTGATTCACACAGTTCTTGGGGGAGGTATATAGAGACATGCAGTTTCATAACATTTAAGCTTGGAATTGATAAGGAAAAATCCTATTAATGTGCAGAGTCAGAGTAATCCTATTAATTATATAAGCACTAATCCAATTAGTTTCCAAGTCCTCGAGACATTCCACCAACATTTTCATCAACCTCCATAGCATTGCCATTAGAGAACACTGGTGCTCCATTTTTGCTTCCCAAGAGTGAGACAATTACTAGTTATAATAGTGTTCTAAATGTTATAACCCCTGAAACCTAAAATGGTTTTTTGGTCTTTTTTTTTTTTTTTTTTGTTTTTTTTTTTTTTTTTTTGTTGTTGTTGTTGTTTGTTTGTTTGATTTTTGTTTTTTTTTTTTTAGTTTGCTGGCCCTTGCCATTACTTTACTATCCATCCTAACCTGTTTTATGTTGTTATTCTACATGCTGCAGTGACAATAGGTCAGCAGATACCATGGCAATCCATAGGCTCTTTTGATTCAGCAACTTCTAACCAATCTTAACTTCCTTCAGCCTTAAGAAGAATTAGGCAGGGCAATAATTAGTAGAACTGCATGGCACTACTTTTATTTGAGACTGCCAATCAAAGACACAGTACTGGAGAAAAAGAAAAAAGTAGGATTGATCCTCTGAGCTGACTTTTATTGCCAGACCTTCCAGCCACTTATTCAGGAGGAGAAGCAAACATCACACATGTGACTTTTTGATATGGAAGCTTAAGGAGCTTTAGAATTCAACACAGTGTTACAATGCTTGTGGATATAAAGCTTCTGGGTGCATTAGGGATTCTTTACAGTGTCATGTAGGTATTCAGATGCCTCTGGGCCAGCCTGAGGACCTGTGAGACAGTGTTGCACCACGTAGCCTAGAACTGTTAGAGAACACTGCACATCTGTGTCCTACAGCTGCTCACCCAAAAGAAGGGAGGTGCCTCCACGGGAGCTGAAGAGCTACACTGATTGTGTAAGACAGAACTCATGTATGCATCTGTCAGTAATTTAATTTTCGACTCGTTGCTTTCACAGACTACACCATGTAGTGGAAACTCTTCTTGCTCTACAGCACGTCAGTTACTTGTGGGTGGCGCTCATGTTTTGATGTGACTAATGGTATTCCTATCATCCCTCTATGACTAGTGCATGTGAATATTTTTCTGCTTTCTAAAGCTCTGTTTAATTTTGAGATGGTTTGTCTGAAATCAAGCTTTGAAATTACATTAAGAGGAAGGTGCTAATTGCTTTCTTGCATGATATAGAACAGAGCACATTTTCTCTAATGTTTCCTAGCTCGTCTTGAATTAAGGGATATATTTGAGTAATGATTCATATTCCAAGGTTGCCATTTTTTGTTTGGCCATATCTGTTTCTTATATGAGCTGTCACAGTTGAAACTATTATTTATCTGCCTTTCTCAGATGCTGCTCCTCAGGGTGATTCTTCTGTGAGTGACCTGTGATTGTGTCTGAGAATTATGTCATTTTTTGACAAGTTGAACATGTCCAGTGAGTGTAACTTGCTGCCTGTACAAGTGGCTTCATTATCCTGTTTCCCCACACTGTGATATTTCCAATTGCACTCTCTTTGAGGTCCTTATTTATGCTTTAGTAGTCACTGGTACTCTTGAGCCCTGCAAGAAATGTTTTAACTGCTTTACCTTTAATGTCTGTTGCTTTGATACAGATATCTTTTATAGTGTCAATGGTTTAGAGAAGTTTAGCTGCCCAGTGTCAATCTAACAGATTCTTTTCTCTTGTCTCTTTCTCCTTGGTTGAGCACATAATGTAAAAGCAACTCAGAGGGTAACAATTTTAGTTCTTGGCCTGATATATCAGTATACAAGTGAAGTCAAGCAGATGTTTACATTAACATTTAATTGAATTTATAATAGGCTACTACGTGTTACATACATTAGTAATAAGCATTAACCAAAATAAAAGAAAACATTATGCATGTGCCCTAAGTGGCAGCATGATATGAGGAAGGGAAAAGATCCCTCAGCTGTTGAAATTGTTGCAATCGGTGGAATGTGAGGTGCAAACCAGCTGTAGCTGTTCATGCTTTTTTCCTTACTCTTCCAAATGCAAAAGGGATTTGGCCTGTTGAAGTTAACTTCAAGGCTGGCTTGAGTCCCCTACAGCGAAACTGAAGCCTTGGCAAAATGAAGAATAATCTCAGTGAGGCTCAGTGTACTTTAGAAAACTCAATGCAGAAAACCTTTCTACAGACAGAACTGGATCTGAAGCCTTCTGAAGTTAACTGGAAATTTTCTTCTGGCATTGCAGGGTTATGAATGGGCCTCATTAGAAAAATATTTTCTGTCATTAAAGAGACACACAGGCTACCAAGGGTGAGGAAAAAATCACAGAGGATCCCATGCTGCTAACAGCAATAAGGAGAGCTGATTTTAGCGTCATCTTCAAGTGTACTGGCATTGGCTTCCACGCCATGATTTCCCTCTGAGCTGTGTTTCCAATATATTCCCTCTTAAATTCCTATCTCTATGAAGCAACTCCTCGTCTACTGACTCTCTTTTATTTACCTCTGTATTCAAAAATTGCCAGCAGGTCTCAATAGGATGGTGTTAGGCTTTTCCTGTTTCCTCTTTCTGTATTGGAATGTTGTCTGTATACTCATTGACTCTGTGTTTTTTGTTGCTTAAATCCACTTTAGGCTTAGTATTTAAGAGGTCAAGGCAATTGGTATATCTGACATCCCAAGGTTTGTTCAAGATCAATTCAAATCTCACATCTCCCATTTCCCACTTCTGTGTAGATGATGCTGTTCTTCTGTGAGAATAGGACTGTTTTCAAATCAGATTCTGAATGAGTGTGACCAAATCCTAATGTCAGCCCATGAAATGCAGTTACAAATGAAAACATCAGAACCCTGCAACTTCCTGTCTGTACTTATTCATGTTCTGGATGCTCAGAGTGCCCTCAGAATAGTATCTCTTATTATTTAAACTGACAAAATGTATCATATCAAGAACAGCAGAGCTGTTATTTTAGCTAATACATTAATTTAACTTTATTATCATGTTCACTTCTGTGAGTTGTCAATAAAATCTTTCTTCTCTGTCACTTCTGAAGACTGAACAGTGAATGTTAGTGATCCAACTAGTGTGAAGGCAAGAAGCCACTGGTAATAAGAAAATTATTAGAATTATTGGGCTGTCCACAACAGCCATAAGACCCATTTACCAAAATTATAGCTGTTTATGAGGAAACACTCAGTAATACTTCACCCTTTTGTCAGCTGAGTATTATCTATCTACAGGAAGGCATAAATACCTCTCATGGTGGTAGCAAACCTTAAGAAGAGATTATGCTCAGAAATAAGTGGAGTGGTGTTTTATAATGGAGGTAATTCTAGGAACTGTGAATTGCCCTTTTATCTCCGTGCATTGTTAAATCTCCTATTTCAGTATCCCATACTGAGCACCAAACCTGTATCTCAAGCATCCTGGAAACTGATGAAAATTCTTCCCCCCTCATGTTTATTTATGTGTTCTGGTTGTTTGGTTTTCTCTTGTATTTTGTTTATGTTTATCTCAGCACAGCCAAATTCACAAGTTTCCTAAAGAAATCTTTGCCAAAACTCATGAATTACTAACATACATAAATTGCAATAAATGTAAATAATTCACTGCCAGCAAATTTAAAACACATAACCTTTAACATTAGATGTGCTCAGCAGTATCTCATGGATACCGTGATTATTGATGTGTGCATGACTGTTCAGTCTCACAGCATCTTTTTGGCATGAGAAACTTAAGTACTCTGAATATTTTGCAGTCTGTCATATATTTTTGTCACTATGAAGAATCCTATAAAATAGAACCTCAAAATCGAACATTTTGCTCCATGTCTGGTGTTTGGTAATGCTAATTTTAAAACTATACTTTTCTGTTTGTTATTTACCATGCTATTTCTCATTCCCCAATACAAAGTATGTGATGTCCACAGGAGACCCCTTGATTTCAATTTGTTGTTTGTATTTTATGTAGATATTTTCTTTTTCATTTTGTTTTCCTGATACACCCTCTACTTGATATAAAACAATAGTTTTTCTTAAATAATTGAATATAGTATTTGTTTGGTTTGTATAGATTTAATAAATATAAAACTCCCTGTAACTGGAGAGGTTTGTGATATGCAAAACTATTTATTTCTTTGCCATTGTTTCCATTGTAAGTTATGTAGAATATATTTTAATTTGTTTGTTTGCAACCTACGTAGTATTTCCCTATATTTCCTATTACTTATGTTATACATATATAATTTTTGGTGGAGTTCTTGCATAAAACTATGTATGATCTTTTTGAAGTCTTGCTTCAAATTCTATTGAAGTGCAAAGGTTTTATTTGTATGCTGCCCAAGTTTTCAAAAAGCACTAGAGCTACTGATTTCCTTGCAATCTTCTGACATTTTGCAAAGAAACAAGATGTAATGAAAAAAAAGAGTCTTCATTCGACAAAGCACAAGTTTTGGAAGTGAAAGGGGATATATTAATAAGTTTGCATAGAATATTGAAAAGACACTGAAGATGCAACACAGCTAATCTTGTTTATTCAATTAATAGCAATTTTTATATGAAACATATTCTAAGATGTAGAAAATGAACATTTTATGGACTTTGAATTGGGCATCTGGAGAAATTATACTGTGTAATGAGATAGTTTCGGCAATTTTCTGGTTCTTGGTTTTATACCATGCAACTATTTGCTTAATAATCATACATAGATACAATGTAATCACATTACTTATCTTTTCCTAGAGATGAAGTGTTTCAGCTGCATTTCTGTGACTTCTAATTATACCACTGATATTAAAATTTAGATATGAGAGCTGATGGCTGGAAAGAATACCTCTGTAACAGCAATAGAAAAAACAGTAGGAAAAATTAAATTACTTACATTTTTCAATCCTGTGCTGCTTCCCAAGCTTCTTATTTTTAATTAAAAAAGATAAATCAGCATCATTATATGCCATGATCTGTCCTTTCGAGGAAAACAAATAAAATAGTTGCCACTACTATTTATATAATTTTTAAAGGCTGAAAATGACAAGTGGTTTCAAAGAA
>JAWWTY010000138.1:14705005-14781447 GCA_035222235.1 Margarornis squamiger | reverse complement strand
AGGAAAACAAATAAAATAGTTGCCACTACTATTTATATAATTTTTAAAGGCTGAAAATGACAAGTGGTTTCAAAGAATTAAATAAGTTACTGAACAGCAGTTAGAATGATAAGAGCCAGGAAAAAGGTCTGATTTTTGTATTAGAAAGAAGAGGTCATGGGTGAGAACTGAAGTGAGAAGTAGTGCCCATATGTGGCATACTTCAGTGAACTTGAGAGAGTTTAGAAAATAGACAGAACTGCTGAATCAGTCAAAGCAATTTGTTACTGTTCATTTTCTTGGCTCATCCTGAAGTTTTTTTCTTTCTGCTGATGTTTTGGTTTGAGGTAATTCCTCTTTTACTCTCTGTAAGAAAAGGCAGTTTGAGGTTCCAGGAACTGCTTCCTTTTCGTGGTGATGCACATGCCTTGACTAATCCCCAAGAACACAGAAGCTGCCAGCTTATTCTTGTCATCCTGCCAAATGTAGATTCCTGGTGGGGAGGGAAACAGAACATTGTTCCTAGAATTCCAATATTTCCTTCCTATACAATGAAAAAAGTCACAAAAACTTGATGGATCTGAAAGAGCTTTGAACTTCCTTCCTGTGTGAACAATGAGCTGAGAGTCTATATACAGTTTAGGAGCTAGCTAAGCAGCTGGGCAAATTTACCAGGACTAGACTGATTCAGAGCTCTCCACTGAGAGATAATGCACTGTCTAAGATGTAAAAGGTAGATGGCAATGTTAAGCTGCATGTTATATTACACAGGTGACTAAGAAAGCAAAACTTCCTTTAGTAATATCATAAAAGGATGGCTCTAGGACATATTGCAGAGAGAAACAAAGGTGTGCACCCAGTGAAAAGAAAAAGAGAAGCATATTATTGCAATGATTGATTTAATTTTCTAGTAAATTGAAATGAAAACAAACAAAGAATACCAAACCAAAATAAAAACAGCCACCAGACTGCAAGGGACTAAATCATAGGCTCTCTCAAGACCTAGAAATTGGCATGTCAGTCACTGATGTGAAAGAGACAGGTTTGCTTGAAAGATTGATGCCATGTTCTCATTCCACCTGAGTTCCTCTTGCAGAAAGCAGCTGTGTTCCTTCACTCAAGAGACTTCCCTGCATTGTCTTTCCCCTGAAAAAAGTTGGTCTTGTCAAGGCAATTACATACTTATGTTTAACATAGTTTAGAAGCAAGTTTCTCCTGCATACCAGACTTAGGATTTCCTTCAGATGCTTAGCAAGGTTACTTTAACTAATAGCTGAAATAAAACACTGACCAATTTGAAATTTTCAAAACAGGATGTTGAAGTTGTGTTTGTCCAGATCAATTGCTTGGGTTAAAATTACTGTGAAGTACTCACTTTCTGTCCCCCATATTCCTTACTGTTGCTTTCAAGGCAAATTTAAATGCTTTCTTCTTAAAATAAAATGCTGATCTTCTATTTTGTTATAGATTCATTAACTCATCATGTTTAATGATTTAGCAATAGAGAGGTAATCTATTTCTTTCAGTGCTGAACCAGTGATTTTTGAGAAGTCTTGAAGGTTTTGCTAAATGACCTCTGAGTGTATATGTTGTCCACATGTGCATTTGCTGTGCAATTCCATGGTACCTCAGCTCCATTCCTGAGGTGTGGCAGCCACCCAGCACACATCCAGTCTGCATTGGCACTGAAGGCTCAGCTCAAGCCTTGTCGACCTTATCACCATGTGTTGAATCAATGCACTTCAGTAAAAGACTTTAAAATTTCATTTTAGATTACAGAGCTCAATACAAAAAGGGAAAGCAGATACTGAGGAAGCTCATGTGACTCTATATTGTCCGTTATGTGAGGAGACAAGTCAGGCAGAAGGGTCAATGTATCCCTTGTTTTAAACTGTTTAGGGTTTATCCTATTTATGGCAGCATTGGACAGCAATAACCTAATTCTCAGGGCATTAGGAGCAATAGAGGTGTTTTATAGATTTTTCTTGGCAGTGCCCTGTTCAGTTCATTGCACCAGTGCTGTATCCTAGGTTAGACATGCCATGACAAAAGAAAATAGCTCTTGTGCTGTTGAAATTCCACATAGTTTAATTACCAGGGAAAGTCTAATAGCAATTTTTCTTGCCTTGGTGAAGTCTGTCTGGGTGGAGTTTTCTGGTGTGAACAGCTTCAGTAACTGAGAGAAGTTTGACATTATCAGTGCATTTACATCTCAGAACAGGCTAATGTTCCCACACTGCCTTATTGCCCTCTCATATTTGAAGCATCTATGGTTTAGTTTCTATTTGTGTTATTATATATACACTCAGAATGATACAGACTATTTTCTTGAGTCTAAAAACTACAGCTTGTGAACAAGATAGATATTTTATTTTCTGTTTCTCTAAAACGAATAATGAAGCTACCCTATTAATCAATTTTAATTAATTTCATATATCTTTTTAAAATTACATAGTAATGTTTCATGATGTACAGGGATTTATTTATTCTAATCCACTCATGATAGCTGGTTTATCCACAACGCTTTTCTTATAATAAATGAAGTAATCATATATTTAGAAATTTACTTCCTGTAGGTGAAGGGAAGAATTGTTAGACTTTACTATGCAATAGGAAGCGATTGTTTTTTTTTTTTTTAAATTGTTCTCTAGATGTGCCCATTATTTTATGACTGGACAATTATTAACCTTTGGGCAGATATACAGATGTCCCATAGCAATAATTTTTTGCTTAAAAAAACTATATCTGTACAGCTGAATGGTAGTTCTGATGGGTTTCTTTCCCATGTGTAAAACAAAGCCAAAGAAAGCCTGAAAAGATGTATTAGGTTATAATCTCCTTATCTGCAGAGGAAGGATTTTCCAAATCCCTCACAGAGTACTGTTTTATGAGATCTGCTGTCCCAAGTCCAGCACTGGACTTTAGAGATCGGGTAAGAGTGTTATTGGATTTGGAGCACTGTCTGCAGGTGACTGAACACGAAGCCAGGGAAGCCAAGCTGTGGAGAGCTCCGAGAGCTGACCCATTGCTGTGCCTGGTGCTGGCTCTGGTTGCCCAGGACCTGAGTCCTGCGCTTCTCTGCTCTTTGCAGTAGTGGGGCATGTGCTACCTGGAGAACTTGCATTTCTGGCTCTGGAAGAAGAAGGCAACTTCTAGTGTTCTGTTACAGAAAAGAATAATCTCAAGTGTCACCAGCACTGCTGCTGGGACATTCCCAGCAATGTTCCAACACTGCTCCTCGGCATCCCTGGGGTATTTCAGACAAGGCCACATACAGAAAGTGAGGCAACCATGCATGCCACCACTAGGGACACGTGGACAAAGGAGGCCAAAAAGCATAACAAATTTTTTCTACTGTCCCCCTGCTGTGGGCAGAAGGGTTGGCAAGGTTGTGACTAAGCCAGTTAAAATGCATTGCTTGAAGTCTAATGCATGAAGGAGAGTCTTGTTGTACCGCCTCAACTGGGAGATTCGTCTTTCTCTGAGCTTCCCCAAACCCTCCTCACTTTCACACTGAGAACTGTCTTGAGTTCATGGCCATATCAAGTATGATGCACACTTTACATCTGCCAGCTTCCATTTCCTTCTGCTTTCCCTTCTTGTGGCCAAAGCATCAATCCATCCTGGCATCATGATCTCCCAAAAACTACTAAGGGTTTTACTTCACTGTTTCCACTTGTTCTGATTTTGGCTGAACACCATATTTCAGTTCATTGCATTTATTGAGTAGTCTGATAACTACTTTGCAAGGGTTTATTTTCCTTTTTCAAAAGAGAAAAGCTGTTCTTATTTGATCATGACACTCAAGCTGGTGAAAATTGCTGGATTCACTACTGTTTGTGGCAGCTGAAGCTGTGACTCAGTACTTGCACTTTTAAATGCTATTGAGAAATACAGTTTATTTATAGTACGACACAGAATGTCCATAAAGGATAATTATCAAAATGTAGTATTCTTTTATCCTTCAGCTATATTACTGATCAGAAATGTGTGGAAAATATTATCATTTTAAATCATATTTTACATAGAGAGTTATCTGATTGCCACCAAAAGGCTTTGCAGCAGTTTTTAATTTAGCCTTATGTATTTTTAACATGACAGCTGGAGCACAGCATGCATATGGCATATTAATGGAGGAGGCTACTAGCACTTCTGTCTTTCTGTTCTTGCAAAGAAAAGAAACAAGAAATAAGCAAAAATGTTTAAATTGCATGCTGCTGGAGGAAAGCAACAGACACTGCCTGGCAAACTGGAGCACTATGCAGAGATTACTTCATTATTCACTCTCTGATTTGTTTTGCAGAGGCCAGCTAGCTTTTGTGTTTGTTTTCAATTAAACTGCTCTAGTGTACATGGAGACATCTATCATTTCTCTATCAAACAGAAAGTTGAGCTTGAAATGCAGCCTCACTGTAAACTCCATTTTCAGCTGCTCCTCACTTTGCAGACAAGAAGTCTGTTTGACTTGAAATGTCCTGCATTTGACTATAACATTTTGGTGCTTGTTTGTTTCTGCAAAACTGGGTCTTACTCAGCCTATTTGAAGGTAGTTTTCAAAACCAAAAATGCACTCAGTGATTAAGAACATGAAAATAAACGTTTCATTTTGTTATTCTTATATTGGGAAAAAAAAAAAAGAAGAGAAACAATGTAGAGAGATCACTATTTTTAGAGAAAGTAAGCTCACAAGCTTTAAAATAATATGTATATTCAGTTCTCCCACTCTCTCATGATGCTCTCAGTGGGATTTTTCTGGTAGGTTTCTTTTTTCAAACTGAATTTTAAAATGTATGGGGTTTATAGATGATATGCTACATACTATAATTTTTTTCTGCTGCTATTCTGATGAATAGAGTGGATTCAAAATGATCTCTTAAAACTCAATTCCATCAAAGATTATTGAACTTCAAAGAAATGTTAAAGACAACACTACAACCAGCCTAAAATTGTGAGAAAAATAACATTGTTTCTCATTGTTCTTCTCTTTTTAATGGAAAAAAGGAATCCCAATGTAAAATACAAACAAAGAACTTAAGAAAATTTGGGGAAATGCAGGGTATAGTTTAATAAATGTTTTAATTATGGTCTAAATTTAACAGTAATTTTCCTCTCAATTTTTATTATTTCAAATAAGGGAAAGACTATGTTGCAGAAGCTCCTTATTGAAAATTTTAATGGTTATACCTCTGAGAATCACTAATACCACCTTGTCTTGTGATTTCCTCACAAACTCCCTCATTTTCTACCACCTTGCAATTACGACTCATCAATTGTTTGGCCTGTATTATTCTCCTCTGGAGCAAATGAGCCTGTTTAACTCCATTCATGGGACCTGCACTACATTCCTGGCTTTGGTAACCAGCAAACTGGTCAGCTTTGAACAAGTTTCTTCTTTCTTCCTAAAAATAATGAACCTGAACCCTATTTGTAAAGTGCCTTTGAAATTCACTTATGAAAAATGTTATGTAGCAATAGATGTGATTTATTTTGACTTGTAATAGAGTTCCTTTGCAGGACTATGGTAAACCAGAAAAAGTCAGGTTAAATAGATCTGTAGCAGGACATCCTCTTTTGTTAAGCAAGCCACTGTCCTGAAATGTAAATACATTAAATGTCACTGTCATTAAATACACATCATGGAACTATTAAGGAGGATTAAAGAGGAGCAATAGTCTTCGTCTTACTCTGAAGAGCTGCTAATGGTCAATGTGACCTGGATTCAAATTTTTATTGAAGAAGTTAAGTAAAGAGAAAATTTTCCCTTTATAGGCTCAAGTTGCCTACCTTAAAGTTAATGACCTCTGAATCAACACTTGATGGTTTAGCACATAAGAAATTCAGGCTGAGATGGAATACTTTAAACACCTATTGACATTCTGAAGCCGTTTGCTTTCCGACCTTTCATGACAGAATGAGTTCAGCCAGCAAACAAGAGAATGTCAGAATCTGCAGCAGAAACTGACTGCAATTACGAGAGTAGAAAAGGAAACAAACACCTTAGGCGATATTTTTAGATTGCAGAATGGTGGGCAGATTATGGATACAATGCTTAGCAGGGATGTGACGTGCAGGTACCCTTTGGAAAGGTCATGCCTGCCTGAGGTGGGAGGGGTTTGCTTTGTATTGATGGCAGAGTCTCTTATTGAAGTGGTTTCCAAACGTGACGGCAGGAGTTGCCTGTATAGTGTTCCTGCAATAGAGAGATCCAACAAATAGTATTTCTGGAAAGTGGAATGCTGTTTGGCGTACTTGAGGAGAGGTTCAATAGGGTTCATAAAATGATGGTAATTTTCTATCTGATGTCTCTACTGACTCTATGTCCGTTTTTGAACTTGATCATCATCTGGTGTCAGTTGCTTGTTAATGTGAACCTATTCAAGCTGAATCGCCTTGTTTATACTTTACAACATGTCATTTTAAATAGTTATTGCCATATCTCCCCATGTACTTGTGTTCCTAGTAATTGAAAGAGTTTCTTCAAAAAATCCAATTAGGATTTGTTGAAAAGAATTGCACAAATACCCCGATTCTCTGTTTGCTTTCTTTTCTCCATACTGGGCCACCTGTAAGTCGTGCAGAAAGTCAATGAATTTGAATCAGACCTTTCACTGTCCTGTTTTTAAGAGAGTGATGCAGTCACTTTGCTTGTCAATTGATGTTCTTGGGAAATCAGAAAAGCAAGTGAATGTTCTGCTCTAACTTCAGTCCCCCTTTTATTTGATTTGTATTCTGAGAAAAAAAATAAGAACTGTAAGAAACTTATCAGACGAATGCTGCATCCTTCACAAATTTTTATGTGTTTTTGATCTTAGTGATGGTTTAGCAATGCAATGGAAGGCAGGCCATGGCACACCATCTTCAGCTTCCAGGCAGAACTTTCAACTTCAGCAGTCATTCCACTGGCATCATCTTTTTCTCACAGGCAGCAGACACATGTAGGCTTTTACAGTCTTTTGAATTTTTAAAAAATATTGGTTTAATATAATCAGCTAAAACAAATCCACAGTGCTACCCTAGTGATAGGAGTATCTGAAATCCAGAAGTAGAATATGTTCAGAAGAACTGAAATATTTTAAGTTTCTGATTGGCTTTGAATTATGTTTTATTTATAGAACTAATCCCTGAGAAATTCAGCTTCTGGATTTTTGCTTTTTTTTTTTTTTTTTTTTTTTTTTCTTTTTACCCCTGTTAGTAATTAACATTTCAGAATAATAAGAAGTCTGCAGGAAAGATACTTCTGGAGGATTATTTCACTGATCAGGTGGTTCTGTGTACTTGTCCTTCAGTCCCATGTGACGCATACCTGAATCCTCTAAAAATGCACTATTTTTTGTGTCTAATGCTTTGAATATCACCTCCCTCTTGCTTTTCACATCATAAGGAATGCTTTTATTTTACAGACTGACAATATAGTCACTGTGGCTACTGCAGTTATTGTTTGATGCAGCACAATAGTGAGGATAGTCATTTTATGGCAAACAGAATGAAGGTAGGATAAGGCAGGAAAGAAAATTCTTGAGGTCAGAGGCAGAATCTCTTTGTCTGCTGCTTTATGGTCCCAGAGAAACAACAGCATCTGAAGGCAGCTCCCTTCCCTGCCCCACTGAATTTTTGCACATCAATTTGCCTCCTGGGAAAGACCTTTGAGTGCATGGTCAGCCACAATGGGAAATCATGGGGTAATGTTTGTGTTGGAAGGCAAATGGCAGTGGAGTTTTCTAACTAGAAAGTTTGCATAGCTGATTTTTATTCACAAGGTCATTTTGTCTGCCTCTCTGTGACTCAAATGCTGTGTCGAGCCAGCTCAGGGGAGTGTAGATGTCAGAGTTAAAGCTGAATTTCGGAGCCTGGAACGCTCAGGCAGTGTATAATATTTGCTGAGGGACACTGGTGCTTTGATTATACGTCACAGGAGGGTTATGCATAGTGGCAGCCTTGAGTATTGGGCCACACATCTTCCCCAAATGGGATCTGTGTGCAAAGATTCTGTAAAGGGAAGGATGGCTCCCCAGCTGCCCATGGACATTAGTCAATAGTTCTAAAGCATTCCTCCCATCCAGAGAGCAGCAGTGCAGAACCACGAATCAAATCCTCCAGCACAGGAGAATCTCTCTCTTTGGAGGGAAGCGAGGACAGCAATGTGAAACCAAGTGAGCAGCACGAGCAGCGGAACATTCCCTGCTACTGCTAAATATCAAAGCGTGCAGGGACTTTCCCCTTTTGTGTTTCCCCTGAGAAGAGTGTCTGACGCAGAACAAGAATATTTTTTTATAAAAAACAAATAGCAAATTGCTGCAGTGAAGCTGACCTGCACCACTTGTTAATGTCTACAACAAGCACCAGAGAACTTTTAGGGGTATTCGTGCCTGTATTGCTGTCATCAATATGCTGGAATTGAAATCAACAGCCTTGCTATGTCCCATTAGCCTCTATGAGACTAAACCAATTGCACTGAAGTATGACATATGCCAGCTGATAGGAAGATAGCAAAATGTAGCATGTTTTTAAGTTTAAATGGATAGAAGGTTTTCTCATGTACTGAATGGCTGCAATGCACTACTTAGAAGCAAAGTGAAAAAAAGGTTTTTCTGTCAGTTTGTCTTTGGGATGAGATGCTTAGAAGCACAACTGCCTCTGAAGCCAGCTAAAAGGAATTAAAATCAAAATGCTGCTGCAGATGCTGGCTCTACATCTTTGCCCTTAAATTACTGAACCCCATTTGTCTCACTGTGGTCCAGGGTTCTTTAGTTGGTGGCAGTCTTTTCTCACCTTAGTCCACTAGTTAAACATCCTTGCTCACATGTCCAACGGCAGCCTACTAATTAAGAGCGGAAATAAAAGTCTGTGAAGGATTAAAAAAGGGAAGTTCAAACTGAAATTCTAACTTTATAAAAGATTGTCTGCATATCCAGAACTTCAAACTTCACAGATAACTGAGTTCAGATTCCTGCCCTTGGGTGCAAGGGAATCCTCCAAGATGATAAGTTTGCTGATAGTTGCTCTAAATCTTCCCATATTTTATCTAGACTTATTCACTTTCCTTACAACTGACAAATATTTTATGCAATGCATGATTTTACAACAGAAAAATCTAAAATAAAAGTAACAGAGAGATGCAATATGGCAGTATTTTTACACCTATTACTACTACTTTACTAATGCATTTTAAGGACAAATATTAAATATTTATAGGGTTTACTCTGACTTGGTGTGCTGATATTAATCATATTGTCATGTAGTAAGGTTAGAGCAGAAAACATACATATCTATATACATGCCACTCTCTAAAATTCTAATTTATTCTACTCAATGACTTAGTAAGTACAATACATTGCATATGAAAAACTGAAGTAGGAAAATATGATGATTGGGGAAATAAAAAACCCAGCAGTTTCACCACCAAAGTTGTGGGGGCAATGCTGGAATAATTCTATTCTTATGGAGGTTGTGACTCACATTTATATCTTCTCGTCACCTCTGTGTTTTTATAATATAAGTAATTTTACATGTGCTGATACCACTTTTTTCTCTTTGTTATGCCCTAGTACCATTCTAGCCAACTCTCAAGGTTACACTCCTGTAATAATTGACCATTAGTATTTAGATGCTGGAGGCCTTTGTGTTCATCCTGTGCCTTGTATTTTCAAGGTCTCTGGTATCATCTTGTGCTTATACTCTTGGGATCCTTACTTTGAAGCATGGAAAGCATGTCATCAGTCTTCTTGAAATGCTGGTGGCTCTCTGCAAAGGCTCAGTGTGCTGCTTCAGATGACTGATGCTCAGCTGGTATAAATCAGTGCAGCTGCACTCATGCTGTCAGGACTCCACTAACATGAACCAGCTGAATATGTGGTCCTCTTTTTAGATATTACTCTCCCATCAGATGTGCAGTTGGGTTAATTCTTTTCTCTAAGGAGCTGGTGTAATTTTGCACACTGGTACTCACTGAATTTAGCCCACATGTTAGAACGAGCAACCTCAGTGCATTCATAATGAACATCAACACAGAACTGCTATCCATTATCTCCTGTTTCTTCTGGGTTCCTTACTGCACACCAAAGGAGAGATTCACAGTGTTGTACCTTGCCAGTGTCTTCATCATACCCCTACAGTAATTTTTCATCTTCTGGAAATGATTTCAAATTCTGGTTTCTTGGGTGTGCATAGTGAAAACAGTGATGGTTTAAAGAGCACTTCTTTGTTTGGACTAATAGTTGATGTCAGATTGTTTTATGCCACAGAGTATGTGGACAAAACTGCTGTTCTTGTTCAGACTAGAAAGGTGTGGAGCATATTACTGATAACCTCTTATCATTCTGACTTTGAACATGGTGGTTTATGTTTTCCTTTGATCAGAAAAATTAAATTACATTAAAAATTCAATTATGCTATACTTAGTTGATGTCAAAATGCTGACTTTTCTAAATGCTCTAAAACCTGCACATTAATTCTCAAATCACCCTGTAAATTACTGCACCAGATAGAGGAATAAAGTTAAGGTTTGAATTTATTAGAACAAGGGACTCCTTAAACACATTCCCTTCAAATCAGTATTTTTTTAACATTCTTTCAAATTTATTTGTACATCCCTAGAGATCAAATCATCTTGTCATCCTATCTTCCACCCAATTCATTTCTCTTGCTTCATTTCAGTGCCAACTTTTCTGCTGTACTGGGCTGTTGTCATGATATCCTCTGGCTGAAGCCAGGCAAGATAGAGCTTTTTGCATATTGAGTTAGAAGAAGTTAACCTCAATTAGCTTAACAAGCATTTGTGCTTGAGAATCAGTTCTGGTGCAGCTGTCCCTATTGCTGGTTGGTGACTGCTAAATCAGAGCTGTCCCCAGCTCTGAACAGTGCCTAAGGGCTCCTAGGAGTGAAATGCATACAGTGGCAGGCCAGTGTGCCCACTAAAGTATTCCCTTCCTGTGTGCATTTGAACAGTAAATTATACCCATCACTCATTTGGAGAGCAAGGCAAGTTTTAAAGTGTGGTTTTCATCTCAGTTGCTTTGTGGTTTAAAAACTAATCTGCCTCAAACTAATGCTGTTCTGTAAGTAGAGTCTTTTGAGATTTTCTCCTCAGTTTATAACCTTCCCCTTTAGTGTACTTGTCAGAGACTCGAGATAGTTTATTGCACTGCTGCACAGGCCCTGCTCCAGGCTTTGCCCCAAGTCTGCTGGATAACCCTCAGTAGGTCCCTTGTTCTCCAGCAATTTGACTTTCCCTTCTGTCCAGAGTACCAAAGCTGACACTGCTGTAAGATCTCCTGGAGAAAACTGAAGTTTTATTTAACAGTCAAATAGCACACATCTCCTCAAATCCATCTGTATTTTATCTTTCTTTCTCTACTCTGATCTTATTTCTCTGTGTGCACGACACTGAATCTGAGAGCATTGCAAGAAGCTGGGAGTAGCTCCTGACAGGCAGCCATCAGTGCTGATCTGGAGTGCTGACATGACATGTCAATGGACTTAAGTAACACTCTCCAAAAGAGATGATCAGATACCAAAGGTGCATTTTTTATTACCCTGAAAGCTTATAAATGGTTTACCAAACGGACACCTTCATATCACTTATCTTCCGGAGAATCTAGTTTGTACAATGCCTGCCTGACAAAACCCAGGGCTAAGGATGTGCCCAAATGCTGTGTTGGCTCACTTCCCAGGTCCTCTTGTTGGTCTTGGACTCAGGTAAAGGTCAGTACAGAGGGTAAACGCTGTTTCCTCAATCTCTTGTTTATCTGTGTGTTCTTGTATTTCATTACAGTAAATATTTCTAGTAACTCTACCTTCTGATGAAATAATATTTGCTGTATGATTGTCTGAGAATTACAAATGTGTTATGTATAATCACATTTGGGAGAACATAATTTAAGTTTGAGGGAATTATTTTTTTCCAATGGCGGGTGTATAATTCAATTAACATAAATGTTAAATCTAGATATCACTTTACCTCTGCTGTACCACACAGGTAATTACTTTCTGGTTAACTGAAATTCCTTTGTAGTTGCAACAATGAAATTGTTTTCAATTCACCTGGAGTACTAAGTCTTGTTTGTAGGACTAGTGAACCCTGTGTCTGATTCTGTACATTCCGTCTTTGGACTATTTATGAAAATGCGATTCCCTCTACTGGAAATGCTCTGTTTAAAAACAGCATCAAAATGAATGGATTAAAATATTCAGAATTAAGCAATTCTGACTCAAGATTGGAACCTGTGAACATTTTTATCTGTCCCTAAACAGTATGTATATAAACTCTGAACACAAGGAGTCTCCCAGCAGTTTTGAGGAGTTACTCAAGACTGCTTGACAGTCCTTTTTGGGAGGTTACTCACACTGGCAGAGGTGTCAGTGTTTCCACAGCCAGGCTGGTGTGCATGGCAATCCCCAGATGTCAATTAACATGAAATATTTGATGCTTATAGTATTAGAGACTTTTAGATGCAATATGACTGTGTATTGCCTTTATGTTCTGGTACTGTGTGTGGGACAGAAAGAAAAGGGTTTTGTGCATCCATGAGGTTGGTAAGATACTGTGAAGTGTGTTCCACCATCTCTGAGGTGAAAGAGGTTTTCTCCCTTTGTTCTTAATGCCTAAAATTTACATGAACTGTCATGTCCTTGTGCATAGTTTTAAACAAGTTTCTCTTGGGCACCTTCTTTGCTGAAACAACTGGCTAGTCATTTCTAATTCTGCTTTTGATTTCAATCTAGCTCTTTTCAAAAGTTAGTCTTTCACCCGACAAGAGTCACTGGAATGATGTATTGACAAAAAGTCAGGGACTCTGACTGAGTCATTTTATTTATTTATTTTTTTTTTTATTTTTTTTTTTTTTTTTGTATTCTCAGAAATGCTTTCAGAATGGTGAGCTTCTTTTAAACTACCAATTGATATGTAAAAGCCACAAAATATACACTTCAAGGTACAAATCCAGTTTATTCTCTGATAAATGGCCCTTTGGGGAAAATCAATTGCAGTGCCAGGAGATAGAGTTTAATCATGTCTTTTGAAAGGTCAGATGAAAATGAAAGGTCATATTCAAATTAATCCCTTTTCAGAGGATAAATATTTTGTGTCTAAAACTGTCTTCAACCATACCTCTCTGTATATGTTATACCTATTCATATATGTGTTTATATATATATACACCATCACCCTCAAAAAATGCCCTGTTCAACGCTTTCTGTCAGAGCAATCTGATCTTCAGCTACTCAGATTTATGATTAGTGACATATTGAAGGATATATAGATGTATTCCTCTGAGGGCATAACAGGATGACAGATCTGGCAGGAACTCCTATTTTTGCCTTAAAAACACCTAAAATTCTCTTTGAGAGAGAGAAACAAGAACGAGGAGGGAAAGTAACCTTGGGGCAGCTTTTTCACAGCAATTACAAATAATGTAAAATAAGTACATTACCTAAGCCTAAAAGACCTAGATTCATCTAAAATTGATTCTCAGAATCCTTATTTGCAACAACCCCACACTGTATTTTTCTGTGGAATGAAATTCTGATATCTCTGTCCTTTACCATGTAATAGAACATAAGGTTGTTCTTAATTGTTGCTCTAGGGGTAGGTTTGCAGATTTTTTCTCAAATTTAATCTGTTCTCGCATAAAAAATGAGACCAAATGCTGAAAAATGGGGAATGTTCAAATTTCTTGGTATAAAAATCTCAACAAGAGAGACTTCGGTTTAGTTTTTAAGGTCTCCAGCTTCAACTTCATATTCCAGAGAATTTCCTTTGGTGCAGGGGTGATTAAGGGATATTAAATAGTCAAAAAGTCAAATACTAGCCATAGTAGTCTCCTGTGGCCCTGAATTTATGAGTTCCTTAAAATGTATAGCACTATGTTGTCTTTAATGAATATTTACCACGCCCCTGCTCCTGGAAGTCAATCCATTGACAAATTTGTGCAGGATCAGTCAAAACTTATTTGTTTTTTTTCTAGACTGTTAATTTTTAAATTTGAACTGGCTTCTAGAGGTTTATGAGCTTCATTTAAAATTCTGTGTACTTTATTGATAGGACCTGCTATTTGTTCACTTGCTTATGTTTAGTAGTTGGTATCCTGTCAGTTAAGGGTCTGTGCTAATTAAATTTATGCAAAGTTTCCCTCAGTGCCAGTGGGCTGACACCAGAGTGAAGTCTAAAGAGCTTGTATTTGTGTATGGGTTTCTTTACAGAGTTACTGCTTGGACTTGGGAAGAGCAGGGACATCATTTTGAAAACTATGATCCATAGGCAAGGCATGCTACTTAGGAATGTTGGATTTACAAGCTCATTTCTTTACACATCTACACTGATTCTTAAACAGGAATGCAGAATTATCTAGATACTCTTTTCTGGTGGTGTTCTTTCCCCTCATGTGCCATTGTGCACCAAGATAAGCTGGTCTAACAAAGAACCCATAGAGGTGTCTGTCGAATTGCACTACTATGAGGAGAGGGTCTGATGCTATGATACATTTGGGGAGGTGAAAGAGATTCTGTTCACTGAAACCTCTGAGTAGAATGCTAAATCACAGTTCAAATGTTTAAAATCTAATAGCTTCAGTAGTGACTCCATGAGTCCTCTTCTCAAATGTTGGAACAGGAAAGTCCTTCAGCTTTTAGAAGAGTCAGCAGACCCTGTCTTTGCCCTTTGGCTCTGAAAATGGAGGCACAGCTAGAGTGGTGGCAAGTAGAAAGTCTGAGGGGAATGGAAGGCTGTTCTTTTATTGCTAGATTATTTTATTTAACATAAATATTCCCTGACTAATCAGGAGATGATAAGGCATCCTAGATCACTAAAAAATTTTGTCATAATTATCATTTGTAAAATCTAACTGGATATAATTTTACAGGGAAATCTTTTTTCCTTCACATAAAAGAGAAGCAATAAAGAACTCATCCACTAATCCAGCTAACACTTCATATTTCACTCCTAGACTGTTCTAGTAATCAGTTAACATGCCATGCTTCATCCTCACATAACCTAACCCCTGGGCAAAGAGAAAGAATCCATTTCAGTTTTAAAATCCTCCTGAAAGTAAGTGAACTTGATCCAAAGACTTGTGAAATAATTAAAAAGGGCTTCCTTTAGCCTTGATGTGGGGTTTGGGTTAGACCTTTTTTTTTTTTGAGAAAAAAAGTATTTAACCTGATGAATAGACTATCTTTTTTTTTTTTTTTCTTTTTAATAGCATAGAATGTAAGAACTGAAATAATTTAATAGTGATTCCTAAAGATCATCAAAGGTCAAGGTATGCAGAGGTTTTGCTGGGCCAGATTTTCCCTGGACATTTTTTAACACATTTGCAAATATCCATAAGGGAACTATGCAGTGTCACTGCTTTTGTTCTCCCAGGTGGAGTTGCTTATTGCCTTTACTCTCTTGCAGCAGCAATTGGAAAAGCCAAGTGAAGGGTAAGGGTGCATAGTAAGAAGCTGGCTGGTGGCCAAGTTGAAGTAATATAACACTTTGGGGAAATAGTGCACATTGGACACTTTAGATGTCCATTAGCCACACAGAAGGAAACAGCTACAGATGTTGAGAGGTTAATTAGTACGAGTGAAACAAAACAGCAAAGGTGTTGTCAAATTAGCCTACCTGACTATGTCTTATGAGCAACTGAAACACTGATATGGATTATGGAAAGCAATTAAGTTTATAATAAGTCATGGCAAATATTATGTTAATTATTTTAATTATTACATTTATCCCAATGGTATTAATTAGATACATTTTAAAATTCAGTTTTATCATGCACTGTCATATCAAAAGTCACAGTTTTGTAAATGAAAATATTAGTCTGTTAAAATAAAAGTTCCGATTCAGTGCTCTGGCCAAGACAGAAGTATGGCACCATGTACCTGATTTCATGAAAAAGGGACCCAGAAGCCAAACCAGATCCACAATGAGACACAGCAAAATCAATGTACTTTATTTCAGAAAGATGATCCTGCACACTATGACTGACTCTGCAGACACCTTCCCATTAGGTTCTTAATATGCCTATAGTCACATGGAGAACTATTTCCCATTTCCTGGGCATGATTAGATGCAAATTCATTAGTGCCCTGCTTTGATTGCTGTGGTGGTTTCCTGGTGGAAGCTCTCAGGGTTCATCTAGTAAAGGATCACAGATGAAGTCCAACTGCTCATCCTTTAATTTGTACCCTAAGGAAGAACTGCTATCCTCCTTCCATATACTGGCCAGAGGATCTGTGCAGAAAATGGGAGGTTTGAATTTGTTTTCCTTGCCTGCCAGAAGGATTTAAAGCCATGGCTTCTCAGGACAGAGCTCTACTAAGTACGGTTTGCATGATGGTTTGAAAGAAAAATGTAAGCTCCTGCCCAAAGGGCAGGAAAGGCAGAGCTCCCACAGAGAAGGTGTGATTTCTCATAGCACTGAGTAAAGGCTTTCTCCTGTCTCTTACCCTCTGTGCAATCACTTCTGTCAAGAGCCTTTCTTTATTTGCTAGAATCCAGCAGTTTTCAACTTTGGGATTTTGGATGTTTCTCAAGGAGTTTAACTCTACATAAAAAATACCTCAATGCCTAACAGGTTTAACTACACCTTAGTCTAAGCACCTACCAGAGACATAAAACTCTGACTAGCTCAGGTGACTTGAATTCACTACTAGATCTGCAATTAGTAGAATTGCAGCATTTAGTAAAGGAGGAAATTTCTTAGCAATGGTGTCAGATTGCTGTGTACATAATGCAGATCCTAAGGATTACAAGGAGCTAAGAAGACCTGTGCATGCTAGACCCCTGTTGATCCGAGCCCCAGCTTCCTCCAGTTGATTTCACAATACATATGCTGGAAGAGAGCAAAGCTCTGCTCTAGCTCTGTTTCTATCCCTTCTGTAAGCCCTAAGAGTTAGCTGACCTTTTCCATTTGTGGGTGGCAGGAATCCAACTGTCCATCTCAGATGCAGAGTTTGTTTTATGTGACAAGAGTAAATGCACACCGAGAGAATCTTAATCTCAGAGGATAAGTCTTTACTAACTGTTGTCTCAACCAAAGCTTAGCAAGGACTAGAGATTTATAACTGGACTGTGGTGCTGACTTCATCAGAAGAGATGCATGAACCTCATCCAAGCTGTAATCTGTGTGCAGTAAAACGAGAGCATAAGAATTACTTTGCTGTGTGGCAGAGCTTCAGAATATCAAGATCATGGACGTATATTTGATTGAAAGATTCAACATGCCTTAGATGCTCATGAAAAATAAAGCAGATGAGGAAACTGGTTTTGAGATGCTGATGGCAAAAAGGATGTGTGACAAGAAGTCAGGTGTTTCTTTGCCTAAATTGTAATTCCCCTGATGAATGCTTGGATTTTTACATGCAAGTCCTTAACCTCAGACCATTTCCTTTCTGCTGAGAGGTAACCCATGCTATCTCAGTGTTGAGTTAATGGAATGATGGGCTTTTTGAAACATGAATAGTGTTTGCTGTTATCTCCCTGAAGTATACTGTCCAGACAGATTTTTCTTGGGGCTAGCCATTCTCCACCAAATAAAAAGCATTTTGATGTGTCTATACACTGTATTATATTTATAACTATTTAATCACTTTGTTGAAAATATGTAATACACCTCTCAAAGTTCTATTTCCTGTCAGCCAGTGAAATAATCAAATTTTCTGATAATTTGTGATATTCTACAACATCTATTTCCCCTTCATCAAGGTTTAATTTTGTTAGACTCCATTTACATGTATCTAATCTGACTAATTGGACAGGATGTCCTAATAGTCAAACTTCTGCAAAACTGGGGGGGAAAATTTAGGTCTGGAAAAAGGCTGTTATATTTCAATTTGTGATTCATTAAAACATAGGAATTTTGAAATCTTGCTTAATATCCCCATTCTATCTTTGCAATTAATCAAAGAGGATGTTTTTTCCGTATGATTAGTAAGTATATTCTCTGTACTGCCTCTTCTGTGTCTTCAAGTCTTGCATCTTATACATTCAATTGCACCACCAAGGCTCTGACACAGAGATGTCTTGGGCTTTTTCTGCTGAAGTGGAAAGAAATTAAGAACTGCTGGATATCTGTGATAGAAAATGCAACACAACTGAAACTCGTTGCTAGGTCAGGTTGCAGAAGTGTGATCCCACACGTGGGTGGAGGCAAGAGAAGGTAGCTGTTACATTTCCTATTGTATTTTTGCCTGAGTGGATAAAACTGGCTGCAACACCTGAGGAAACAATTTCCTCCAGTGAGGCATTGCAGGATGAGGTCACTATGGTTTGTGGGGCAATGTAGGAAAAGGTTGAAGGTCATTTACTCTGGACTTTCAAAGGGATAGAATTGGCTGCTCTCGTGAACCCCACTGGCAGCTGTGCTTAGTGCCCTTTGTGTTGTCAGTCCCACATTGCCAGGGCGACCATTGGGACACCCAGTTCTGTGAACTGTGGGCAGCCATGTACGTACAACTCACATGCCTGTATCAAGGTGAAAACAGGAACTGGCAGAACAAAAGGACTATGTAGGAAATATATTTCACTTGAACAGCTGGAAATATGGCATTGCTGTGTTTCACCACCCAGCATGTGAAACACTCTAAGTTCCTTTGTTTTCTGTGTCCTTGTTGACATTCACAAAATTCTATTAGACAAGTGTATGCTAGTAAAATATTCCTTTTCAGTACTGTACACTGTAATTCTGTGTTCCCATTTGTTTTACCAGCTGACATAATAGAACAATTTCTACTGTGATGTCCTCCAGTTGTCCTCCTGCTGAAGTCTAAGCTGTTGTGCTGAAGGGACTGAATACTAAAGGTAATTTTCAGATAGCTAGATCTCAGGAAACCTTAGACAAAACTTCTTTGCATGTAGAATAGATGCTTCCCAGACTTGTAACCTCAAAACTTAGTTGTATTTCACAATGTATAAATCAGTTATTTCTATTTTTTATATACTGTTGTATGTAAATATATAGAGAGTAATTTTTGGAATATTGATTAGTTTCCAAGTAAAAGAGATATCACTTCAACCTTTATTATGCTATGTAGGTCTATCTGCCTTGTGTATGTGTTTGCATTCACATGTGCACTCTCTCTGTCCCTCTCCCCCATAGACACACACGATGTGGCTGTTCAGCCTGTAAAGCAAGCAATGCAGATGTGCTATTTTGATGTGTGCATTGGTTTAATGTAGTTGTAGCTGTCATTTAGTGCTCTGGGGTGATTTGGAAAATTAAAGTGAAAAGTTCATGACATTTTACAAAAGAATAAGGGATTTTTGAATTATTATTTTAGGAATAGGGCAAGATTGCTGCTAGTCTTATTACAAAAAGGAGGCCAAGTCATAAAAAGGTGTTGAATAGATAGCTTTGGAAATAGAGAATCTTTTCTTTTGTAGAGCTGAGATTATACTGCTACATGACAGCCATTTCACATTGCTGAAATCTGTTCCATCACCACAAATCACATCAACAAAACAAATTCCATTTAACAGGATTCCTGGAAGAAAGAAAAATGTGCATTATTTGACAAAGCCATGTTTCTGTTTTCTAATTAATTGTATAGAACATTTGCATTCATGTGTTTGGTTCTGTTGGGTTTTTTTTACTTTTTGAAAGATCTAGTTCAAAAGCCATTGTTTTTTCAGTGGTCAGAACCTGAGCAGAGTAGGTATCTTCATGTCTTTTAGAAAATGAAATAGCTTTGAAATCTCAGAATTTAAGTGGCACTGTGACACTGCAAGATCACATGTAGCTTCTGAAGGTACAAAAATAAAAGACAGAGCCAGGACACTCCCTGTGGTGCAAAAGAAGGGAACTACTCCACTATCTGATGTGCAGAAGACACCTCAAGTACCCACCCTCAGAGCCTGGTCTCTTAAGCAAAGTCTCAGCAAAAAGTGCAGTTTATACTGTACTTTGAATATTCTAACCAGCTGTCATGGATATACAGTGGGGACAAGAGAGGTGAGGAAAGACTTCCCTTTATTTGTTTCTTGTGTAAAGGCTTCCTGCTTTGACTTTTCATCAGGATTAATGCAACTAAACAGGATCATTTACCAGTTGGTTCTCCATGTGATTTTGTGTATGATGAGTCAAAGCTGTTCTTCCTTCTATTTGTTCTTTAACTTTGAGGTTTAACTATCAAGAACAGAAAAAATAGATCAGTGCATAGAAGATGCATTACACACAGGATCAGAAGTATACGAAATTGGGAATAAACTTTTAGCCAAGAATTACTTCAAATAAATGGTGTGTATCAGGTATAGCTGAGTAAAAAGAGGTTGCTTTTAGGGGGGAATGCGTGTGACCCCATTGTGGGCCCAGGCCTTCACAAAGGCATGCTGGAAGAATTGCTGCCAGCCAGCCATGGAAATTGATACTCACAGATTGTACAAAAGGACAAATGCCAGATATTTGGAGGGAAAAGATTTTCTGTACACACATAGAAGAAGAAAATATAAACTATAAAAGATGTATTGAATAAACCATTTGCTGTGGAGTCCAGTGCCACTGTGACTGCTTGTTGTCTTTGCTACCCCAGCCTGTTCCTGCTCTGCCTGCAAACAGATACAGACACTGTTTATAGGGTTGGTGAGCTTGCTGTCACATAGGGTTTCTCTCATGTAGACTAAATGTCAACATGATAAGCACAATGAGTTTATTTTCAGTTTTGAAGTTTGATAAAGACAACCAAATCAAGAAAACAATCAAAAGAGAAGCAGACGTGTAGTCAACAGTTTTTGTTTTAGCCTCAAAAAACATAGAAAGTGCAGTATTTGTGAGAAATATTTGTGAATGTTTATGAAATGATGAGGTCATGCTTTTATTTCTTTGTTTTCACGATATGTATTTTGAATGTCTCCATAAATTGGAGTCTGCCCTTACAGAATAGATGACTAAAAGAGATTTGCACCAAAAGCTCTAGATTTATGCCTACCAATTGTTCAACCCAGGAGCACTGAAAGATTTTCTTTGTGGTTTGTTGTGGTTTGACTTGAATGGTTATGGCAGTTCCCATCAGTACAACTAATGTTTGTGCAGTGTGAGCTCCAGCATGAACAAGAAGAGAGAACATTGTTTATTGGGGCTCTCTGAAAAACTTTGCTGTGGAGCAGGCGAGCAGAAAGAGCTGTTAGCTCTCATAGAGAACTGGGTATCCATGTAACAGAGTGAGGAATTCTGCCGTGTTTGCTTCCTTGCATAAGCACAGGGGCAGAGGGGAATGGTGCAGGAATGGGGGAATGAAT
Organism: Margarornis squamiger; assembly: GCA_035222235.1. Lineage (NCBI taxonomy): Eukaryota > Metazoa > Chordata > Aves > Passeriformes > Furnariidae > Margarornis > Margarornis squamiger. The sequence goes on along the minus strand of JAWWTY010000138.1, from coordinate 14,760,251 downwards.
GAAGACAATTGGCTCTGTCTCTGCCAGACCACTGACAATGACAGATGAGTAAAATCACCACTTTCTGAGCTGCTCTTCCCTTTCCCTATCTAGCACTTGGTTGGTTTGCATGAAGACAGAAAAAAGGAGAGGCATTCATTAGGTGTATGTCAGCTCCATTCTCTGGAAAAGAAGGCACTCAAAAGTGTTGGATGCTTATGTTGTCTGCTGCTGTGTACACCTGCAGGAGATCCTTTTTCCATTCCAGTGCACACAAATCAGATTAAAATTGAAATCTAACTAGTGTGGAATGAATACTTAACAGAATCATAGAATAGTTTGGGTTGGAAGGAACTGTAAAGATCATCTAATTCCAACTCCCCTGCCATGGGCAGGGACACCTTTCACTAGACTAGGTTGCTCCAGGCCCCATCCAGGCTGGCCTTGAACACTTCCAGGGATGGGGCTTCCATAACTTCTCTGGAAAACCTGTTCCAGAGCCTCACCACCCTCACAGGGAAGAATTTCTTCCTGATACCTAATCTAAACCTGCCCTCTGACAGTATTAAACTATTCTGCCTTGTCCTGTCACTACATACTCTTGTAAATAGTCCCCCTCCATCTTTCTCCTAGACTGCCTTTAGGTACTGGAGAGCTGCATTTAGGTTCCCCCTTCATGGCCCTCCTATGGCCTCGCTCCAACAGATCCATGTCATTCCTGTGTTGGGACCCCAGAGCTGGACTCAGCCCTCCAGGTGGGTTATCATGAGAGGGAAGCAGAGGGGCAGAATCCCCTCCCTTGACCTGCTGCCCACACTGCTTTGGATGCAGCCCAGGACACAACTGGCTTTTTGGACTGCAAGTGCATGTGGTCAGCTCATGTCCAGCCTTTCATCCACCAGCACTTCCAAGTCTTTCTTGGCTGGGCTGCTCTTGACCTGTTCATCCCCCAGTCCAGCTTTTACTCTGCTACTCTGAGTTTAGTCCACTTCTCTGTTATATTTCCCCAGCCTCTGGTAGTTAACATGGTTTATTTTAGATTTTGGATATTCACTATCCTTAAAAGACATATAATAATTTTCTCTAGTTGCCTGTTACCAGCCATAAAGTAGTGCTGAGACAATGAGTCTAACCTTGGAGAGCAGCTGAGATGAGACTGATGTACGTCTGTATGTCTGATCACCACTGCCTAGACCTGCAAAAGGCTCCTCAATTGCAGCAGGAACTGGGTGTGTTTTAGAGGATGAAGACCTCTGTGAATTCATATTAAGATATCATTTGCTGCTTTGCTCTTCATTACTGAATAAAATGAAAAGTCTAGCAACAAACTTTAACTGATTTTTGAAAGGCACAGATCCAGTTTCCATCTGAAGTATTTTACTGATTCTACCAAAGTAGGCTTACTGATTCTTTACTGGCATTCACCCAATTCGTATGCAGAAATTAACACTAATTAGAGAGCTGCAGGAGACTGATGTTGCTGTTGTTCACAGAACAATCTCTACTCCGTTTAAGCAATGCTACAAAGGGCTCATGTGGAGCTGAAACAGTGACTCCCAGGTGCAGTAATGTAGAAGTCAAGGTAGCTGCTCTGTATACAATACCTAGCTTCTGTGAAACAAGCTTTTTACAGGACAAGCAGACTAATGAATTTCCAGGAACTGATGCAATATTTGCAATGGACAGTGAATAATGTAACTTTGGGGAAAGAACACTGAATTGGATGATGGGACAAACTTGGATACAGTACAAGGATCTGTCTCCAGAATACGTGGTGTACTTAGGCGAGAGATCACGTCCCCCATATGTCTTAGTTTGCACATGCCAACTTCTGCTTTTGAAGAGCTTAGAAAAGCATTTAACTACATAAGAAGTAGATATATTGTATATTGGAATATGGCTAACATATGATACTTTTTATTTATGCTACAAATTGTTTTTTCTTCTTTTCCATGGATTTTGGGTTTGGTTGTTTGTGGGTTTTTTGTTTTGATTGGTTAGGTTTTTTGGTTTGTTTGCTTGGGTTTTTTTGTCCTGATGACTAACTTCTAAATGTTGAGGGCTTTTTTAAAACTTAGTCTCAATTTCGCAGGGATCATTTTGTTTTCATCTTAAAGATTATTTTATTTTTCTCTCTATAAGGTAGAATGACCCAGTTTTAGTTAGAGACAAAGCTTTGAGAAAAAGCCTTTCTCAGAGCTGAGTGATTAAATGCTTTGAATTCCTCAGACATGTTCTGCCCTTTAAAAGGAGTACGTACTGTCTTAATAAAGACCAGGATGCCAGAACATACCATGAACACCTTTTCCTCTCCACAGATCAAGTTCTGCATACAAAACTCTGAAGCCAATACACAGCCAAGGATTATGGTTTACGTGTAATTATTTCAAGCTTCGATGCTTTGTCAGAAAAAAAAAATTAAAAAAAATATGGCTCTTGCCTTTAGTGCAAGTATTACCTTAATGCAATTACAACTGCTTAAGAACATTCAGTGGTTCACAGTGAGATCAGTTTTACCTACTGCTGCATCCCACCTGAGCAACAATAAATCAGTCATTTGAAATGTCACTAGTGGGTAAATTAGTAGGTGTGAAGGAAGAGTTCACGTCCTTGCAGGTGTGAGAGCCTACAAAGGAAATTTCTTCACTGAAGGAGTGGTGCAGTATTGGAAGTCTGCCCAGGGAAGTAGTGGAGTCACCATCCCTGGAAGTGTTCAAAAAGGAGTAGACATGTGATATGGTTTAGTCAAAGGATGGACTTTATGATCTTAAAGGTCTTTTCCAGCCTTACTGATTCCATGACTCTATAATTCCATATTTCCATTGTTGGAGTCAGGGGACTGAGCTAAACTCCCCTGTGCCATGACCTGGTGCTGCTACTCCCAGTTACAGTGTTGTTTTTCAGGGGTGGAAAGGGGGAAAAAAGAGTACTGCAAAATCCTGGAAACCCATATTAACACATGAAGTAGTCTGCTGCTTATCCATATATTATATCGATATATTATCCATACTTATTTGAGATGTCAGATCTGTATAAAGATGAAATATTATAAGAGGAGAGTTGTTTTTGATGATCTAAGGGAATAAATGGGGTTAAAACAAAGGTACAAATTAGCATATAATATGATTGAAAAACCCTGGGCATCTTTTGGCACGTAAACACTTCATCGATTTGGGTATCTGTTTCTTTTTCAGATATGGAAATAATTTATGTGCCTAAACATCTGTTTGTGTTTCTGTAAAAATGTCAGCTGTCCCAAGATGAAATCATAGTATATTTTATTATTTACAAAGTGTACCTGGATCAAGGATGAGTGTGAGAATAACCTGTTTTCTATCTCACTATCCATTTGCCTACATACATGCAGCCCCTTTAAATGTACTTCTGTTAATATTCTATTTTCTACTGAAACTATCCATCACAGAGACAACAGAAATTTTAAACTTTTGTTAATTTACTATAATTTTCAAATTAAAAAATCTGTAAATACAAATTTCAGCAGAAATTAATAGAACTTTCACTGTTTCACAGAAATTCTCAGTCATTGTATTTAATTTTTAAGGGGAAAGCAGTTTTTATTTTTAAAATATTCAAAAGTTTTAGTGCATAAAACTGATTCCTGTGATATTTTAAACAAAAATGAATGGTGAAAGGTCTGAACCACACTTGCTTTTGGGATTTGAATCAATGAACCCTTTAGTTGGGGTTTGGTTTTTTCTTAATCCATCTCTCTTTAAAAAGTTGCAGGGCTTTCTGAAGCTGTCCTTATTAAAGAGAATATATGTGCATCAAAGGGTTCATGAGCACAGATCACCATCAAATGAACAGATAGGAAAAAGACTGCTTGTTTATCTGTAAGAAATTACTGTGGACATTTTATATCAGGGTAAATTCACCTTTTCACAGAAAGAATGAATTATTGTGGTCACACTTCCAGGAGTTTGACTGTTGCAGAGTTTTCATGTGGATAGTGGAACTGCCAAATACAGGAGTAAAAAGGCCTATAATTTTAGTTTTACATGGACTATCTGGTGACTTCCATGGTGAAGCAGAATGGTTGGATTCATGGTATGGGTATAATGTGGAGAGGTTTTTATTGAATCAAGGACATGGTGACATTCACAAACCTACCAGTAAAGGCTACCATGCAGCTCATGGAATAAACACATCAAAGAAAAATTAATAAACTGTCTCACAGAAAAGAGCATGTGGCACAATTACCCCAAGGGACCTAAAAATAGTGTTCCACCAGATGGATTGCTGCCAAAACATCATCTGATTAGAACAATAGGCCTTTCTGTACAACTATAAATGTGCATGAACTTGTCTGTCCTGGAACTTTTTTACATATTTCCCACTATCTTATTTAGGAAAATACTTTCTGATACATTGCTGTTTCTGGATTTTCTTTTTTCAAAGCTCATTGATTTGAAAAGCTTAGTGAGAACTTCATTAATAGAGCACTTGCAGCAGAGGCGAAAACAAAATTTGCCACTGAAGTATGCAGGCTTGCTTTTTTGTTTTGTTTTGTTCTTTCTTTTTGATTAATGTCACTGTCAAATAAAATTGAATTTCTCACATATAAATGTTGACATCATCGATGCTGTACTTTCTCTTACAAAGCTCCCTGGACAAACAGTAGAGACTGACTATATTCTCCTTCAAGGCAGTCTGAGAGCTTTCCTAAGAGTCAAATCTCTGACCCAAAGCATGCTGTGAAGACTACCCACACTTCTTCTTGAGCTGGAGTTATAACAAATTTGTTTTAATTGAAGTGTTTAAACCTGCAACCTGCTAATCTTTGAATGTATTCAACACTACACAAAACAAGTGCAGAAAATTACATACCTATTCTTATGATTAAATTTGACTCTGCCTAAGTTATTGGACTAAATGAGCTGAATTTAATCTAATCTCTTCAAGTTCCAGGAACTTGTGCTTAAAACATGAAAGTGTTTATCATGCATAATTGTTTCTTTGTAGTGCTCTTCATTACCTCTCTTTGCATTCTGCTTTTTACACGGTCTAAATTCCCTTATAAGTATCAAAATTTGTTTCAACAAGGCAGGGAACCAGTAGGAAGAATATCTATTTATTTTGTGATACGTGCTCATACAAGGCTAACTTCTTTATAAAAATCTATCAGCAAAATAAATAGAAGAACTTAGTGTGCAGAAAATTAGACACTTGTTTTTTTTGAAACCTGTATTTGAAGGACTAAAATTCTGTTGTTTCTATTTGTGGACATTGCAAGCAGAGCAGTCCCCTGAAGAGCTCCCCAGGAAGCATGACATGGCTGGTCCTTGCACTGGGACAGCCCAGCCAGGTCCAGCTGGGGCAGAGCTCGTGGGGTTTGCAGACACCACGGGCTGCAGCCCCCTGCCAGCCTGCCAGAGGTGAGTATTGCTCTGCTTTGTTGTTTTGGGTTTAGCTTGGTTTTAAATGCTTGAGTGTTGCATGGTTTATTTTAATTAAAACACTTGCTCAGTGGGGAAAATTCACCCTCTGGCAGTAGATTACTCTCAGACATACTATGAAAGTAAATATGCATTAGTCTTCTCTGGTGAGGGGAGGTGCACAATTCACATCCTGAGGGCCAGAACTGCAGACCAAGGAGTTGAGCACTTGGGAAGCTGGAGATGTGGAACTGTTTTGCAGAAGGCTTTTCTTCAACTGTCCGGGCTGGAGGGGGTTTTGCTCTGCAGCAGATGGTGTCCGGGTGTTGGTGCAGGGAAGCAGAGGGCACTTCTAACACGCTCTGTGCCAGAAGGACATGAAAACCTCCTGAGCACACAAACCTCTCTCCAAAGTTGTGGCATGGCTACTGTTGCTCTGCTTGTTGTTGCCACATTGAACTCGTCCTTCTTTTTGGAAGAATACACTTTTCAGTTTGATTTGGGCTTTCATTTAACTATAGAGTGTAGACATGTGCAGCCTGGATTCACACAGAGTCGTAATACACAATTTGTACTTAATCCTTCCTCAATAGACAAGAAGCTGCAGGATGAATCCTACTAATGCACATTGCTACAACCATTATATGTTCTCTCAAAAGAAGAAAATGGGAAAAGTGTGATTGCCAAGTTGAATTCAAGGTTCTGATCATGGATTTGATATTCAGGGCTTCAATACTCAGATGAGTTGGGAAACTTTTAACATGGGTCCTCAGTTTCTGCTAGAGCTACTGGGAGCTGAACGTGTTCTTTTTTTAGTGGGTCTGATTATGCAGATGATAATGAGCTCTGGCCATGCCATGAAAGCTGAAAATTCTGACAGATTTTGCTAGAATTTAAGCTGAGAAAAAGAATGTCTGTGTTTTTGGCATATGGAAGTGCAAGACTTTAGGTCTCTCTTTTTAAGCCTTTATGTACTTATCCCTAAACTGAAAGAAGTGGTAAGTTTTTTTTCAAAACCAATATAGTGGCAACTGTTCTGGAGAATGTTCTGGTGGTCCTTGGTTATAGGACACAAATTCACAAAACATTCACTTTGAATAGATGGCATTCAGAGTTTTTGATCTAGAGACATTAATGTCTAGCTATAAGTTATAGCTGTGGGAGGTTATATATGAGAATAAACTTTCCTGACATAGAAGATGTAATATAAAATCTATCCTAGAAGTGTCCATTCTGTAAATTTTAAAATGAGCTGTAATTCAATAAAACATACCTTTATCTTTTATATAGAATTAAGTATTTTTAAAATTTAAAATTAATTTCACATTCTGCTATCACTTTCTTTGAAATGAGAATCAATCTCGGGGTTAATTCTGTTTCTGTCTTCCAATTTTTATGTTGCTTCATAAAAACTACATATAAATTGGGAAAAAAATATCACTGGAGAAAGTATTACCTGAATTTTGCCAAAATTTTTGGTTAGAAGTATCCTAGCTAAGCATGTGTGTACCACACTGAAACAAGAGCAGGTCTTGAACTGCATTTAACAAGGCACTGCTCAGTGATTTACTACCTCTAGCTCATGAGATTATTGCTTGAAATTTGAAATGTTCATGTTGATTTTCAATTCCTCTTGACCTATGCAAAATCCCAATCAGTCACCTAGAAGTGAAAATTTCCTTTCCTATTTAGAACTGCATGTTGACATCAATTAATCATTATGAGGACCTTTAACCAGACCACTGTGAAGGTGAACATAATGACTATTCATGAATACCAATATAATCTAACCCTCCAAGACATGAGTGGGAAGACCCTTAAAGAAGTTGCAGTCAGCTGTATCATCCATCGCTTTTTAAGTCAACATTACCTGGATCACAGTTTAAATCATTGCTATTCTCTGTCCTATCTCTCAAAGTCTCCAGTTACAGATACCCACAGATATATTGGAGTCCTCCTGTGACAATTAGTTTTTCTTTTAAGGACCATATATTACCTTTCAGGTTTAAATTGCATGAGGATGGCTGCAATCCCTCTAATGATTGATATCAAGCTTCTCCCAGTTGCAGTGGGTTAATAAAGAGTAACATGAGCAAATATAAACCATGGTTATAGCCAGTGAGTGCGTTACAAGATCATCTTCAAGCAAACAACAGGATGCCAAGAAAAAAAATATTCACTGGACTGTGCCCTAAGCTGATCTAGGCAGCCTTTTCCTTATTTTTCAGTCGTAATTTATTCTGCAAATTCTGTTCCTCGACTAACAAAAAGCAGTGTGAGAGAGGAGAGGAAGTGTCTGCCACAATTCCCTTGTGATCCCTCCTTGGATCCGTTTGTCAGAATGACAAAGTGCAGACAGAGCACAGGCTCTTCTGCAAATGGGGAGATAAACTAAACACCTACAGGATTTCCACAGAAATAGATGTTGCAAGTTGCCTGACGGAATTTAATCTGCTTGATAACAGATAATTGTAACTGTGAGACAATTTACAAGCTCCTGTGGCTGCAGATAAGAAAGAGTTAATGGTATGACCACTCTTTCCATGGAATGACCACCTTTCCCCTCCACCTTCCTTGCTTCTCTCACTGTGATTTCAAAGCTAATTAGTGGCAGCTCTCCTAAAAGGCGGGAGCCCAGCCACAAAGGGACAGCCTGGCACTTGGCCAGAGAAATATTTCAGGCAGGAGGAGAATAGACCCACATATTGTCGTATTTCCCTGTGAGACATAATGGGAGGCAGAAAAATTAAGAGCAGTATTTGGCTGCCTGTCCCAGACCCCTTCGACTTGCCCCTGCTGGAAAGGTTTGGGTTCTCTCCTTCTCCCCAGGGGTAGAGGGAACAATCCCAACACAACCGAATTAAACATCACATGGGGGAAAACGTGAATCAGGGAGAACTGGAGGAGAGACGATGAGTTTTTGGGCAGTGCAGGTGCTGCTGTGGGCGCTGCGGACACCAGAGGGTGCAGTGTCGCCTGGCTGCGGCTCCAGGGCTCGGGGCTGCAGTTCCACCCTCTCTCTCCATGGAGCTGAAACGGAGCACAGGTATCGTGTCCTGTGAGGTGCCTCGTACCGAAACACTCTGTAATGACCGTGGTGACAACAACACGCTTGGAAAACTTGTATTTTTGTTATACAGCTCCTCTGAGTATCTCACAACCTGAATGGGACTGAAAAGCCAGGAGAGCTGAGAGGCTTTCTGACACATCAGTCGATTCTAAACTGTTTTCGGCATGGCCTCCCTAGTTGTTCAGGCTGTGCAGTGGAACTGTTGGAAACGTGCATTATGACAGAATAAATTAATATTAAAAGGTTCTTAAATTTATGTTAATATTAAATATCATAGGGCTATTCTCCACTCTTGTGCTAAATTTGCTGCAGTGAGAAGTCCTTTCACATTATTGTCAGGATGCAGCTTTCCATGCAAAATCAGTTCTGATGATAACTGTAGCACTTAGCTGATCTCAGAAGGCTGTTCCACCGTGTTTGTGAAGTCAACTCCTTGTCTGTAGAAATTCATATGCAATACGCTGAAAAGTTTGCAGATAAATAGCTCAGTGTACATCATTGCAGCTCTTATTATGGAAATGGCTGTAATCATGTAGATGCAATAGATGCGGGCCTTTCTAGTTAGCAACGGTTTCTGTGGAATGAATGAAAGTAAATATTGAAAGGTAAACTTGGTTCAGCAAAATGAGAAGAATAATGTAAAACTTAAAACAAGGCTGCTCAGTTAAAAAAACCTAATAGTTAAAGGACATATTATTTGTAGGGGAGGAGGGGGGAAGCACAAAAAAACCAGAAGAGAATTTCAACAGTAAATGTTGACAGATAAATTGAATAATAAATGGGTTGAAAGGATTTGTGTTACTTATCTTGGTCTAAAGAAGCAAGTACATAATTGTAATTGACCACAGTTTAACCCGTTTGCAGTTCACTGTTCAGTGAACATTTTTAAGATACGTAATTTCAGCTGTAAAAGCAAAAATGAGATAAATGTGATACGGCTTGCCTTAGTGATATCTGAAGCATAAAATGTCTGCTTCAACCTATAACCTCTTAAAATAGAGCTAATGTAAGTGAACATGGTGCCATTCATTAGCATGTCAATGGTGATTCTCTAACACGGTGCCATTAAATTACTGTGGTGATAATTGAGACATTAAAAAAAGACAGATGCTAGGTCGGTTTCTAGGCTCTTATAACCCTTTAGCAATTAAATTTCAATGAGCTAACATAACACAGCTACAGCAAAAATTAACAATTGGGAATATTTTTCTGTAAGATTGCCTTTCTCTAACTGGAATATTATTTTAAAGGGCAAAGTTTTCAGTGCTTGTTTGATGTGATTTCAGTATTGTTAAATGGGCCAAAGCCTGGACTAAAGGAGCTGCTTAGGGTTCCTATAACAGGGTGGGAGAAGTTGTTAGATCCTATAGATTTAGAGTATTCTCTGCCTGCAAAGCATGGGAAGTTGGAAAATGTGCCAGGGCCAAACCTTCAGTTAAAGAGAAGGTTCAGCTGAAAGTAAGAAGGAGCAGAGTGAGAAGCAGAGGCAAAGCCATGGGAGAGAGAACAGAAGTTTTCAGTTTGTGTCTCCGCAGAGCGAAGTGGTGGAGAACTGGTGTGGGTCCTGCCCCTGTCAGTCTGCTCTGGCAGCAGTGACAATCTGGCCTCCCTGGTGACACACTGGTGGCTGCCAGACTGAAGGGGTCCTCGCTTACAAAAGCTGCTCCATCACATTCTGCACATGCGGCAAGGGTATGGGACTTATGAATAAAAATCCCACAGCAAAAGCCAAACAAGCAGATATGAATCCCATTGACCCTCTGGAATCTGAATGTTTTGTTTGAGTAATTTCATGTATTATTTTCATTATGCATTTAGAGGATTGTGTTTCTTTTCCACCTCTGGCTTTCGACACTATGACATAATAGTCAAATTTTTTGGTATTTAGTAACATCAAGGGCAGGGGCTACTAAGTACCAGCTGAAACACCTTGTTTTCTCAGCTAGATCAGTAATTGCCTTGTAATGAAGCAGTTTGATACATTGACACAGAGCCATTGAATGCTGCAGTGCAAATATGGTATAGTTAGTAGCACTGGCTGCTAGCTAAAACCATCTGCTGTAGCTGCTGCTGGCCCAAGGCATCTCTATTGGCTTTCACATTCTTTCCCAAATGGTGCTGGGAATCTAAATAGTGGGTATTTTGTTCAGGGAACTGAAGACAATGCAACACAGTGTGCAGTGCAACACATCACTGTATTCCTAAGTCAGCTTCTCCTGTAAATCCCATGTGACTGTCAAACTTTGTGGCATATACTGCAGTTTGTAGCAAACTTGCCTGTCTGAATGGCAAAGAAAATTATAGTGAATGTTTTATTTCCTTCTAGGTCATGTTGAATTGTGGAGCACCAGCTGTACTTGTGGAAGTCTAAACTCAACATGGATAAACGTTTCCCTTCCTTGTGATCTTGCAGAATCTTGAGGCTGGTAAGTTCCAGAAACTTTCCAGGGAAATGAACAGGGCAGAACTGAAGGAAAAGTCAGAAGTTCTCTTACTCAATCCTCTTTCATCCTGAGTAATCTTCTAAATGGTAGAATTTACTTATTAGAGGCTGCTTATTACATTGTACGTGAGAGCTGGGAAAAGCTCTCGCACACTGGGAAAAGCTAGGGTTTCTTTCCCTTCACTGGAATGTTTGTATTATCATACAAGACACCCTGAATAAAGCTGATACTTCCCAGGTCACTCAGAAGTGGGAGTGGTCTCTCAGATGTCTGTGCGCTGGGTTGTTGATCCAGTATTACAAACTGACCACAGCAGATTTTATAAAGAGCTGTCTGACAGCTAGGGGCTCTCTCTTGTAGCCAAATGAAACCTCAGGACATAAGAGCAGCCACTTCCACAGGTTAAGAGTTTTCAATTCATCAGGAGTAACTTGCAGTGTAAAAGATCTACTTGCAGACTGTGGCTCATACTAATGCAAATCATCCTATTCTGTTGGTTTCCTTTGAGGTGATGCTGATTTAGACCAACCGATTTGAATAGTTGGCCTTATCTATGTAACAGTGATAACATATGGCTTTTAAAAAATTCATAGTGCTGTACTTTAAATCAGAGTGATTATTAGCATCTCAAAAAGCATCATGGCATGGGTTGAATTATCTGTAATAGCTTCAATATGGCAACACCTGGCTCAACAGGTGTCTGAAGTCACAGCAGGCCATCTGTTAGGGGTCCACCTGGATGCTTTCTAAGTTCATCTAGCAAGAAAGCAAGGACACCAGTGAATAAAGTTGGAGAGAGGGAATCCAGCAACCTGCAGTCAGAATGCCAGGTACAGAAGCAAAGGAGAAACGTGTATTGTAAATAAGAGTTTTCATTCTGTGTTTCAGCCTGGTGGGAAGGTTGGAGGCACTGTGAAGTTTTTAAATATAAGCTAGATATAAACTTGGAGACAGTTACTAGCTGTTTGTTTCCCTTCTGGAGCATGTGGAGGAACAAAGGCACATTATAGACTGACAAAAGGATTGAAACAGCACAGAGCAGCATCTGTGTGGCATGATTCCCACAACCACAGGGACCTGTGTCTTTGCAGATGATTTTCATAATGGTGATAAGAGAGACAACTGGGTAATGTTGTTGCCCAGTATTAAAGATCTGTCTGGTATATAATTCCTTATGTCTATACTAAGCCATGCACTTCCCTGAACATATGTGACTGTATCAGGAGGATGTCTGCAACAGAACTGTTCTGCAGGCCTGTGAGGAATGAGTCTTTACTGGGACAATGTTGGCTGTAGATCATCTAATGAGTAAAATCTGCTGCTTGTAGTGTTAAAAGCAAACTCTTACATTTTTGCCACATTCTTGTGGATTGGCAGCATGGCCTCTGGCATGCAATTGTGTGCCAATTCAATGCACTGTGCTGGCATGAGAAGAGCCCAGACAAGAACACAGAGTACCAAAAATCTGAAGGTCTTGAACAGCCAGTAGTATTGATATGAGCAGCTCTGGCAGACACCGTCCATTCTGTTTGTTTCTGGGGATTTTCGGTTGTTGGTTTGGTTTGTTCATGTGTTGTTGCTTTGGCTTTAAGGCAGAAGAGAGCAGAGGAAGGATCATCTCTGTGCCCCACCTGGGCTTATCCAGCATCCTCATTCAGGCTGTATATCCAAGATGATACCTTCCCCAACCATGCATTTCATATGGGAAATATCCTGGTGCATTAGCACAGTTTGTGTGAGACAGACTCCTCAGCACAGACCCTGAGCAGAAGGGCAAGCTAGGATACTGCAGAGAGAGTCAGAAGCAGCCAAGCTGACAAGCCCCTGAGGGTAGGAAGGAAAGACAATTTTTATAGAGAACCTCTGATATTGCACAAAGCTCTCCTCTCCAGGGGTGGTACTGAAAGCTGCTTGGTGTAAGAGCATGGCCAGAGAAGGTTTGCCCAGTGAGGACATGAACAGAGAGACTAGTTTTATTGTTTTCTCTCTGAGCTATCAGGTCAGATCTTTTGCTTTATTGGAACTTTGTTTAAATTATGTTCTAATAAAATATTAGAGCAGAGATTCAGAGCTTTCTTCATCAGCTTCTACCCAATCTGGCGTCAGTAAGTGAATCAGCTCCTGTATGTCATTTAGTGAGTAGCCTTTCCTTTTCTAGCAAGTCTAGCTCTGGAGTACACTAATTCAGTTTCATAGACAGCAGAAAAAAAGTGATACCCATCTCCCAGTCTGTAAGATGAGGTTGCTACCCTTCCTTGCTGGTTTCAGTTCGTCAAGCAAAGTTACTGTGGCACACTGGCTGGATAGTAATTCGCTTTTTGTTACTTTTGGCTCCACCTTGATTTAAGGGAGTCACTCACAGCCAGTAAGTTTTAAGAACCTGTTTCTCTGTCAGACAATGCCAGAGGGAGCGGATAGTACTAATTTAGAAAATAGTTTCTTATGTTCTGAAACACCTTTAGTATTATAGGCATTGGGAAAGCCATCTTGAATATGCTGTTTTCATATATGTTCTCTTTATATAAAATGAATTCAGTAACATGAATATTATTATCATTAGGGAAGGCTAAATTGTAAGTTTTCTATCCCTTAATCGCTGTGATCTGTATGTAAAGTGCTGAAAAAGAGTTTCAATCCCACTTCTACATCCAGTGAACACACATGTCCAATTTTGCCATATGGACATAGTGCAGGGTAACACAGAGAAACAGGAGCATAAATGTTTTCAGTAGATGAGTGCAGTTCTTTTCATCCAGTTATAATTTGAATAAAAAACAGTAGAAGTACTGCCTACTGTATTAAGTAATGGAAAGTACATTCTTATACGTGAACACTTGCCTTGTTGAGGAGCACATAGTCTCATGACCAGCACAGCATGAACAGCGTGATCTGCTCAGGCTTTTCTGTCAAATGTGCAACCAGCCTGACTGGGTGGAACTGAGAGCCTTTACACTGACAAATCTCCTCAGCGTGTGCAATATTGTATAATGATGGTTAGCTTGGTGATTAGCTGAGATATCACCTGAGAGATGAAAGCTGAACATGTACCTTATAATCAAAGGAGAAAAGAAAAGCCTCTTTTTTTTTTTTTGTTTGTTTGGGTTTTTTTTGTTTTTCTCTTGTATTTTTATTGACATCCATGCTAATGCAGAGATCCTAACATTCATATATGTTTACCAAATGTATAAAAATATACTGGTATGGCTATGCATTGGAAGCCATTTGCTTCTCTGAGGAAGAAAATGGAAACTACAAGACAAGAGAATGCCTAGACAGCTTATGATTTATCTGTTCTGTATTAACAGGGGGTTGATCAGGATTTTCATTTCAATTCTAAGATATTTCAGATGCTAGTCTTGTGTCAGTCTTGTGTTTTCACTGCTAATCTTGCTAACTAGAAGATTATGTTATGCTGCCTTGGTGTGGGGTATAGCAGGCATATAACTATATTAAAATCATAGAATATGAAAAATGCCAGGGCTTCAAAGCTTTGCTTTTCACAGCCTTCATTATTTGCTCTCTATGGAACATGCAGATCTACTTTGTGGTCTTTTTGTGTCCTATATGTGAATTTCCTGACTTTCAGAATCCAATAAAAATATTTAGGTAGTAGTTGATAGATTAATGTGGGTTTTTTCATGGTAAAAAAGAAGGGAGTATTCAGTATGGGGAATTTTAAATGCAAGTGAAACTTGTGGAGTCAATTTTGGTCAAGAGTTTGCAAAAAAATATTTCCATGCAGGATAGAATTGATCTTCATGTCTCAACAAAACACATGAAAGCCATTTTTTGATTTGAATGAGCTTGGGGCTTCACATCAAATGTGTTTCAGGCCTCAAAGTACTTTTATTTTTCCTTGTGTAAGAAAGCACAGATTTCGATGGCAGGTTAAAATTGTCCATCTGCTGGAGTTCTGTGCAGTCCTCTCTTACCCAGCAATGTCAACCTCTATATTCAAAGAAGTCACCTTGCCATGAAAAATTTTAGATGCTTAGTGGGCTGTGAATTAATGGCACACAAGTCTCTCAGCTGACAAATGACAAGGAGAACAGTTCCACGGGGTAGGTCTCTTGGGCTGGCACAGCCCAAGCATGTCCTTAGTCAGGCTTCATTTTTATGGAAAGCTGACATGGTACGACGATTCCCAAGTGATCTTTTGTAGAAACACTGCTCCTTTGGCTGCTGTTTGCCAAAGATTTGTTACAGGAGAAAATGAAAAGCATTGGTAACATGGCAAGCGTACATAGAGTCATCCTGCCAGATTCTGTGTGTGAAAATCATAGGGAAGCAAAACTCCACGTGTCTTGCTCCATTTTACCTCCCTCTGGATTGTGTGAGGGAGTTTTTTACTCTCCATTTAAAACTATAGCTTGTTTTAATGAAGGAAATACAGTTTTCCCTTCTTGGTATTTATACTTTGAAATCAAAGTACAAATTTTAGATTATGTTTATGGCTGATTATCATTTAAACCTGTATTGTCCTGCACTTTATATTTTAATTTATGCTCTATTGAGCATGTATATGCTGTTATCATTCCAGTCTAAGTGCAGTTCCAGTTCCTTAATGAAGCATTAATGTAGGAGGCAGTAAAAGATGCCTCCAATACTTGCTTAATTAGCTTTTTCTCTACCACCACTTCCCTGCTACTTAAGGCAGCTCTAACTTAGAAAAGAGATCTATTGGCATTTTCATTACAGTATTGCTGATAACTTGAGAAGAGCATCCCAATTTACTACCCAGATGCACCCGTACTCCACAGCGTGGGAGGATTGTCATTGCACTCTCAACACAGACAGGGACTGTGTTAACTTCATTTCATTCCCCAGCAGCACCAAGGTCGTTGATTTGGGAGAGGAGCTTATTGCAATGAATGCCTAAGTGGGAATGAAGTAGAATATCCAAGTCTGTCCCCTTTGATTTCAGTAATTCAGATAAAAATGAACCCAGATCCAAACCACCTTGCTTTCTGGGGGAGGAGAAGGTGAAATCTAGCAGCTGACTGACATGGTTGTGTAGTGACTGCAGATTGACTTATTTCATAGTGGAGCTGAGGAGTCAGCTGCAGCCAGAGGCAGAAAGGAGCATGAGCAGCAGGTTAATCTGCTGTGCTGGGAAACACTGCTGCTGGCTTTCCAAGGGTCAGGAGGGCAGCACTGAGGCTGTTCTGCCCCCCAGATTGCTTGAATGACAAGAGTCGAGAGTTATAGAGTGTAACCGCTTGAGTGACAGCTGGAGATGGGGGATTTGATCTCTGGCTGAGAGGAAGGATCTGTTTTCCTGATAAAGCAAGCATAGCATGGCTTTGGTTATGGTGAGGGAACTTTGAAAACACTGAAATGCAGGGAGATTTTAGTTTTGGAATCAAATTAAGCATGCATTTATATAAAAGTCAGAGCAACATAAAGGAAAGGAACATTTGAATATTTGGGGGTCTATGACGTTTGATGAGTGTTCTAATTGTGGTAGTTTGTGGGTGGTTGCTTGTTCAAAATAAGGGGAAAATGCTAGTGGAAAAAGCTAAAGATATCCCAAACAAAAAATCCAAACTCTATCACAAAATCATGGTATTTGTGTTCCTCCTGGAAAGATACTGAGTAACTTTTTCTCCTATTCTTGACCTGAGTTTAAATAGGGATATCAATTTTCAAATGGGAAAGAGACTTGAAGGAAAATAAAGGATTGGAATATAAAGATATTTAAAGTTCCTCTAATTTTTGTAGATATTGTAAGAGAACAGATTCTTTTTGCCTTGTTTTGGTAAGACTGAAGAAGTCCATCATGATCCTGCTGAAAGATATGTACCCTACAGGCTTTTTCCTGCAGAATGTTTTTTCAAACAGAAGAGCAGAGGAAGAGAACTGTAAGTAAATTACATTTTCTTGCTATCTCTTTCCCTCTAGTCTATTAAAATCTGTAGTGTTCTGTGTAAAGAGAAATGCACTGAGTTGTCTTCCAACTGGGAAGAACATTGGCATAAATA
Source organism: Margarornis squamiger (assembly GCA_035222235.1). Taxonomy (NCBI): domain Eukaryota; kingdom Metazoa; phylum Chordata; class Aves; order Passeriformes; family Furnariidae; genus Margarornis; species Margarornis squamiger. The sequence goes on along the minus strand of JAWWTY010000138.1, from coordinate 14,743,381 downwards.
TGTGCTGTAATTAATAGCTGTTCATTCAGTATCTGCTGGACAGAGCAAACACCAGGGCCTCAAATCCACCACTGTTGGCTCTGAAGGGGCAGCTGCTCTTTTGTCAGCCTTGGCATAGACTGTACCTAGTTGTACCTTCCTAATCACTATTGGTAGCTCACAATATCCTGGGACACAAACGCTATCTGAAGCTTGCTGGAATACTGTGCTGCCTTTCAATGACAGGCAGGAGAGCCATATGGGAAGTAAGATTTTTGGCTCCATCTGCTCTGGGTAAGGTTGAAATTGGAAGGTAACTTTAATGTTTATTTGGTTTTTGGGTTGTTTGTTTGTTTGGGGTTTTTTTGGTGTATAGTCCCTGTAGCATTGCTAAGATAAAAAGAAAGATTTTTCTGTAGGGTGCTCTAAAATAACAATGTAGCTACAGGTTTTTAATAAGAAGTAGGGGATTTACACCTATCTGTATGGGTATGTGTGTACTCACCTTGAAGGTTTAGTATTAAATATTTTATATTTTCTATTTTTGTCTCTAGTGTATTCAAGTGTATGGTAGAGGCATGGTAATTATAGAAAACAGAATAAGGAACATATGCCAACAAGGAAGAGAACTTCAGTAGGCTTCTGTAGTTGGTCTGCACCAACATAAAGGATAATTCTTAAATTTTCTGCAGAACAAAGTCAAGGACATTACCAATATTTCATTATACTGGACCACTAATGGCTACAGTGATAACTAAAGAATATTTCAGAATTCCACCATGGCTGCTCCACTGGGGACTGTTCAGTTAAAACTAGAACCTTCTTAAACTTTTAAGTAAGTCTGTTTTTTAATCCAGTCTCAACATTTTTAGTGAGATAACCCGTCACAATAACACAGTCTCACTCAAGCTGAGTTATTTGGTAATGCACACTAATTAGCAGTATATTCAAATAACTGCAAGTAACTGGCTATAAACTAAAATGTAGTTTGATAAATACATCTTGTGACAATCCTTATGTGTTTTCTGATGCTGTCAAAGAATCAGGACTTTTCCCTTCTCCCTTCACTAGTCAAAAGCAAATGAGGATACTGTGCCTAAACTTGCTGCAGCCCTATGCAAAGTGTTACCTTAATTCCTTCACTTCATTCGTTTAAGTGGGAATTTGTGGAATGTGGGTATTTTTTAACCTTCTTGGTGAAAGGAGTCTGTTTTTAAGATTCTTAAAGTGTAAGGAGTAATAATCCCCACTCTGAGGGGATGATGACAGTGTTCTCAACCACATGTTTCTATGTAAATCTAATACTGAAACAAGATGAAATCTTCAGGAATCCTAAACTAGTGGATAATCCACTATACTCACAACAGGAAATCAGGCTGGAGGCAACACTATCCTTGACCAAAGCCTATTGAAGCCAGTAGGAAACTTTCTACTTTTGTCAGTGGGGTTTGGATTAGACCCAAGTAGCTTTTGAAACCATACTCTTTATGTTCTCTGTGAAATCAAGCCAATATCCAGGCAGTCTCCTTATTTACCCCGTTTTATGTTCACAAACACATTAAAAGCCTATATCTCCTTGACAGGGATGTTGTCACTGAAATGTTCTGTGTTTCTGGGTCACACATACCAAGGATTTCATCTTGCCTTTCCCTCTGTGGTGGAGCAGTTCAACAGAACAGATAAAGCTTCACTTGCCAACACGGTCGGGACTGTAGGGTTCATCCCACATATGCATTTCTGCTGCAGTGCAAAAAGTCTTGGCTGAGGGGCCTGAATGTTCACATCACCTATTTTGGTGCTATTACAGCTTGGCACTAATAGGCTGCTCTTACAAAGAGCGTGTGAAGAACAACTTGGAAAAAAACAAACAAACAAGCAAACCAAACAACAACAAAAAACACTTTAACAATTGCAACATTTAAATGAATGAATAGCCTGGGTGAAATTTACCATGTGCTTTTTCCCCTTGTCTTCAAGAAAGGCATTATTCCACCTGCCTTCTTGTAGTTTTCCATCAAGCTTATCAAAGGCAAGAAATTATTAAACTGAATAAAGTCCTCTTCCTTTATCCATGTTCCACAGGGAGATCTGAGATCAAGAAAACACTAACAAACTCTTAAGGGCAAAACCCTATTTCTCATTTTATTATGCAGGTTTTTCAGGCTTTGATAGTAGAGGAGGAAGTGTCTGCTCCTTGGTTGTTATTTGTTTTATTCTTTCCCCTGTGGAAAAAAAAAAAAAAAAAAAAAAAAGAAAAAGGAAGATTTGGAAACCTGGTGAGCTGCAGAGGGACCGAAAAATGATGCTTTGGGAAGTACTTGGAATGTCTACTCAAGGAATCCTCAGTGTTGAGAATTGTATTACTGCTACACTTCAGCTCTTTAAGATGCAGTCTAAAATTAATTAGGATTTCAAATTATGTTATTTTTATTTCAAATTTATATCAGTATACAGGTACAATGCCTATATTCCATGTATTTCTATAACCCCTGGAGCTATGTTTCAATGAATATGGAGGATTGTCACATTCATTTTCCATTTTACCTCTACAAAACCTCTTTTTCTCCTGCACCTGTGTTAAAGTGATGTGTTTTTACAAGGGGTAGGCCTCATAAGCTCTATGTAAACACCTTTCTGGTAAAAAATCAATAATATTAATGTTTTGAATTTCAACTGTTTTCTTTTTTCTTACTTTAGAAATGTCTACAGACAAACAGTAAATGCAAAAACCTTAATATGCAGAACAGCTCTGTCTTAAATATTGCCTATATTTGTCATTATTCTAATATAAACAGCACACAGGTATTTATTACCTGCTCAGTAGTATTTTCTCTTTCATAAGCAAATTATGCATAATACATTTTTCACTCTTAAAAGGTAATTAAATACCACTTTCAAAGAGAAAAATAACTAATGTAGATGTATTTATAATTAAGTTTCCTTTCCCTTTCCCTTTCTCTTAATCAAATAGGGTTGGAGCTGTTGCATTTTTTTTTGTTTATTTTTTTCCTGGACTTCCCCAGAACCTTTACATCTCTCCAGATAAATACCTTATTGCATCTATGTAAGGGACATCACACCTACAGGTAGCAGCAATACAAGAATTTCTTAAACTACTTATTCAAATGACCAGCTTTTGGTTTGTGGTAACATTTTTCTGTGAGGCTGAGAATTTTGCTGTGACTTCAGGACCAACTTTTCCATCTTTTGATCCTTACTTTTCTTAATAGCTCACTCTTGGCAAAGTAACTATTATGGAACTTATTTTTTCACTGCTCCATATTCTGATATTCCATATTGGCTAGCATGAAATATCTATACGCTTAATGTCATCTCTCTCTCCCACCTTTATTGCCTTATTGTTCCTCTCTTATTGATGCTTTTTTAATTTTCTATCAAGTCTGTAAACATGTATAATTCCCTAGAATGTCTCTCACTCTCCTTCAGTCAAAGACACATAAAGAAGGCAGTGTAAATTTTAAGTATTCTCTTACCCCATGCTTTTACTTACTAGGGGACTTTAATTGGTGACAGAACCAGCAGCTTCCCCAATCCCTGTATCAAATGTTCAGACTGAAAATTAGCATTTCTTTTCTTGCTTTTTAATAATCTCACTTGTCTGAACATGAACCCTCTGCATTTGAATGTTCCCCCCTATCTTTGTGTCAAATAACTTATTGCCACTAGAGTATGTTATGGGCTGGGCTAGACAGCAGCAAAGATTATCCTTTTGTGGCAGCATTTGTCTGCAAGGGATTTCTAGGCCTGAATGTGCTTCTGTGTCGTACAAAATGAGTTAGAATGTACAGGATTAATTTTCTGTTGAAGCTGATCTAAACCACATCAAGATCAATGAAAGGAAAATGATCAAAAGGCAAGCAGTGAAAATGGTTGTTTGGATCCATGAGAGAAGATCTCAGGTTTTACTGATTTCATCCCTTCTCTGCTAAAACCAGCTCTATTCTGGCACACCAAGGATAAGTTTAGTTTAAGATTAGCCTCCTAAGCAATATCTGTCTGGCCACCAAGCTGACTCTTGTGAAGGGGGTTGGAGATACAGAAGGGCTGCAGGTTTGCATATGTCCATACTCCAGGTGGCTCAGAATAAATGAAATTAATCTCCTCTTGCAAAGCGGTGTGAGTGATGTCCTGGAGTGCTGGAGGGCAAGCTCTGATTTTGGCAATGTTTGCAGAGTTACCACCTATTGAGCATTACCATCCTTGGAGTGGTAGGATGGAAGCTGCCAGTATGTTATGTAAACAGCTTTCAGCCCTAGTTTAACTAAATATTTTGGTGATGCACCATTGGCAAACATGGCATTGTTTCCAGGGTAGAAACCTTCTTTGGTGGTTTTAGATACCTGGGATAGTATTGTTCAGATTTTGCCGAATCTTAGTGCTTACTTATCTGCAAAAGTCCTTGCACTTTGTGTAACCCCACTGAAAATACTGAAAATAATACCAGATTAAAGTACTGCTCAGTAGGAAATTATGTGAGAGTACTGGGACACTTTGAGAATTCATTCATATTATAGAAGCCTTATTGAAAAGAAAAATAATTTGACTGAGACCAATGATGGGTATTTTCCTTTTTTTCACTAACCAATGTAGAATAAAAATATCAACATTCTTCACTCAGCTGGAGACTGGTTCTTATTGCCACTGTGTTTTCCTCACTGTTGCTTGTGTAGTGGATGTGTATTGAATGAAGCTTAGCTCCAGGACAGCAATGTGAGGAATAAGAAAGGCATATCTATTTTTTAAGGCTACATAAACAGTACTTAAGTCAGTATGGGTCTGAATTAATTTTCAGCCCTATGTTTGTTTTGGAAGAATAAAGGAAAAGTAGAGGAGAGAAATATTTGTCCGAGAGACATGATTGCCAGAGGAGCAGATTGTGCTTGTTTCATAATCTGACCTTTTGGGCATTCCTCAAAGCCTTCAGCACTCGTTGCAAATATTGCCATATCCTTCTATGAGCTGCAGGTGGTATCAGGTCTCAGCTACAAAGGAGGTGCTCAGAGCTCTCCATATCCCCAGCGCAGCATCTGTAAAGAAGTAAAAGGAAGCCCAAGAGATCACAGGAAGCTGCTTGGGAAGCCAGGGCTTGGCTCGTTTTGTGCATTTGCTATTTCAGGACTTGCACTACAGAACTTGGGGAAAGGGAGTGAGAGCAGAGAGAGAAGATTGATCTGTTTGACAGCATTTCCAGTGTGTCCATATTTATAATTTAACCTGATGTCTCAATCTGAACACGTTTTACTGTTGGTGTTTGGGAGTAAGCTGTCACCCAAAGTGCCTACTAGGAATTTCCTAATTAACACGCTAATCAAGATTCGCCTCAAGGTGTTGTTTAGAGTCATTAGTAATACAAAGAAGTAGCTAACAGACACGTGTGGCAAGACTTGAGGAAAAGAATGTATCCAGAGAATACTGTCTGTTTGTACCAAAGCAATCAAGGAAGTGAAAATAACGAATTAATTAAAGAGGGTTATAGTGAGTCACGAGGCCACATGAAACGTCCGGTCTTAATCACTTAGTATCGGATTGCTTTGAGGCCAGAGAGTGGTAGGGCTCTGGCAAGAGCCCTGGGAGAGCGCCTTAGGTGGGGGAGAAGTTTTAGAAACTTTGTGATGTGACAAAGGAAAGCAGCCTGGATAAATGGGACTCTGCTGACCCTTCTTTGTGCTGCCCACGGAGGGCGCAGGGTCCTGCAGTGCTCCAGGGGAGCAGTTCCCTGCCGGCACTCAAAGCCACGTCCTTCAAGGTCGATATGCTTCCTCACTGCATTCCCTGTGGCATAAAGTGGATAAATAAATCAGCACTTTTCACTCGGCCAGAGACTAGTTCTTATTGCAGCTGTGCTTTATCATTGCTGCTATCAGGTCCCTCCAGGCAGGGCTGCACACTAAAGCTTTTCATGCTGGGTGTAAGTTCTGTGTTTGAACAGAACCTCCTGGAGGAGCCCATAGGACGCGCAGCTCAAAGTTCAGGATCCTCTCCTGTTCACAGGATATTACCTAAACAGGGTTCTCAAGTGAGAGATGCGAACAAGAAGACAACCAGAAGCATTGGCACTTCCCTCTGTGGAGTTACAAAACCTTTCTAATGTTTTCCATGTGTAAACATAAGAGACACCTCAGAAACATGAGTGATAAATGGCAGCACCACAAATTATTTCCATTACAAGGAAGAGTCTTCATAAGCAATAATTCTGGCACCTGTATCTATTAGCAACAGATTAGTGGGAAGCTTGAAAACAAGACCGAGTGGCATAATAAGGTTAATGATCTCACTATGCACCTAAATGCATTCATCTGTGTGGAATTTATATTGCTAATTGACTTGCTGAGAAACCCTTCAGTCGGTCACTGCGGGCTCACAGGGAGTATGGCTTTCTGGTTTGTTACCTGGAAAAGAATCAGGCATTAATCTTGAGAACTTGATGTGAGTAACAAAAACTGAAGTCAAAAGGTTGTAAGGAGTCCCTTAGGGAAGGCAGTCAGCTGCCACTTAAGATTTAAGGCTAAATTTGCTATCAGCTTTGTGTATTGCAATCAAGTAATCTGGCAACATTGTAAAATATTGAAGCCTTCCTTGTGGTTAGATTACAAGGGTTTGTTATAAGTGTTAATTCGTGTTTAAAAAAATGATTTGGAATGAAAACTTATTTTAAAAAAAAATATGAAGTCTCTCAAAATTATGCTGTTTACATCTACTACTTAAGTTATATAATCTGACTTGATAGTCAGCCATTATGATTGCGTAGTTTTCTGAGATCTTGATGCATGTTACGTTAGCAGTAACACGTGTAGGCATTAGGAGATGTTTGTGTTCTCATTGTCAGGGTCTATTCTGCTTTCAAGAGAACATCCCAATCTATTAGGTAAAGCCCTGTGTATTAGAGCCAGTCTGTGTGTTTGCTGTTGCTGTGCAGCCTGTTTCCCGTGCCACCAGGAGATGACAGGCTGCAGCAATCAGTGCACGCAAGGGGACCGAGCACAGCCTTGGAAGCACAATTGCTTTATTCTTGGCCTATACGTAAGTGTTCTTCAGTGCAAACGTAACTGTTCTTCAGTGCAACAGCAGGGGTTTGTATTTTACTGCTTTGCCTAAGGAATGTTAAAAGGGAGTTACAGGCTCAATGCCTGTGGAGCTGTGTGGTTGGTAAAAGTTTCTGGTAAATTGTAACTATTTGTTTGGAAAGAAGTGGCACTGATACTAACTCATTTTACTAGTTGATGTTTGAGTCACCGAGGTTATAGACGTTTTGCCTCATCAGATCACTTTTGAGGGAAATAAACAATAATGGCTGTGAACTGCATGTGTATAGTGAGGGGAGGAGAAGGTGGGCAGCTATGGAAGAAATGATTTTGTATCCTGTGGCCTGTCTTTGCTTCTCTAAATAGGTACGTGATGATAGATAATCAGTATACCTTCACCTTGCTATCAAATTATATAAGTGGACTGAGCTTACACTTATAGCTAAAAGCTGCAAAATTGAAGAAAAAATCGAAAAACTCAGGGGACCAGGAATATGGATGGATTTACAGTTTTACACTTTCTTTTGCTTGCCTTGTGCAGAACAAGATGTAATCTTGATATTCCTACCTCTGAGTTTACTGTGTGAGCTTCAGAATGACACCAGGATGGAAAACAAAGTGACAGCATTATGAACTAAGAGTTTATTGAGTTTTCACCTTGTTAGAAAGTGTAATGTCAGCCTGCTTGCTCTGACTTGGTACATTTACGTGTATGCATTTTTATGCTCCAGCTGACTAGGACTGCTAAGATATTATTTCTCCAGTAAATCTTGAAAATCCTAATTGAGGAGAATGTACTACTACCCTGCAATCCCTATCATTGTTATGCTTACCTTGCTGACTGAAAAAGCTCAGACCTGCATTGCTTTGTATCTCTATTTTAACATCACTTGCATTAACAGAGGGTTGGAAGATCAGTAGGAGTGTATTTGTTATCTGCTTGCTAAAAGATTACTTGACCAGTGGTTTTGCACTCGCATACTTGATTACAATGGCATGTTAACTGCAAAACACTGCATAATATCTTAAGTGCATGAATTAAAACACCACTATAATACACAGAAACCTTATCTGCAAAGGTTCAAAATACGTGTGTTGTGCTGTGTGACCCGTGGCATTTTAAGCTCAGTTGCAGCCAGTTTATCTCCCAGATATGATGCATGGGATATTATACCTTTTGCATTGAAGTGAAAAATCCAAAATCACATGGACAGGGCTGGGAAGGGGACAAGGACTAATATTTCTGTATTTTACAGGTATGATTGACACCACAGATTACCTGCCCTTTATAAATTTTTTTAAAGTTCATCATAGTTTACCTATTTTCATTGTTCATTGTCTTGCTTCTTTCTGAGTTTGTGGTTCTAGCAAGTGCCACATAAGGGTACTGCATCTGTGGTTAATATGAATAATTACTGAACTCCCAAGAGTGGTCTTGGAATCTCTTTGAGTGAGCTACAACAGTAGATAATGCTGTTCTGTTTTAATTAATTACAGGAAAATAATCTGCTTGTCTCTTCCATTGTTTTCAAAGCAGAAAAAAACCCAGAGTCTAATTTCAGTTAAATCTTAAAATGTCAAAAAAAAACTCCAAAACCAAACAAACCAAAATTGAGAACAACTTTTGATACAAATAGTTGCAGTTGTTAATATTTGCCTACAAACTGAAAGTTTAGTTTAAATAAACTATGTGGCCTTAAAACATAATTTGCAGCTTAATTGCTTAGTGACTGAGTTCCTTTGGGCAATCTATTGTTTTACAGTGATTATTCAGAGGCTTGTGTTCACAAGTCCCCCTCTCCCTCCCCTGCCAGGGCCATCATCTGATAGACCTCTTTTTGTTGTTTTCTCTTCGTCTTGAAAGTGCTCTGTTGAAGCTGCTGCATTGTTAATGAAAACTCACTGTGTAGTGCCCAAGATACTCTCCTTTGAAAAAGAAAATTAAATTTTAAAATCTTAATTAAGATAATGCTGAAGATCTGGTTTACCTACAAACAAATGGTATCAGAGTTAAGGGAGTGAATGTTGCTATGCCAAAGAGATTCCAAGACAGACATCTTTCAGCTGATCTGGTGCTGGTTTATTTGTAAGCAATTGTGTAGCTTTCTTAATTATTCCTCATCACTAGTGAGGTAGCAGATAATTTAATTTGTGATATTGCTGACAGAGAGGCTTCCTCATTACCATCAAGTTAATTTGTGCTATTAAATGTCTGTTGCAGTCCCACTCAAATTATGAGCCACTGTAGGATGTGTCCTGTTGCAGAGCAGACATTCCATGAACACTTGCTAATTAGAGAAATGCAGTGCAGCCTGTGACTAAAGCATTTAAATTTCAGTGTGTTCTGAGACCTGGTATGAGTTAAGAAACTAAGTGATCTTCATTTATGGGATTTCTGATATCTCATAGATGAAGTATCCACAGTTCCATTAGGACCTCTGTTGGGATTTGGTCTGCCATGCACGCACTGATACGATATTTGTGGTTTGTTTATGATGACTGGTGTCACATGAGTAGACATTTAATTTTAGATTTATAGAAAGAAGTTCAGACCTTGCTCCAGGCAAGGAGCCTAAGAGCCTAAGAGGGGTCTAAGAGCCCAAACTTTTTTAATCATTAAAATAACATGTATATATATATAAATTATTTCTTTCTGAGATAATTATCAAATGCAAACTATCTATTTTATCTTTAAATTAGTGTGGCTTGCAATAAGAGTATTGCTTGCTCTGTTTTTACAAGATAGCTGAGAGCTTGTAAATAGCATGAAAAGGTGGGACAGAAGAAATTTTGGGTATTTGATACCACTTACCACCAATCCAAAAATAAAAGTAGCTTGCACATTCTTATATGGAAGTATGTAGCGTTTGTGTGGATGGATGTTCAAGATATGTTAGCTGCCAGGCTGGAACAGGAATCATAATTGTGACCTCTTTTTTCAATCCAGAAGATTGCCAAGTGTAATTTTACAGAACAGAAGAAAACATTAGTGATTTGAGGGAAGAAGGACCACTTTCTGCCTTTCTTCCCTGAACTTTATATTGAGTTTATGTATATGTTTAATGTTTAGGGCTTCATTCTCTGCGTGCAAAAGCTTGTGGTCTTTGTCTTGAAGTCTCTTAGCATCTGATCTCCATTTCAACCTACTCTTTAAGAAGAGTTAGTCATAAAACAGCTCCCTGAAATAGAAGTAGTGGTGGGTGGGGATAGTTGAACCTACTACAGCAAGAAAGGAAAAACGTATGTTAAAAATATGAAAGACGCAAACTATTTTATATGACACCTCTGAGATCTATGGAAAGACCTGTTTTTGTGGGAGCAGATGCAGAATTGGGAAGCTGAGTAGGAAAGGCTTCCTAAGGCTCCTGAGCACGTTGTTACACATTACACATCTCACCTGTGCTTGTGTCAGGCAGACACTGAGGTTTCTTCAGGGAATATGTCAGTGACATTCAGTGACAACACCTGGAAATATACCATGTTATTAATGGTAGGCAGTTCTCACAGGGCTGCCTTTTTTCCCTGCTTTTTCTCAGCCAGGAATCCTCTCTGAAAGTGGTCACAAATAGGAGTCTAAATCTTCCTATATTGAAAAATGCTCCATGTCAATGTGCCTTAGCCAGATAAACAGCATCAAACAGAATTAATTTTAACATGAGGGAATGCTACATTCTCTTGTTGTAGGAAATCAATGCAGGCTCTGAAGTTTCTACTCTCAGAGGCCCCACATTCAGTGAGCACAACTCTGCTCCACTGGACATATTCCTTTCTGTGGGGAAAGCCAAGGTTCCAGACCCTATTAAGCCATAAGTCTAGTGAAATGAGATTTCCCCCCAAAAGAAACATTTTCCCTTGCTTGCTTTTTTCTTCAGGCTAAATTTAAAGTCACAATTCACTTCTCTGTCTCTCAATCACTCTTCTGGAGTCAAAACAACTGCTCAGTTGTAAAGGTTTGGCTCTAATAGGTAATAGCAGATGTGTTTCTTGATTAAAATATCTCAAAATTTGTCTCTTTAGGTGCAGGAGCACACAGAGCAACATGAAAAATCTGTACCAGTGCTCAAGGGAAAAGAAAAAATAAATATGAGTTCATGATTGTCTGAGGCTGTGCATGGATGGCACTCTGTGAAGAAAAGTCTGCATGTACCAGCAATGACTGAAGCAGGAAGCTTTACTTCCATGTGCACAGGCACTCTCATGCACACACAGTTTCCTGCAGGTTCACTAAAGCAATGGCTTTACAATGGTGTTTGTTTCCAATATGGCCTTTAGTTCAAGGTTTCCTAAATCAGGACTGTATTGGGCTCTCTGAGACTCCTTCTATTCCACCCTTCCCTGGACTTCTTCCCTGTGTGCACTCTGTTCCTGCACAGCTGAGCATGGTGTGTCCCACACAGGCACTCTCAGCAATCACTTTTGCTCTCCTCTTGCTGTACTTTTGGCCTGGAGGCACTTTCAGTGATATTGACCTTTGTTCTTGTACCTGGGCATGGGATTAAAGCAAAAAGAGTCAGATTTTTGCTTACCAAGGCTTTGTGAGTAATGGGTCTTGATAACTCTGTGCACATCCTTTCTGGGGAAATCTCTAATGATAAATAAGAATTATTCTTTTTATAGTAATGAAACAGCATACTCTCGAACTCGTGTTTGTGAAATACTAATGGTATTGTTCTTTGTTTGCAAGTTTTGGAGGCTAGGGAAGGATTTCTCGTGCAAGTTCAGACTGACACTTTCACTTCAGGTTAATTAATTTGGGACCCTGAGTAGGGTTAATGCATAGTTTACCTGACTGTGATTTATTTCTAGCTCTTGGCTGGTATGCAGACAAGCTGAGGGTCAGAAAATGACCACTTTCACAGTCCTTTGTTCTGTTTAGCATCCTAAATAGGAAAAGGAAACCTAAGATTCTTACACCCACAGCCTTCAGGACACACATGTGCCCTTTTTCAAGAAAGTGAAAGAGGTTTCAAAGGTTCCAGTGGCTAAGGACAGCCAGCCTAGGCAGTTTGGTAGTTGGCAAACATTATGCAAAATAAAAGGAGCAGGGTTTTAGCCATCTCACAGAAAAACATAGTTGTACCTTTGATTTTGAAGTGTATCCATTCGTCTAATTCTCTTCAATCCACTGTTCTCTCCTTTATGCATTACTCAATTATTTGTAGACATTCCAATTTATCTTTAAAAGTCAGTAATTATCAGTCATTCAAAAATGCTCAATTATGAATTTTCATTTAAGGAATTCATGTGACAACTTTCTTGCTCTCTCTTCAAATGACTTACAGCTAAAAGCAGGGTGAACCACATATTTGAGTGTACCATTCCTCATTTTCAATTTGAGCAGACCATATTAAATCTTTGCAAAGACTTGTGCTAGGAAATCTTTTTCACTGGACTATTTGGGAAATGCAAACAAAAAGGAATATGAACAAAGCAAATTGATATTCACATAACAGTTTTAAATGTGTTCTGCAGGCTCTCTGCAGAGATTTATTTCTTTCTGTTTCATCAATCATATATATAATAAGAAACTAAAGGAATGCCTGCCACTAGATCAGAATTTTTTTATGCCTAGCCACTCTTGCAGGTCTCACGGGTAGATTTTTGCACTTTTTCTCCTTCCAACTAAAAATTCTCTTAAAGTGGAGAAATTCCAGGTGACCAGAAACAGAAGAGATTGTTCTTTACATCTTTTCTCTCGGGGAGTCTCACACAACTGATGCCAAAGGAGATGGCAGCTCTTACAGCTTAGAGTACCCTCTTGCACCTCCAGCTTGGCCTGGAACTGAAGGCAAGGAGTCAGGGATTTTTCATTTGGCTTTCTGACAGGTTGGTTCAACTATGTACATTATGATAATGTGGAGACTTAATTTATTAGTGTTTTTCAAAATATATTCAAAGTCACATCCTCCAAATAACATAGCACTATTTTAAAATCTAGGTATGTTCTGGGAAGAATACTGAAAGAAAATAGTGAAAACTCCTAGTATGTTTTCTTGCAAGCAGAAAAAAAAATAATTTTTAAAACTCTTTATGCAGAGATTAATAAACCAATGATAGTGTTGAATCACAAGAACAAGGATGAGGTTTACTTAACCATGAAAAAATCTTTGATTTGTGTGGAAAAGTTAACCAAACCTTATAGCTCTGAATATTTTACTAGTAGGTATAAACATTCAATAAAAGAAAACTTGACTGTAAGCATTCTATTAGCCTTGTACTTCAGCACTTTGAGGGAGCCAGCAAGGAGACAGGGCTCAATGGGCAATTGATGTATCGAGAGACACAGGCATGGACCATCATGACAGAACTGAACTATTTGGTAGCTATTTTCTCTTTCATAAAATCTGCAGCTCTGCCATCTGATGGCAGATGTCTCACAGGTGGAAATTAATTCCCTTGCATCAGAAGGATGTAGGAATATTTTTGATCTGTGGGATTATCAGTTACACAATTACAATAATCAGTGTGATTTGTATAAGCAAAACTGTCATATGAGAAGATGTTGCCCATGCATGTTTATAGTTGGCCAATGGAAACAACACATGACATTACTGATCATTTGATGGCTGTCATCTGCAACATCTGGAAATGGGTTTAATTTCCTCAACCTTTATTCCTTTGCTAAGTTTAAGATCAAATGTGAGGTATCTGTTGATGCTTGCTGAAAGTATGAGCAATGGCAGTTTGAGCTTGACTTTCCCTGTCTAGGCTCTGCAAGTGTCCCCTTCAATCAGGCAGAAACTTCACTGTGGGGGAATCCAAGATGCTCCTGATGACAGGAATGTTGATGTACTTTTAGCTTCTGTTGTCAAGTGAAAACAAATGACCTTGATATTTTAAATGGCAATTCCACTTACCCAGAGGTAGGTGAGAGGAGAAATGACATGTTATTTTCACTTGCATGTTGTTGTTTGTAGTTTTAAAATCTGCAGTCAGATGATAGCTGAGACCCCACAAGGCAAAGGCTTGTCCCATTTTTGTAGTGTTCTTCCACTGCTTTCTCCTTGTGGGCTTTTAATAAAAGATAAATTTAAGGCGAAAAGAAAATCCACATATAAACCTTTAATGCCCTTACCTGACAAGAAAATGTTTCTGAAGAGCCTTAGTAAACCCAAGCTTAACAGCAAACTCTGAAGGAAGCTCTCTAGCTCTGCCTAGATGAAAACAAACTAAAACAACCATATAAATACATTGTTGTTGATGATGATGATGATGATTCTTTCTCTAATGAGTAATAAGATTTAGCTGGGTAGCTTGAGATGTCTTGGCAGAACTATCTGACTGGCATCACTCATAATTGAGATCTGTTGCCGTGTGTTTCACCAGTAGAATATAAAGCACAAGGAAAATTATGGTTGTGCCATTTTACAATCACAACAGTCCTGTGGAGTGCATAATCCAAGCCCTGCTGGGAGCGAGCAAGGTAGACTCATAAAGGAAGTTTTACTTTTCAACAGGCAATTTTCAGGACTCTACTAGAGTTAATGATGGAGTTCAGATCCTATAGATCTCTGTGCAAGGAGAGTTAAGGGCTATGAACATAAATAAGGCACCATGGAAAGTCTATTTAGCTAGTAGGATGTGGAAAGATGATGAAGGGTTAGGATCAATCAAGGGATGTTGAAAATTCCCTTTTCTGAAGGCAAGTAGTTCTTGTTGAGACAAAAAAGTTACCAAACCCAACAACCTGATAAGACTTTAGGAGATCCTCTGTTTTGTCTGAGAGCTTCACCCTGGTTAATCTTAAACTGGACCAGCTCTATCTTTGCAGTGCTCCTCATTGCTGAGAGCAAGGGTATTGGCAAAAGGAGGGTTTAACATGAATTTTTGCAAATATGATTTTTACAGAGTTCAATGCCAAGGTTCACTCTGTTACTGCACAGGTTAAAACACACAAAGGAAGGTCAAGTTAGAAGCAATTGGGAATGATTTACATGGAATGAAATCTGGGAATGCAAAAGAAGGGAAAGGTGCAAAGGGGTTTAACAACATTTAACCATTGACTTTTAACATTTGGAAAGTGATTCCATAGGGTTCACTACAATTAAAACAGCTTAACTATAGATTTGAAATAGTTACATTAATACTGTAATCAATGCACAGGCACACAGGTAAAATGATGTGTAAGCATCATTTGTGTAAAGGTACCTGTCAGAAATTCCATTAAGAGCTCCTGGTATGACCAGGAACTGCCTCGTGGCAGTGTGGCCAAGGGATGCTTCAGTCAAGGCTTATCAGGAGCATCTGAGATTGTAGATCAGGCCCGAGGATGGGGTGAGGGGAAGCATCACCACACTCTCACAATGTTGGAATAAAATTATACTTTCGTGCTCTTTGTAAGGCAATTAAGGAAAGCTATTCTGCTCTGTTACACTCTCTTGCCTGGAAAACCCAACTAACTACAGGAGTGTAGCTGGACTGCCAGTGTTGAGGAATTTTGAAGACCCTAATCCTAGAAATTAAAATGACAGCTAATGACCTATGAGTGAAAAGAATGTGGCATTATCCCTCAAGATATAAGCTACATTTATGCATTGGTTTATTATTTATGATGGATCTGTCATGTGCGTTTGAGAAATTACACATCAAGATTCGTAGTAATCTTACAGATTATTTCATAACCTGTGGCTGCTAAATTGATAATCTTGGGTTCTTTACTGACTCAGCTTTGCTTGCACACCCCATCCCATCCTCTTACAGGTTCTTGTTTGCAAATAAGGAGATGTTTGTCTCTTAAAATTGCCTCTTTTGAAAGACAGTGTACTCTCAGATTCATCTAATCAAAGAAAGGCACTTATTTTGTCCTCCCGTGCCTCATTTAGGCATTCCTTGTCAAACACCAAATCCAAGCCTAAGTGACTGCTGGCCTGGGAGCTCTGTTTCTTTTGTGCACTCTGCCAAACTCTGGCATACAGCCTGGAAGGAGCTTAAAGCAAACTTATCTCATTTCCACTGAGGCCTAATAGGTGTGGGAATTCCCCTGAGGTGGTACAGAAGTAATTTTCTCATCATCTGTCAATGGTCCCAATCCACATGGCACAGATAATTTAAGCATCCTAACAGGGTAGCTTTAATTTAACAGCAGCTCAGCCTGGGTCCATGACCTTGAACAAGAGCGCTCATTTTCTCCTTGGTTTGTGGAGCTGTGCTGTATTTTATTGAGCTCCTGCTCATCATATATTGTCTAATGAAAGTAGTCACTGTCATAGGAGATACACAAGAGGTGTTCTGTGAATTCTTAATGTTATTGGTGGAGGCCAGATTTGCATGTGTAGAACAACTTTGTCATTGCATGGAGTAGATCATCCTACAGAAACTTGTGCCATCACCTCATAGAAAAAAAATTACCATTTTCTTTTCTATTTTTGTCTTATCTTCGGTTTTTCCTGTCAAATGACAAATCCAAGCATTGGAGTCTACTGAGGAGCTTTTGCAGGAAAAGATGTGTCATATATTTGTAGGTTACATCTGTGAGAAAATATTTGGAATCAGGTGACAAATGTGCACTGTACTTTGCCTCTGGCCAGAGTTAGTTGCAATATTCAGTTTAGTGACTGAACAAAGGAACTAAGAAAGGAAAACTAAAACCACCCAAGTTGACTGGAGCTGAATTTTTCTTCATTTGTTGGCTTTTTTTTTGTTTTGGCAGGGGGAAATGCTTTCTTGGGAAGGTGGGGGGAAAACATGGTCTTAAAATGACTTTGAGACACTTTGAACTATTTTATAAAGGACAGGAAGGAAAAGAATTTGAACAGGGATTTTAAGCTTAGTTTATAAAACAGTGAAGGCATGAATATGATTTGGTGATTTGGGATTGGGAGAATAATGCTGAGCTTCACTGAAAATTACAACAGAAGAGTAATTGGGGAACACTAAGGAAAATGCACTTATTGGGACCTGGAAGAACACACTGAACCAATTCCAGTGTAAGATCAGGTAGGACTAGGCATGTAGAGGGAAGATGTCATAGTAGGATCAAGTCCTCTGTTATTTCAAGCAAAGGTTTGGTAAGTAGCACTTAGACAGAAAACATTGGGAGAGCAGCACAATGTTTTCATTCAGTCTCTTCTCATTCTATGTCCTGAATATATTCCTTATCATATTTTTTCCTTCTGGGTTTGACTCGTTAGAGATTTTTGTTTTAGAAGAGAAAGGCAAAAAATAGTAGGTCTCTTAAAATCACTCTGAGATGTTATTTTCTGCAAGAGAAAATATATACAGAACAGACAGCAATGTGGAAGAGTGTAAAGGATTTTATTGGATTTTAGTTCTCCTTCCCTGAGTAATGCCACAATCCCAAACCTGTAAAAGCCCTCCTGCCTCACAGCACTGCTACATATCTTCCCTCTGTGGGGTCGTAAATGTTGTTTCATACTTTTATATTCTGGCAAGTGTGTACTATTAAACTCACGTGTTTTGTAGGTTCTGCTCTAATTTTTGTATTTCAAGATTCACAGGGAAATACTTTCAAATAGCAGCACCTGACAACCTTGAGGGGCTGAGGAGGAAAAGAAGAAATTAAACTGATTGTGACAGTGCTTGTTGGACATCTAGTGTGTGTCACTAGTGTCAGCTGTGAGACCAGTCATCAAACTCTGCTCTGGGCAGGTGGTTGTAGCACCTGGACTGGACTTGCAGCAACATGGGCTTACCATAGAAAAGCCTATTTTCTCTGGAGGATGCAAGTATTCTTGCTTCAATTCAAGCTAGGAGTTCAGGTCCGATACATCTCAAAGGTTTCTGAGCTTCAGGATGTTAACTTTTTGATTGGCAAATTCAGATTTTCAAAAAACATGTGTTTTTAATAAGAGATTCATTAAATAAAATTTCCTTTTCCTTACCTACTTCCTACCTTGATGCCATGCATTGAAATAATTAAAACTAGTTTGTTATGTTGGGGTTTTGAAGTCCGTGCCACCAAAGCAGGATTTAACACTGTAAGGCTTTTTTTCACTTTCTGGACTCAGTCTGACTGCTGACTTTTCTTCATGAAGGAATCAGCCTCTGCAGAAGGGAACAATTGCTTTCTATACAGTACCTTACAAGAAAGAAAAACTACCACCTAGAAACTTCGTTTTGCATTAATTTCAGCACTTCCATTTGTGTTTTCTCAAAATTTTAAATTGTGCTGCCTTTGGTTTGGAAACATTCTATGTGAGCTTTTAGTTTCCAAAAAGCCTCTCATCTGCCTCAATAATTTTCTCGTGCTCATTTCAGAGTGGAGCAATTTGTTTCTAAACTATGGTATATGTCACACCGTTAAAATGTAGTCATACTGACTTCTTATTGTGTAAATTTCAAGGGGATTTTTTTAGTTTTGTGGTGTTTTGGTAGGGTGTTTTTTTAGTTGAATTGTAAAAATAATTATTTGTTGAGCTTTCCTAAAATGAATTGCAAGTAAGTAAGTTTCCGTTTCTTGGAACTCATTATGTGAGTCTGAATTACTACGGATAACAGGGTTGAAGGTATGCGTGTGTGTTGATGGCTACCAGCTCTCAGTAAGCAGTCCATACTAAATTTGTTCCCTAAAATTGTGATGATGAATCCCTCTCTTGTCGTAGCTTACAGATAAGCCTGGCAGTTGCTGGGATGTGCAATCCTGCTTACCAGGGCTGGGGAGCCACAAGAAAACCAGTCTGAGTCATTGGCATTGAGCTCAGGTAAATCCAGACCCTCACACAGTGCTGCTCTTCTCTTGCCAAGTGAATCTTAGTTCTGCCATAATGCAAATGATATTGAGAGGCCTTATTAATTGCCAGGGGTAATGTCTCTAATCTGACTTTATGACTCAGATCCCAAATTGGAGTCCCATGTTTGCCTTGATACAGCAGAACTCAAGTATGAGTAAGGGAGGGGATAGAGAGACAAACTGAAGAGGGTAGGACATTTAAAGGGACATTTTTAACACTGATTGCTGTGGTTTGGATTGATTAAGGGTTAATAGGAGGAATTCAGTCCAAGCTTTCCTAAGAGTGATTATATGACAGAATAATTCACTCAGATGTTTTAAGGCAATTTATTTATAGAGTATTTGTGTGTTAAAGACAATTGTTTTCCTTTAAACTAAGTTTGCATTAAGCTTTTAACTAAGTTTCAGGAATGATGTATTGAGTGAGCTAAGCTTCTGTAAGTTCCAGTATTCTGCTTCATGAATAAAACTGTCAGAGGAAAGCAACCAATAACTCTCTGTCTTGACATTATGCTCAGTATAACAAATAAATCCTTAGAATCTCAACAGACCTGGCAACTTCATTAACAGTTACGCCTGCAGCAGGGAACGAAAGAAAATCAATTCATGGAGTTTGATATTTTAGGGTTTACAGCAGAGAGGGGTTAGTGGACTGCTGATGAACCTCCTGTGTTTGAACTCAATCTTTCTCTTACAGAGCAGAATAAAAATTGTGAGAGAATACTTCCAATCCAAAAAAGGAACAGAGTTTGGAACAAGGGAAAGGGTGTAAATTAAGTACAACTGGAAATAGAAATCAAAACGGTATATCTGGGCTCTCAGGCTTGTGAATCCTAATTCCATTTTATAAGAAATATCTATTTCCCATAAAATTTCTCAAGTGCAGCTAGAGCTGTTAAGAACTCACTGCTGCAGAAGACAATAATTAGGGTATTAATTTAATATCAGATTAAAATCTAATAAGAACTGGTGAATATGCTGTATCTCCCTTGGTTCTCCCAGCAGTCAGTAGTTCAATGCTTGATGTTTAGCACTGGTTCTGTACTCCCTCCCAGGAAGGCAATGTGAGAGCCTCCCTGGTTCAAGGCAGTAAGGATTGTCTCCTTTGGAAGGGAGTAACCCCTGAAAATCTCAAGATGTGATGCCATGCTGAAATAGTTGGGTATTCCACCCCCTGACATCATTCTTCCTTATAATATAGACATATCAACTGGTTCCTGAGTGTGATGAGCTCTTAAAGCTTTAATTTTACAGAAACAATAAATATCATATGGACAATTTGTATCACAATTTCATCACTTGGAAAGTATTGGCTATAGCCATGCAAGGTTCTGGTGTCTGCTGTCATGCCATGGGTTTAGTAACACATAGCCCAGTTTTTTTGCATGAGTTAATATAAATACTGTCTTTATAGTAAGAAATAATGTTTTTCTTTACCATGTTGTTACATGGTAAATTGATACAACCACGTTATAAATACAAATACATTTTTTCCCTAGCCTTCCAGCAGAATAAGTATACTTTGGGCCTTATAAGAAATAACTCAGTGTGGGTTTTGTTCTGTTGTTTTTTTTCCAGGACTGAAAAAATAATCACATATTCTGAAAATTTTGCCTGGCTACATAAACTGTAATTTGGAAGAGAACTATAACAGCAAAGAACTGAAACACATTGTACATTAGGTTTCATTGAAATCCTATTGATTTCAGGTTTATCTGATGAATAGTTCTTGTGATTTGACTGGGAATAGTTACCTGCTTATTCTTAAACAAGTTTGGATGCTTCACTAGATTGACATGATCATCATTTGTAAAAAAATCCTCTGTTGAAAAGTCCATTTCCTTCCAGCACTGTGGATTATTGGTATTGAAATCTAATGGAACTAGACAGGGATCCAGCTGACCCTCATGAAAGTGTGTGAAAGCTAAACCTTCTTTATCCTTTCTTGTCTAGTAATCAGCACTGTATTGAAGCAGTCTGCTGTCCACAGAAATAGAACAAAGACTTTTTTTTTCTACATTATGCAGATGATTCTTTCCCCCTCTTTCTGCTCTTCTAATTCAACAGGCTTTCTCAAAGCAAAATCTTTTGGAAAAATCCTGGAGATTTGATGTTGTTGTCCTGTATTGTGTGTATTTAATTTTTAATATGAAATAGATTAGCACTAACCTTAGATTTTTGTAGCATTCTGCATGGTCCTGTGGTTTCACACAGGACAGTAGAATACAGAGTCAGAGACTGATTATATAAAAATAATATTTGATGAAATATACATGAATTCCAAGGAACCCTGAGTACAGCAGCTGCCTTTATTGACTTGAAACAATCTGTTTGTTTAGTTGGCATAAACGTAAATCCATCTTTCCAGTTGCTGGAATGAAATGACTGTTTAGGAATTTATATTTATGGCCACACATGGCTTCACAGGACTTAGATTTGAAACTCATTCCTAGTATTCTTGCAGTTCCATGAACTATCTTGTATGCTGAATTTTCATTTGGTCAAAAGAGCAGGGTTAAAGTGCTGGCTTATGGAACAAAATCTTACAAAAAAAAAAAAAGAGACTGAGAAGTCTTTGCAATGCCTCATTAACAAAAATATCTGGAAAATTATTAGCTCAGGTCCTGTGGTAACACAGGATAGAAAGGTAATGCATCACTGTCAGGGCTTACACTTAGTTTCTGCTTCATTGCTATTGTCTTAGGGAGTTTAGAGTAGAATCAAGGATCATTTAGAGCAACTCCCACCTGGCTACACCCTCCTGTCAGGGGGTTGTAGGGAGTGAGAAAGTCCCTCCTGAGCCTCCTTTTCTCCAGGCTGAGCTCCCCCAGCTCCCTCAGCTACTCCTCATCACACTTGTGCTCCAGACCCTTCCCCAGCTCCTTTGTCCTCCTCTGGACATGCTCCAACACCCCAATGTCATTCTTGTTTTGAGTGTAATAATCCCTAGATGTTTGATTCAAAGTATTTTCTGTTCAAGCATAATGGTGAAAGCAGCATTCACATCCTACATTCCCACACATCCCATAAAAGTTGGCCCCAATCTACAAAAAAACCTCTACACCAGCTCAGGATCTGATATTTGTGGCTGAACAGACTGATTCCACAGACATTTTAAAAAATTTTTTAATTTCAAAAATGTTTCGAATTTCCACTTCAACTGAATGTGTTACAGTTGACTTCAGATGAAACATAGGCCAGTATTGTAGTGGGGCTATAAAACCAGAAATAATCTTTGGGGCTGTGGGCTAATCTGAAGCATAACAATTAGGTGGAAGATTAATCTATTGACTGTCTACTTCATGCATGTAAATGAATAATTCCATTATTTTAACTTCTTTAAATCATAAGGAATAGAGCATTATGTTATCTGCATTACCAAAATAGTAAATAGGCTGTAAATTAATTGAATTAAATTCCACTTGTTTTCCTTTTATGTAGTATGCAATTTATTTAGTAAAGAAGACTTTTTCAGCTTTCTGAATACTGAACCAGATTCAGGGTGAGGGAATACTGCAAAATCTTCAGATTCTGCATCGGTCCTGAGCACTTTCTCTCATACCTAGGCTTCCATTAGGGCTTTACTATTAACATTTATTGGGGAAGTTCTTGCAGGCCTACAAGTTCATGCTGTGTTTCCATGCAGTGGAATTGTACATGTTTATCCTTAATGGTAGTAGTGATCATTTTTCTCTGTCTGCCTGGCATGGTTTTATTTTTTTGTTTCTTTGTTTTGTTGTTTTGTTTTGTTTGTTGTTTTTTTTTTTTTTACCATGGTGCAGCATGGCTTTTCACTAAAGACAGATGCACCTACTTAGGCAATTTTCTGCAGTAAGAGATCATACGCTAATGCCACTCTCTCTATACAATTCTTGAAGGATCACTTAAGGCAAAGGAACTTTATCATGTCAGTTGGAATGAGCATTCTAGACAGAATTTGCTGTGAACTGCAGTGCACCTAAAGGAGGATGTGTTGGCAGAAGACAGGAGAGAAGTGCTTTTCTTTCTTGGTTATAGGTCCAGTGATAGCAATCTGAGTCCAAGTTTGCCTTGTGCTTTTGGGACACAAGAAGAGTCAAAGCTGTTTCTCCAGAAAGAAACTCTTGGAAAACATTAAGCATACTGTTGGAGAATTGTCTCTCTCTCATAAAAGCTAGAAAAGCAGTGTGAAACACTAAGACAGCTTGTTGACTGCATCAAGTTATCAGCTCTATATTTTCCAATTGATATGTGTAATCAGGCTTAAAGTCTAGTAGGACAAGTCTTCTGAAGCTGCTTTCCAAACTTCTGACAGGACTTGAACTCTCTTCAATTTTACGGTATAACTAGTTTCTAACAGATAATTAGTCCAAACTGTTCATTACTAGTGCTGAGGTGCTTGCTAGTGAGTAAGGTGCTTGCTCATTAATTATCCATATGAAGAATACAATGTGGATTATTTTTATTCTGTGCAATTGTTTGCCTACCTCAGTCCACAGACACACAAGTTAATGGCTTCTGACCAACTGTGAATTATTAGTGTGAGCTTTCAGTTGATAATAATTATTTGTTTAGTTGTTAATGATAATCATGATTTGTTTAGTTGGTTGTGGAAGATTTGGTGCTTTGAGCAATGAAACTTTTGAAAACCAATGTTTTCCTTGACATGCATGCCTTTTGGTTGGATTTTCTGGGATCTAATTCTACAAGGTCTGCTCTGACCCTTTTCTTCTTTCGCATCTGTACTACACCTGGTCACTAACATTTACGAAACTTGTGTTAAATTCTCTGAAATCAGAGAATTTGTTTTTAATCAAATTTGGTTAAGATCAATCAATGGGCTTCTAAGTTACTGATGGAAAATTGAGAGATTGAGGAAGAAGAAAAAAAATTAATGAGATGTGTGCTCATCTAGGCTAAAGGTTCAGCAGAGCAGATGGCCATATTAAAAGAAAACAACAAAAAACCCCCTGATACTATCTGCTTGAGTAGTTAAGAAGAAATTCTTAGAATGATATTGCAAAAACAGGGGTGGCAAAAATTTTGGCCAGCAGTAGCTGTGTGTTTATTTGCTCTCTGGTTTTATAGTGCCAATTCAGCCCTGAATTTCAGTGGTGACAGAGAACAGCAGCGCTGCCAGGTCACCAGTGAGCCCGCTGCCTTGTCATTATTTCTGCCACTCATGTGGCTCCACTGGGTGCGCTGCCTGTGATTGCAATGCAAGACATGGTGGTAAAAGATGTGTCCAACCCCAGCGGAATGCTAAAACATCCCCTCAGTGCCACGGGAGTGTGTGCTGCCTTTATTCTGCAACAAGCCATGCTCCGCTCGAAGGCAGCAAAAGTGCTGCCGTTTGCCGGGGCAGCAGGAGGAGCCTGTTGGGTGTAAGCTGAGTGCCCCAGGGTCAGCCCCGCAGCACCACAGGGCACCCCCACCCGTGTCGCAGCTCTCAGGGGCTCTGGGGGCTGCGCTCCCGCAGCACTGGGAGCCGTGAGGCTGTTTCTGCACCCTCTGGCTCTGGCACTGCCCCCTCCACCATCTGCACCCACAGCAAGCTGCGGTCCTCAGAGCTCCAGCTACTGCACTCCAACTCTTCTCTGCTCTCCATCCCCCGCCCGTGTCTGGAATGAATGACACTTCACGCTTGGAGCATCTAACTTGAGCTCTTGTCTGTCATACTGAGGGGACTTGAGCCAGCTGTGATGCTCAGAGAAAATGCAATGCGGTGTTTTCCTGAGAAGAGTTACTAACTGCTGTTCAAACACTTCCACTCTCTCCCTATCTTAACTGCTGCAATCCTTTTAGTTTAACACATCCTTCCCTGTATAAATGGCACTTAGGAAATGATTTCTTTCTTCCCCACCTATAAACCATGCTGAGATTTCTTCGGTTTGTTGCCACATAAATGAGAACAAGTTGTGTGTATGCCGGGAAATAACAAATACCAATCTATTGTCTCTTACTTTTTATATGGCTACTTTCATCTGAGGATATTAAATCACCTTAGAACTATCAGTTAGCTGA
This sequence comes from Margarornis squamiger, assembly GCA_035222235.1. Lineage (NCBI taxonomy): Eukaryota > Metazoa > Chordata > Aves > Passeriformes > Furnariidae > Margarornis > Margarornis squamiger. The sequence goes on along the minus strand of JAWWTY010000138.1, from coordinate 14,718,667 downwards.
GAACAGGTTTCACTGCATTTCTGAAGTTAAAAAAGTAGTGAAATAAAAAGACATTCAGAATTTTAATCTATACTTTTTTTGCCTTTATTTTGTTCTTCTACCCACCCCATCCCAAGGAATTCCAGACCTCACTGAAATCTCCCAGACTTTGCATTTTAGTTATAGGTGTGTATATATATATAAACCTATATATATGTAATCTGATCATCATAAATAGTCCTGACTTCAAGTCCAGGCTGTGTCCATTGTCCCATTCAACCCATGGACTGCAGCCTTGCAATGGGATCACTAACCTGGGGCACAGTGGCCAATGCCTTTCTTTTTTACAATAAAAGCACGTTCCTATGAACAAGATGTTTGCCTGAAACTGCAGTATAATTCATTTTCTGTGTTCTAGAGAGCTCCAAAGGTTTTCATGTGTATTTTTAAACGTGTATTCAACTCCTCACACTTCCAGGCATGCAGTAGTTCCCAAGATTCTTGGTAGGAGGTAGGAAGGGACTTAAGGTCATTTGGTTTAGATCCTGTTGCAATTTTGATTAACTAGAGCAAACCAATATTTTGACCTTGGATAAAAAGTTCTCAGGCAAGCCTGTGATACCTTTGGTATGCCCTTATATAGTCCAGACACTTTGTTGTCAGACAGAAAAGTTAGATAGAAATTATATTAATATTCAAAGTTCACCTTTAGTAGAATCTGCTCAGGCACAATTGTCCACTGTGTAGCAAATCAAACAGTACCTTCTTGTCCTTAAGAATGTTCTTAAAATCATTGTTCCATGTACTTTCTGTGCTTTGTTGGATTAAGACAAAGTATTCAGTGCTTCTAAGTGCTCAGTGCTGCTCTAGGGAATTTCTTCATCAAGGATGTCAAATATCTGTGTCATGAACTTGCTGAAAAATCGTCATCATGATGTTGTGGGTGCCTTCCTTATGGGTAGGTTTATCTCAATGAATGTCTCTCTACTGTCATTTTCATACCTTTCTCATTATCATCACTCACTTGTTCAATGCAAAAAGCTGAATTTTTTCCTACTGTCTCAGTGATAGGGTTATCTAAATTGTTGTCCTCCTTGGTTTAGCATTGCCATTCATAATGCTATGAGGAAAACAATTTGTTTCTCATTTCACCATAAATTAATGCTCTGTATTTGTTTCTAGTGGATTTATTTGAAACAGTCAAAAACTTTTAATGGGAGTTGAACACTTATTTGTCCTCCTGTGTCTGTGAAAATCTTTCCTCTATGTCATTTACCTTTGTAATGCCCTCAGAAGAATATAGATAAGATTTTCAATAGCAGTGGGATGACTTTCAATTTCCATTCTTTTTAATTTTTTTCCTCCTTAATTGCTTTGATGCTTTAAAGATCATCCATTATCTTCATGATTGTTTTGAGAGCAATATTGGCCACCCACCCCACAGTGTTTGGGGTATCCCCACCTTCCCAAGCTTTCTTCTGCTGTAACACTTTTACCTTGAGGTACTTGAGCTCTTTGGAAATGCAATTTTCCAGTGGAAATAATGGCATTCACGAAAGCAATTATTCATTATCACAGGGATCCCTTTGCAGCATCTTTAATTGAATTTCATGTTTACCACCATTGTAGAATGGCAAAAATATTCAGCAATACTTCTATTTTTAAAATGATAATTAATTCTTAATTTGTGTTTGATTAGCTGTGAACTGTTAGTCATGCTAAATTTGTATCTTAAATTCTTATGATATTTTTGGTCAGTTGCAGAAAAGAAATCTTCCATACTGTCGTAAAATTACATTTGAATGATTTGCTTTAACAGTAAATTATTTTGTATAGATAGCTTTAGGAAGATTAAAAAATATTCTGGAGTCAAAGACAGCACAAAATTCACACCAGCATTAACATATAAGATATATTTGGGTGTGTTATTTAGTAACTTGAACATTTTCAGTAATATCTTGCCATAGTAAAAGGGATGATTTATCAAAGTCTACTGCTCAATCAATTTATAGCAACAAAATATATGACTTTATTTGCCTGGCTTCAGTACTATTGAATTATCTATGTGAAACTGTGCAACTGTGGGAAATGAACTTCCTATGAGGCACCTTCTAACAAAGGTTGGTATTGCTAACTGCTCTCCCCACTTCTACAAAAAGGTGTCAGTTCAAGAAAGTATACAAATTTTCAGGGGAAATTATAGATTATTTGGGGACTAACTGAAAGCCAGGACGTCATTGTAGTTTTATTCTTGACATATTTTCAAAACTTCAGTCATAACAGGTTGTATTTCCAAAAGTGTTGAAGTGATAAAGGACAAAAGTGTATAAAGTGTTCATACTGCAGTTCCCACCCTGGAAGTTTGGAAACTACACCCATCTGGCACAGGAGGTGGAGGGGATGTCCCAGAGAAATGTTCCCTGCACTTCTGCTCTGTTTTGTGGCCTCTCAGGCATGTGCTGCTTACCAGAGAGCAGAGAGAGAGTTGGATTTCTTCAGCCAGTTTGTATTAAAATGGAAAAGTAGAAACCTCATAGAATACATAAGTAAACAACTATCAGAAAGAAATGTTACAAGATTTTATTATAAACTGTATATAGTATAACAGGAGGCTAAAGCAGCACACAAATGATGCATTTTGACTTCACTGATTTGTTGCAACAGAAATTTAATCCTTCTGGCAGGTTAGAGGATGTGGATGCAAAACTGCTCTGTCAATATATTTTCTGTCCCATTGACTTAGGATGACATGCAGTTGAGCATGGTGCACATTACCAGGTAATGTACAGCTGGCTTGACAGAGTTATCTGAGAAGGTGACTTTAGGTCGTGGAACTTGGATACCTAACCAGGGGCTGGGATTGTAGTTCCTAATAAATATTTGGATGTGTTGTTAGAATTTAGACTTGTACATCACAAGGGAAAAGATGCTCAAACAGACTTAGAATGAGGTCAGGCTGAAACCAAAAATGATACATCAGGTGGGTTGTGAAGAAAAATCAGCTTCAAGTTCTGATTTGGTACTAGCTCAACTTGTCCGTGTGGTGCTCTATCATCTAGAAATGCCTAAATTTGGAGAACTAATTGTGATAATACCAGTGGACTATTAGCTTCTTCTTTTCCTGTCACCAAAATAAATGCATGACATAATCACTAGAATGACAGGGAGAGGAGCATAAATTCAGAGTCTGGGTGTTTTTGCTGGCAATGTTTCTTGACCTTGGTTGGGAGCTCTAGCTCATTATGTATAAATCCCTGTTATTGATTAAAGTTCAGTTAAAACTGAAGAATATGGATGCAGAAGCCCACTTTCATGGATCTCTCTTCTGGGAATGGGTTTTACAGCATATGCTTATGAAATTCTATCTACTCCTTGCCCCAAAGGCAGGAATTTATTGTAATTCTTCGATTTACAGATCACGCAAGGAGTGATTAAGCATGTGTATTTTGTGATAGGTGTAAATTAAAAAGAAACGTCAAATACACAGAAGGCAATTCCCTGAGTGTTTTTGTGGATGTGATTACTTTTTTTGTCTGAAAAAAATTAGTTTAGATATCCAGAAAAAACTGTATTGTACTTTGTTTATATTTAGAGCATCTGATACAAGACTTTCCAAACACCTGAAGACAGATAAATAGTAATAAACAAAGCTAACAACATCAATGTTACATCCCCTGAAATTTGTTGCATTCAACCCTCATGAAATACCTTGCTTGCCAAGCATGAATGCTCACACGGTGCACTATTTTTGGAGAACATCTGAGTGCCATATGAATATCTGAATTTGAATTTGAACAAAGGTAGTCATGCTCTAACACTCACATCTGCTGTTCAGCATTTGTTTTTTAGTGTTCTCAATTTTCCTGCCGAGGATGTTTCAGGCATCTGTTTGGACAGCAGAAAAAAAAGAGTAGTTGCTTGGCTTAGATCACAAATCACAGTGAATAACAGCTAGCAGGCAGTCAAAGAGAACAGTTTGGAACTCCTCAGGAGGGCTCAGATGTATTCACCAAAACTTTACCTTTATTGCTGCATACAACAATAATACCTGTTTGCCAGTGTTACACAACAGGAAGGGTTATGTTCCCTTATTGATCTGTTATCAACCTCCCCCCACCCCAGTGCAATGATTTAATAACTCCCTAGTACAAGTGTTTAGATTAATGGGAAGTAAGTGTCCCAAATTTTTGCAGTTGAATTTATATATCGATATATTGTCAGGCACATCTATAAACTTACAGTGATTTTTTCTGTCTTAAAACTGCAAATCAGAAACAAAACTGGAAACAGAATCTTAGACTTCGGGTTCCGGCTCTCCAGACCTAAATAGTTTTGGTGTCTATTCTACAATCTGTAAAATAAGTTACATTATAAGGAATATTAAGAGAAAAGCATTTCAAGATTGTCATGATATTGTCATGTCTGTTTTAGTTCAGAAATACAATTTTTAAAATACAGAATTCAAAAAGCACTTGCATGCAGTTTTCATATGTTGACTTACCATTTTCTTTTGTAACCCTTTGCATCTTTTAAAAGTCTAATGCCTAATTTTTAGTAAGAGATAATAAGTCTGTACTGCCTGGAACATCTTTCATGGTCTGATTTGATTGCATAGAAGATAGAGAACAGAGTGACTGAAGAGGCTTCCTTGGATATTGAAAAAACCCAGAGTTTAGTATTTATAAATAGAGTAATAAGTACAATGTGATATTTCCTGAGTATCTGGCTCTTGGTGGAGGTTAACATATTATCAACATTTAATTGTTTCCTAGGTAATAAAATTAGAAGCACTCGGAATTAAATATTCATGCCTCCATCTGCTGAAAAATGCACAAAATCAAAAAAAGATGTGTAAATCCTCAGCTGCTGGGGCAAAGTGTCAAGTTATATTGGTAGTAAAAATGTCCCACCATACAGCTTTCCATGTGAAGCCTAGATAATTTAAAATTACCCTAATCAAATTATAGCCTTCTGGTAGCTGATGCTTATGTGAACAATGATATAAAAGGTTATATAGACTCCTCAAATTCTTTCTGACAACTAGTTGTTTCTTTCCCAGTTTCCTCTTCATCTATTGGGAAATCAGATATCCAGATATCTTTTCCATCTACAACTGGTTGTGAAAAATGTGTGATTTGGGCTTTGTTAAATTATTAACACCAGAAGAAAGCAGCTGACCCAAGAAATGTTGTCTAGTCTCCTTGACCTATGAAACGTGTTGGCTCAGCTACAAGGAATATGTCAGAATAATTACTGAAGGAGAGAAAAAGCCAAATTACTTTCATTCGTTGAATTGCCATGAATCCTTTTTTAAAAAAAGGTGCCATTGACTAAAGCATTATTTATTTTCAAGTCTTATAATTGTTCCATTGTCCTGGAAGCTTATCAGAAGTACCAAAGCAGAGTATTGGTATAAAATGAACCTGGCTTATGTTAAATCCCCAGTGAGTCAGTCTGTTCATGACAGATATCATTACCAGCTAAATGGCCATCCAAAAATCCTAAGTCTTTTAAAATAGAAACAAAACAACAAAAACCCTGGTATAGTTTTCAGTCAGAGACATCAGTTTATATATGGACAAGAGATTCTTCCTGTTTAAATGACAAGGGAGCTGGGATTTTCCAGAACTCTTGTAGTAACTTAACTTCATATTGTCAAAGTCAGAAAGACTGACAGGAATAACAAACTGAGTGAGGTTTTACCTCTTGGAAAAATCCATCTCATTCTCCAGGGTGAGAAGAAGAGGTTGCTTTTTTTCTGTGGAATATATGTCCAGTGCAGGATCCTGTAATTCCTGCTTTCTTCAGTTAAAATTTTCTAGATTATCAGAAACTTCCAATTGGGTCAGTGCCTTTGGATGTGTTCTTGGTATGCCCAGCTGGATTTTTAAATGTACTTAAAAATTTAGTCCATAAAATGTTCTTAGCAGGTGTGCTAGTAATGAACTAAAATAAGGAGGCCTGAAAACTACTAGAAAAATAGAATTGGGCCATAAAAGGTGAAATGAAAAAGGGGAAGCGCTTGTTTCATAGTTAACTTTGAATGCATTTTGGCTGAAGTTTTGGAGAGGCTACAGACAAGACTGAGACATATTGGCTGTACAGCTGCTGTTTTTCAAACAGCCTACCCCCTGCACTTCCCCTGCCAGCCCCGTTCACAGAAGATTTTGTACTTGGATGTTTTTAATGCCACTGTAATGTAATGCTTTGTCCTCTTTTTTTAGCTATTGGTGCCAATTGCAGCAAGCTGTTTGATGCTTTCAACATGTGAAATAAACAGGCTTACAGAGAAGGGTGATGGTATCAAATTCTTTTATAGGGTAACCTGTGCCAAATCTGAACTGTAGTCTTCAAGGCTGAAATGCTGCGTGAGGACTCTGCAGGTGTAGCAATATATAAGTACCTGGTAGCTTTTCTTTATAAATGGGACATGATTTATTTTAATGCCATTTGATAATGAGTGCAAACATTGTCTAATGCAAAGATATTGTAATATTAGTGTCTTTCCCCCCTGTGTCTTTCTCCTGTTGATCCTATAAAACATCTCAACAGGAAGGAAAACAGCTGTTTCTCTACCTTTTGATCTCTGCACAGGTAGCTGTGTTCACCTCTTTTACTCCATGGGAGACTTGAAATTATGAGGTTTGAGAAAGGGAAGATAGTCTTGTTTCTCATGATGTACATAAAAAAAAGAAATTGAAGATGAGACTGTGACACAGGTAACCTGGAGACAGTGACAGCCCATGAAAATATCCTTAATCACTGTAGTCTCTAATTATGGGTGGTGGTGCTGTGTTAGCAGATTTTGCTAAGAAAGGCTCTGAATGTAATTTATACCTTTAGTTTTATTTTACCATCCATGTTAGGTTTAACTCAACCACATTCCAGGCCAACTACTTGTCTATTTCCAGAAATGGAATCATGGCAAGCCAAGTCCAAACATCATGTGTATAAGACAGTCTTGACTTTGTTCAGTTTTCCCAAGAGCCTGACTGAGATCCCACAGTTATGAGAAAGGATGGTGCAGGCACTGGGTAAGACAGAAGCCAGAGAGAGACATGCTGACATGTGTTGGCTCAAACAGGTAGGAATCATGCATAAACTCACAGTAGTTCCTTCCTCTAGACACTGCTCGAAGTTACAAAACCAGCTGATTTAACCCTGCTCTGAAGTCCCTAGCAATTTAACCTGAAAGACCATCGCTCTGCTTAGGTCACCTCACTCTCACTGGGATTTGCAGAGGTGCAGCCACCTCAGAGATGTGCAGAAGAACACCACGGTCTTTCACAAGCAAATCTTTCCTACCAGCAACTTTAGTAAAAGCCCATATTTTGAACTGTCCTTCTAGAAGTGCTTCCAAGGATTATAACCTTGCTGGAGTCTGGACAACTGTGGAACATGTGACCATTTATCTGCTTGGCATAGTTTGACATCATTCCTTTCTAGACACTGACCTGTTCTTCTTCTCTAAGAGTCAACGTGGAACTGTAAAAACTCAGTCATGAAAAGAAAGTTGCTGGCATTTGTTGTTATTCAAAAGAGGGAAGTTCTCTAATGCCAGGCAATTAAGGAGGTGGCGCTAGCTGAACATGCCACGTGGCCCAGTAATGTCAGGGCACATAACGGAGGCAGCGTCTGCCAGGCAGGTGCTGGCTGCTGATATACCATGAGGAGGCACTTCAACCAGAAATTAACCTGTGCCCAATCTGATCACTTGCAGGTGATTCAGTCCATGTAAAAGTGTGGACCGCAGGATGCTTTTTTGGCAAGCACGTGAGGAAAGGTAGCTAATTTCCAGTGTTGGAGCCAGAGATAGCAGATTTGTTGTCCTTCTCCTGAACCTGCCTTCGAGTAAGACTTCTGATTGTTGAACTTTGCCTTGAAGGGATGAAAAATAGAACAGTTGCACACACCAAATTATTATAGGGGACATTAAGGCCATATCTCAAGAAACAAAAATCAGCACAGCTTTAGAACTTTTACTGCAGTTTTATTGCTCTGAGTGTTTAAATTACAGGCTCTTATATATACATATACATATATTTCAAAATGGCTTTGAAATGGTATAATGTTTCAGTGCTCAAATTGGTTTATTAGACAATTTTTATCAGGTGACACAGAAGGAAATACAGGCAGATATTTAATTGCTACTGGTTATATTGAAAATGTGTATATGACATATCAATAAAGATGTGTCTGTGTATTCATTCTGGCCTTGTCCCAGGCTGCATGACATATTACAGTCTTTTAGGTGTTTTGTTTGCTTACTCTTTCAAATTTATTGTTTAAAATCTGCTCAAATGGATCTAGAAGTGTTTTTCAATTATAAAGGTAGAAACAATGATTTTGGTTCAGTCTGTAGGTACAGACTTTGTAAAAATAAGGAATCATAAAATTAATTCAGCTGGTTTTTGTGGTGGCCTTTTAGAATTCTAAAGAAAGGTGTTGATGCTTTGGGATTTAAAATGCTGTATTGTTCTTTGTAGTCAGGACATTGCAACATTTCATGGTGACTAATACCCTGAGATCCCAATACATAGGTAGTTACACATCTTGAAAGTCGCTGAGGTTTTTTCCATTGCCTAGTGAGAAGTGGAGGACAAAAATAACTAGAATGGCCAAATATCTAAAAAATAGAAAATTGGACTAAAATTAGATTTTTAAAAACCAGCAACTTTGAGTTTTAATACATAAAATAAACATGCATAAAAGAATTTGCATTTTAAGAGTGTACCACTTTTAATTTGACAGTACTCCTGGCATTGACTTGACAGTGTTTAACAGAAAAATCTCATGGTCTTGATACTTCAGATCAAGTGCATGTTCTGTAGGACTGATGAAATAATTTGGTTTAGTGTGTAAGGCTCTCAACTAATATTTGTATAGAATATTATCTTGTTCCACAAGTGGCCTTATGTAATTCAATGGGACCTTTAATGGAGCAAGATGTTCCCATAGCTGAAGGGTAATCACACAATTATCAGTTCCTTCCTCTAAAATTAAGATCTAATTATGTGTTTCCTTTACTTGAACAGTCTTGTTTATAGGGTTCAGTTCTTGATTTTTAACATGCAAAAGGGAAAGGGGTTGGAATTTTACATGGAACTGAACACATTTCTTTCAGTAAAAAAATGTATTTTTCAGAGCCTAGACATTAATGTATATTGAGAAACTTCCCTGCTTTTGCACCTGCAAATTATCATTGAGTGTGTATGGCACTATGAGAATAATAGTGTCAATTACTGTTAGTTCCTGAAGTGGAAACATTTTCCTTGTTATGTCAAGGGGAAGAGAAAGACCACCCTGCATCTTTTGAACACTGACGGTTATTAGTGGCTGATGGCTTTCAGTACCCACTGTGGTCATTAGCTGTGTCAAATATCTGTCAGCTGCAGAAGACAAAACAAGCTGAAAAAAAAAATAAAATTATTCTGAACATTTGCAGAGAGCTGAATGGTCTCAGAACTACTGAGCTTTTGCTGAGATCTCAAACCACTCTGAGTTTGCAAACTTTGCTGCTTCTTTTTGAAGCCTAATATTTTCTCATAGTGCCCTTGTGAAAGAACTATTCCCTCCATCAACAACAGTCCACACTAAGCCTAAACAGGTGCTCATAAACAGAGAAGGTTTGGACTTTTCTTCCTACCATCTGGTTTCCAGGTCTCCTGTAATAGTCTGAATTTTAGAAGCAGACATGTCTATTTCCTGCTAGTTAAGATTTTCTGCTTTGAAAGGAAGTGTCACGGACAGTGCTTGTTGATATATCTGTAAAGTGCTGTGAACTTTATAGAACTATAACAATACATTTTTAATTGATTAAACCTGCTTGGCAAAGAGACAGAAATGCTAGAAATACAAAAAAAGAGGGAAGTGGGAGAAATGGGATACAGTTTATGAACTGGAAAAACTATTCTGTTGAAGCTCATAAAAGTAAGTCTTCCAGTCCTTCCCAGAGCTTCTTTACACAATTATATCTTCCATCAAATAATTTTTAGCAGGGATTCTTCTTTTGTCCCCTGCCAGGACTTTACATCTGGCTTTCGCAGAGGTCTTGAACCCTTTACAGTTACCATCACATCATGATGTGTGTCCATTTGATTCAGAACAACCCTGATTTCTGAAGCAAGATGCAAGTTATATGGATGAGATTAAGAACTACCTTGTTAAAAGATCAAGAAACCACTCTTTTTATCACACCTAAGCACATTATACAGAAGGTAGAAGGTGACATATTTTCCTACTCTACTGTTCCTCTCTAGCAATCTAGTACATTTGTCATGATCTTCTCTGCAGATCTATTCACAGAAATTTTCAATTCTTCCCTTTCCCCTCTATTCAGTTCATAATTCCATCCATTTTGCATTAATTTGCCATTAGAAATGTTGTTTCTAGCCCAATCAGTTCTTTTTTCCCACTTCTCTGAATAGAAAGCAAGCCCCAGAAGCCATTTAGGGCATGAGTAGACTTAGTAAACAGCTGGTGTTTAAAAATGTATCACCTCATGCATTTCAGCAGCCTTGTTTTTAAGGATCTCTGTGGAACACCTTTTAAAATGTAGGATCTGGCTGTACTGAAACAGTGCCCCAAATCACATTAAAATCTGTGTGCTGGTTTGGTTGGAAGCACATGTAGTGCAGTTTCACCAGTCTTTTGCAGGCACCTCTAAGATGCTGTGTGACCTCTGAACCAACTAGAAGGCATATTGTCAGGGTTAATGAGGCACTCGGCCCAAGATAATAAGCTCAGCTGGGAAGAAGGAGATTAACTAAGGTTCAGAGTCTTGCTCCAAGCCTATTGCTGTGGTCAGCTGCAAGGAGGGGCAGAGAACATCTGCTTAGTGTGTACAGAGATTATGTTCAGGGTTATATGAAAGGATCATGTACTTTCATTTTTTTGAGAAACTTGTAGCCATGGTAGCAAGGACTTTACTTCCTGCTTTTTAAAATAATTTGAAATATGCAGGGCATGTTCCTCTGTCTATTAACATAGCAGTGAAGTCTGCAACGCTTGTCATCGAGGAAGAACTATTTTCTCCCTTGGCATTCTTCTCATTTTGCAAAGGCTTTTGGTTGCCTGCCAGTCCAAAGCCATGTGTTGTGATTGTTGGGCCTGACATGTCCCCATCAGTCAGCGATGCTGAGTGAGTAGTGAGCCATGTTCTACTTGGTTTCTCCGCCCCAAGGCAGAGCACTGGCCTGCTGTTAGGTGAGTTACTTTTGACGCACATGTGGGTGAATACAGGCAAAGCTGAGGATAACCAAGTTATTCCATTTAACTGAATTCCCAAATCCCATCTTTATTTCAACACTTGTTTCTGCTTTTTGTATCTATAAACTCTGGAGGGAAATAAAAAAAAAAAAAAACAAAACCAAAAACAAACAGAAAATATCACAGTGGCACCAGAATTATATTTGGAAGCTTAACCATTGTGTTTCTTGCAATACTGCAAAGTGGTGCTATCATCTTTGATGTGAATGACAATTGTAATAAATCTCTTTGATCAGTAGGTGCAAGGTCTGTACTATGTAAATTGCTTTGAGAAACAAAAAGGGAGGACAACGCTATTAAAAACTGATTGAAAGTCCAATTGAAAGTTCCTTTCATCAGGCTACTCTGTCCACAGACTGTAGAAGTTAAAACCCCTCTGGGATGTGCAGCTGTGAAGAGAAAGTTGTTTAAGGAGATGTACAGGATGAAAAAAGCGAAATTCCAATAGTCATCAATGACTATTCTTTTAGATGAATTATGGTAAAGGGGATCACCCGAACATAGATCCTTCTGTTGAGGATATCCCAGGTTAGAATCTCTGAATCACAGAATCATTTAGGCTGGAAAAGATCTTTAAGATCATCAAGTCCAACTGAAAATTTGACACTGCCAAGTAACCACTAAGCCATGGCCCTAAGGGCCACATCTACATGTCTTTTAAATACCTCTGGGGATGGTAACTCAACCACTACCCTGGCAGCCTGTGCCAGTGATTCACAACATTTTCCATGAAGAAGTTTTCCTAACATCCTCTCTGGTACAACTTGAGGCCATTGTTTCTCATTCTGTTTCTTGTTACTTGGAAGAAGAGGCAGACCATCACCTTATTACAACCTCGTCAGATAGTTGTAGAGAATGATAAGTCCCCCTGTGAGCCTCCTTTTCTCCAGGATAAACACCCCTGGCTCTCTCAGTGCTCCTCATCAGACTTGTGCTCCAGACCCTTCACCAGCTCCATTGCCTTTCTGTGGACATGCTCCAGCCCCTCCATGTCTCTCTTCTTGTGAGGGCCCCAAAACTGAATGCAGGATTTGAGGTGCAGCCTCACCAGTGCCCAGCACAGGGGGATTATCATTTCCCTGGCCAGGCTGGCCACACTATTGCTGACACAAGCCAGGTGCCTTTGGCCTTCTTGCCCACCTGGGCACACTCTGGCTCATGTTCAGTGCTGTTGACCAGCACTTCCAAGTCCTTTCCCACTGGACACTTTCCAGCCACTCTGCCCCAGCCTGGAGCTGCAGGGGGCTGTTGTGACACAAGGGCAGGACCCAGCACTTGGCGTTATTGAACCTCTGACCTCAGATCATTGATCCAGCCCATCCAGATCCTTCTGCAGAGCCTTCCTCTCCTCCAGCAGATGAACTTGGTGTTGATTGCAAACTCACTCAGGGTGCACTGCATCCCCTCACCCAGATCATTGATGAAGATATTAAACAGAACTGGGCTGTGACACACCACTTGTGACCGGTGCCAGCTGAACATAACTCCATTCACTGCCACTCTTTGGGCCTGGCCATCCAGAAGCAGAATAACAGTGCTGTCCAGCATCAAATACCGGTGGCAGCTCAGTGTGGCCTCTTTGCTGCTTCACAAGTGCTGAGGTAATTAACAAACTTTTAGCATCTTGCTGGACTTGGAAGCTGAACTGTGTAAGACGTTGCCAGATTGCAAACACACAGCCCTCTGTCAGTCATTGCTCAGCAGCCATGCTGTTCAGAGTTTGCTTACTGTATTTTGTCTCTCCCAGGGGTAACTCATGTGGTGCTGATTGGTCTTTATCATCCACTTTGTTTCTGTCCACTTTTGTCCACATGATGATTTGTCTCAAGAGGTTTTTCTCCCCTGTTGTTTTTTTAGTTCATTCCCAAAAAGAATTTCACTTAAATTTTACACCTCACTGCTTCTTGTTCTGTTGCAACATAAAGATAAAATTCTCCCTCCTGTAAATTCTGTAGCAGTAGCTCTGCTGAGTTCCATTTGATTGGTGAGACAAGATAATTTACATATCTGTATTTCTTAAAAATTCTTTGTGTCAGTTTGAAACCAGTACGAATTGGTACTTGGCAGTGATATGAGCCAAGAATATGGCCAATAAAGTCATATTCTCTTTTGCAAATCAGTAAATTCCTGTTTATTAAGATGTATCTTGGCTTGCAAATCCACTGCAAATTCACTTGCATTTTATCACTTGATTATATCTGGAATATATAGTGATTTCCTTCTGTTGCTTGTCAAGGTGTATATATTCCAGGTCATATTTCATAATGCATCTTCCTAAGGTGACCTCCTTTCTGCATGATTGTTGGCTCTGACCTTCATTTTGTTGAGCTCAGTTCATTACATATTCTCTCTGCTTGCTTCTGCACTCTCTGGGGAACACTCTCATTTCAGTGCACAAGGGGTTTCACTGCTAAT
>JAWWTY010000138.1:14403842-14704905 GCA_035222235.1 Margarornis squamiger | reverse complement strand
TACATATTCTCTCTGCTTGCTTCTGCACTCTCTGGGGAACACTCTCATTTCAGTGCACAAGGGGTTTCACTGCTAATAAGCATCACAATTAAAATTTACTCTGCTGTGCTCAGTCTACAGAAAAGAACAATGTAAATTGCAGTCAGTAATCGAGATCTCGTTAAAATCAACTTATTTATTTCCACATCAAGTCAAAGTCATTTACATGCACATAACAAACTCGTGTCTAAAGGGTTAAACAAAATGAGCCATATTCTGCTATTAGTCTCACTGCAACCATGGACATTTGTTTCAATATAACTCAGTAGAGATATTGCTTCAAAAGAAAGAAACTTCTGTGCTTCTTTATTCAGATAGTCAGAACAAGCTAGTGCCACCATTACAGAAAAGGAATACTTACTCCACTGCTGAGTAGCTAATTTTCTTATGCTGCTTGACCATTTTCCATGCTAAGAATGTGTTTTAAAGTCTTTCATTAGAAAAATCTCTCATGACTGTTTCTTGCATTGCTAGATCTGAATGAGTTTCTAAAACAAGTTTAATTAGAATGAGTGAATAAATGTTCCTTGTATGATGGAGAGAAAGAGTACAGAGATACTATCTGTGTCCATTTGGGTAAATCTGAATAATCATTTGTCGTAAAGTTGTCTCTGGTGTAAATATTGTAAATGTAAATATATGTAAAGTGTTACTGTAAATACTTTCATGTCTCAGTGCACGTCTCTGTCATTCAGTCTTCATCTTGGTTAAAAACAGTTCTCTGAATTAATGACAGGTTAGTAATGCCAGAGGTCTAACTCTGCTCAGCTGATTTCTTATCAGCCTGACAGTAAATTCACCAATCTGCAGTGAAAGCAGCTGTCCCTGCCTCCTGCTTCACTTTTGCAGAGCACCTGTATAAGGCCTTTCTGGTGCTGGGAAGGAAGTCAAACCATGCCTGCAAGCTGATACTCCCCCACTTCTTTCCTGTCCCAGGAAAAAAGCCTGAGCTTCTTCCCACTCGCACAATCTCAGGCAATGATCTGCCACTTCCTGAGGCATCCCACAGGTGTTGCTACAGCAGCAAGGGCTGTGATGTCCAATTTAGTATTTATTCTTCCCTTAGGAATGTATCTGTGAGTCAAACCTCCAGCTCTGCCTAACACTTGGCATCGCTGCTGATGCCTCGTCCATTCGGCTTCAGGGCTCTCTTGGGGCAGCGTCCACAACACCAGTAACTTTTATCAGCTGTGTTTCACCATCATCTCTGTTATAGCTATTCTGTAATTTTAAGTGACTGCAAAATGGAGCAAATTCAATCTATTTGAAGGGAAAATCCTTTCTTGATCACAATGAATGATGGTATTCTGCAGATTTTTGTTTAACATAAGTAAAAAATGAAAAATTTAGGATTAGAATGGGAATTGAATTCATCAAGTTGAGCCTTAAGTAAACTTAATAGTAATGATAAACTGTAATGAAAGTGAGCTGTGTGTCTCATGAGTCTTTATTCAGTACAGCATTAACTCATATTATTTCTTATTATAACTTCAGTTCCTTGTTGCAACTTTACATTTAAATGGTATTTTCTCATACAGACATACAAAAGATACTATGTTTGCAAAATGTACACAAAAAGTGTGCTTAATTTCTTAGCATCTGATCCCCTTTGACTGAATCAATAAATATTCTCAGGTGGACTTTCAGAGGTCTTTCAGTCAGACTTTAAGCCAAGACTTAGAAACTCTCAGAATATACAGAGTTAGTGAGGCTCAGTGTTGGTAGAAATACCAAGCAAAACAGCACTGGACTTCCCATGTTCCAGTTAGAGTTTTCCTTTCGGAACAGTGAAAGTATTAGATGTCTTCAAGATAAATATAGCCAGTGAAAAAACGTCAAACTTTGACCTTGATAATAAATAATTTTTTGAAATCTTAACATTATGAAACATGAAGGTTGGATTTCTGTTTTCTGAAATTCATATCAGTATTGCACTGGGGGTTGTCACTGGAATAACAGGAATAATATGCAGGCATTTGTTGTCTCATTTATTAATATAATTTGAAGTTTAAAATATATTCATTTAAGTTTAGTCATCAGCAACTCATATTTTTTGGATTTGAGAACTTTTGTTGTTAAAAATATACTAGGATGTAAATCACAGTGCTGTAAATGTTTAAAACTATGGAGAGACTAACACTTGAAATTTTTAAGAGGCAGAGTATATTACTGAAAGGAATTTTCTAGTACTGTTGATGTTTTCCTATTTCTAAGTTCCCACTAGGAAAATCTGAAACTAGTAGAGTAGCATTGAATTATCTCCAGTGGTTTTCTGCAAAAGAGCCATCGTGTGACTAAGGAAGCTGTTTTTGGCATATAATGCATATGTATGGCAGCATCTCACAGGGCAGAGAAGTTCTGCTGATACAGGAGCAAAAGATGAAGAGTCATTTGTGAAGTAAGTGGTGTCCTGCAGCTTACTCATCTATGGAGAAAGCAGGCAAATAAGTGGAGATTAAATGGGGCATTTTGCATACACTTAGGAGTATTTGGGGTGTGAATGCACCAGGATGCAGCATTCCCATCTGAATGGCTAATAAAAGAAGGCTCTGAAAATTTTGCTTTGGTTTAAGCACATGTTCTTAGACCCATTTCAAAGAATGTATGTCTGCCTTTGAAAATTGATCAGTGTTTTATCATCAAAAGGTAAAGTGATGGCCTGAAAGACATTAACAGCATGATACATGTTCCCAGTATATGTAGTAATTTTGTCATGGAAAGTAGCAAGCAACTTAGATTTAAATTAAGAAGTAGGATGTTTATGGTAATTTTCCAGTAATAAATAAGAAGACAGGAATTTTCTACATTTACATGCAAAGGCAAATCCGAATGAATTCACAATGGCATCTCCTCTGGTCAGCTTTTCCCTTTGTGATCTCCAGTGAAAAGGATCCAAGGCATGCTGAGTGCAGGCAGAATCTTTTGTGTGTGCATTTGTGATTTATAATAAACTTGGACATCTTGAGAGGTGTTCTAGAGAAGGAAAATTTTAAAGAAGATACAATCTAAAAGCTTTTAAAATAAGTTTCTTTTTCAGATCTCACTGTGAGGATAAGTGACTAAAAGGACTGTGATGCTCAATTATGAATTTCCCATTCCTGTGCAGTGTAAGATCTTTTAGATAAAATGCATCACATTAGTGAAAAACACAAACACCTAGTTCATTAAAAGATAACTGCATCATGAAAGGCAGGAAACAGCCTCCTGAAAGTGGTTTGCAATGCACATAAAGCACTTTTACTTATTCCAATTCAATTTGAAAAGCAAGCATTGTAAAATCACCAAGCTACATTTTCCTTATCGGCATAATTTATGAAGCAGAATTTCTGGAATTGCAGTTGTTTGCTTAGTTTCCATTTTCTCCCCCATTCTCAGTAAGATAATCATGTTCATCATTAGAAGCAGGGGGAAAAAAAAGGAACTTTTCTTCCACAGCATCTTCCAAAGGGATTGAACTCAGATTTGCCACACATTAATACCCCTTAGTTACTCAGACACTTTCTGTTTTGTATGAAAGTGTCCATACAGAATTTTCTCACTTTTGAGTAATTGAGTGCAATATCTTCTAATGCTATTAGAACCACAATGCAATAAAATATAAAAAGATACTGTCACTGGCTGATTCAGTTACATTTTTCATATCAACACTAAAGACTGTGGAAACTGTGAAATGTGTAATAATATGGTCTCCAATTCTTATAAATTGGCCAAGGTGGTTCAGCCCTAGCACGAGCCTCAGAATCATCTGCCTGTAGCTTGAGATCCCTCTCCACAGAGCAAATCAAGTGTCAGAGTGCATCTTTGTGTTAGTTAGAGTGAAGCAGCTATAACTTACTATTTCAAAGCTTGTGGCTTGGAAACAAGCAGAGTGAACCTGCAGATAACTCCTTGATTTGAAGCTCAGAATTACACTGCCTGTAACCATCCTGACATTGAAGGGGTCCATGGGCAGAGCTAAGCCCTTAACTCTGAGATGTGTAACCACCAGCAGCTGCATTTTTGCAGAGCATCACTGCAGTGTGGTAGGAAGGTGAGGGAGCAGTAAGAGAACCATCACAGAAATGAAGAGTCACTGTGCCCATCAGCAGCAACAACTTAAACTACACAGTAACCTTCACTCATGGAAGGTCTCTTTGTAATTAGTGGAAGATCTTTTGTCAGCGGGAAGCTGGGTAATGGATACTGAACCTGTCTTGGCTGAAGAGATAATGTAATACCTTTGAGGCTACAGGACTGGATCTGAGGATGCAGAGCTGCAGAAAAGTGTAATTAATAGAGGAAATTTCATTCTTTGTAGCACAAAGATTGTCATCTTTGAAGAGGATATTACAGTCCTTGCTTGTTCTGTTATTCCCAAAATAGCCTGAGTTCCTATGGTAAAATTCCTACTGTGGATAAAGCAACGCCATGAGCTAAATTTGTGTTCTACTATTTCCATGAAAGTACAATATATTTAACCACTAAGGCAACCACCAGACTAGTATGAGACAGAAGAATGTCACTGATGTGTAACAGCAGAGCATTGGCATACAAGTCCTGTATAATATTCACAATCCTGTTCTCAGTCTGAGAAATTATTAATAACAACAGTAGTTAATAAAGAGAGAGAAGCATCTCTTTAAAGAGAAGGCTGCTGAAGCCTTTTGTAGCTGAATGGTGAAGAGGCTTCTAAACCAGGCAGATCAGTCAGGTTTTGGCAGAAGGGTCTTTCCCCACCGTGTTTGCTTTGGGGTGTTATCTGTGACAGAACCTCTTATATTGCTTTTAAAAATGTTACCAAAGGAATTGAGTGTGAATGGCTGTGTTTGTGTTCCATTCTTACCAGTTTATTTTTTAAAAAGGATGTCTCACATAAACCAAATACCAAATAAACCATGCTATGAGTTCCTTGCGCTTGTCATGCACTGTCCAGCACTGCTATGCCACTGACTAATGCTCCTGGGACTTCTGCTTCTGGCCCCAGTAATGCTTACTGTAGTAGGTGAAGGTAATTTCTCTGTAGAAAGGTTGAAATACTGAGCACTCAGGTTGCACAAGAGAGGTGAATCCTTCTGTCATTTCTTTTAGCCTTCAAAGTGAATTAAAATGCACAAACAGCTGGTGCACACCTGCTCCTGGATTAGGTCCTACTCGCTTCCTATCTTCAGCTCAGGAGACCTGCACTTCTCTGGATTTGTTAAATGTTACTTGTCAATATTTTCCAGATCAATTTTGCTTTCATGCTTTAGGTGTTATAAGTGGGATACACTTATGCTTTTTATTTTATTTTTTTTAAAATGTCTCTGCTTCTCAAGGACTTGTATTCTTGTTTTCTGCTTGTTATCCTAGAAACTGGTCCCAGGTCCTCCCAACAGATCCGCTCCAAGAGTGAAAAACCTGCCTAAAGCATTATGCTCACAGTCCAGCTTTGACTGCAATCATATTGCATGAACCCTTATCAGATAAACAAGTTTAAAATGCAAGCTCTCATTTGCTCTCTGTGTTCTAAGCAGCAAGCTGGACGTACCTTCAGCTTGAGATTCAGCAGTCATTCGGTTGTTTCAAATGACCTTTAGCCTTGTAACACCATTATTGTGAAATCACTGGTGATTATTCTGTGGTGCAAGGATAGTAAAAGTGTTCATATATCCTTTTTTATTTATAGCAAAATATAAGTGAACAACATAAAAGGGGAAGGCACAAGCAGAAAAGCTTATAAGTGTATGTGATGAGGTTGGAATAAAGTAATACATTGCACAAGGTCTTCATTACATTCCAAATGTGAACGAAAGGATCAGTGTCTAATGAAATATTAAATGTTGGCATTTTGTACAACATCCAGGGAGAGTATGCCACAAGCAACTAGCAATTAATTCCAAAGCACCCCTGTGAGCAGGTTTTCCTTTTAGAGATGAGAAATAAGACTCGGCTCAATAGACCCAGGGTACTGCTGTAGGCATATTTGACTTGTTTGCACAATATGAGCTCCTATGACAAATAAATAAAATAATAGAGATCACTTTCAACAGGAGAACAAATGCCAAAAATTGTGTACTTGTCTGTTCAGTCTGAGACTCATCCATCTACAGTCTGGCATATTCTGGGATTGATTTTCAGATGTTAAGAGCAGTTGTTCTCCTTGAGCAGAGGAAAAGTTCCACATTCTTCTTCTGGAGAACAGGTTAGATGCCCAGACCTGGAAACTATTAAAGCCCATACTTTAAATACATCTGTTCAATAGTCTATATAAACATATACTTACTTTTGGCAGAAAAAAAAAAAATTGCCCATATCCTGAGATATTCTTACTTAGATGTAGTCATTGTGTTTTAACTTTAGGCATTATTCCTGATTAACTTAATTAAGTTGTCTTCAACAGCTTAAACACAAACCAGTCAGGTTAGCTATTATGTGTGAAGACAGCAAGATGATGCAAAGAGCCCAGAATATGATAAGCTAGGAGGATACATCTGCCTTTTACATCAGAAGGAACCTTTCACCCATTTTTTTCTTAACTTTTCTCTGAGTTCTCTCCAGCTGCATGATTTGTTTCAGGCTGGTTTTATTCCAAAGCACTGCCATAAATTAGTACCAGGCACCTGAGAATTCATGGGGAGATGTGTTTAAAAATATTTTTTTCTTCCTTTTTTGTGTTTTGGTTTTTTTTAATAGAAAACCTCAACACTTATTGATAAGTTCAAGTTAGTTGTTTTTAAAGTTTGACCACTTTTCTCAATTAGAATTAGGAGCAAATCTTCTGTCTGCAAAGCTAACAATTAAACACTGCTGGTGCAAGTGTCAAGAGGCATTTTCAATCTTTTTTGGAGCTGTTTTTGCCCTGGGTCTTCTGTGACTAGTTGAGAATCTCTGTATATGTGTAAAGTTAGGAAGTAACAGCTAAGAGTTTAGTCAGCCTCTATGTCATTGCTTTCTCCCTCACTGGGAAGCCAACCTCTGAGGCTCTGAACATCTGCTGCCATGGAGCACAATGACAATGCTGGTGTCGGAGTGTAACACTGGGGCTGGAATTAGGGACAACTATATTCTCCTTTAGCATATGGCAACATGTGTTCTCATCAGTCATTTATCTGCTAATACGTGCCTACATCTGAATCTTAATGAGGGGGAGAGAGTGCTGAGTGAAAGCCTAACCTTGGATACATAGAGTTCCTCAGAACCAGCACATGCAAGGTTAAACAAAGATCACTTGAAATGTGTTGCTCCCAAAAGGCCACATTGCATACTTAGTGCTAAATTCTACAATTAATTGGGAACCTAACATTTCTAACTGCCTGTTTTTATGGACAATTCAGGTTCTGCAACTATGAGGGGCATGTTCAGGTGACTGGGAGCAACCAGCATTATGTCCATAAAACATTGACTAGAAGCTCTCAATTGAATGAATTGTGTAGGGGAAAAAAACATTAGATTTTACTTTAATAAATGGAAAAAGAATAGTGTTCTTTCTTTGGTAACTACTTATGTCTGAATAGAAGCTAATGAAAGCTTTACTCATAATTGTTCCCAACTGATGAGAAATAAGATGATGGATAGAACCAGAACATCAGCTTCACATACTTTACCTGAGATGTTATGACTGAAAAATAAGTATGAGATAGTCATAAAGTTAAATTGTTTCAAGGTTATATGACAACGCTAGTGGCTCTTCGTATTGCTTTGTTTTCTTCCTTTGAAGACTGAACAGCACGTACAGTTTTGTGTATTTCTATAAATTGATGTGGTTGAAATTATGTAAACATTTGCCATAATTTAGTTCACTGCATGTCACTGGAGCTTGTGTTTTGGGTACTCTGCTAGCTGTTACACTGCAAGAAATGTGGAATGGATCCAAATCTTGAAAAGAGCTGTAATCTCTACTTGATTACAATTTTTTAATTTTTTTATTTTATTATTATTATCTGGATACAGATTTGAATAAATGTCAACAAACCTGATGTAGGGGTGTGTCAAAATCTAGTCCTAAGAGAACAATCTGGCACCTGTTAAAATGGATAGCAAATTTTCCATCTCCAGTAATTATTTCTGGATTGGACCCTAGACTGTTTTCAAGTCTGTGTAGTTAAAGTTCTGTGGAGAACCTGTTTATTAGAAAAAGTCATTCTTGCACAGGTGATGTCTGACAGTTTGGATAATGCAGTTCAAACTTTGTGTGAAAGATTAACCCAGGGGAATAAAAAAATTAGAAATAAAATAAAAATTATAACTTGTTGCAGTATTGTTTTTCTGCTACTGCTGGACTGGGGAACACACCCAAGTTACCTGCTTTCCTTTTGAGCATGGAGACTATTAAATCAATTGCTCTTCCTCTGTACATATTCCATGACATTGAAGTTGGCTCCTCAAACTGTTCTAATGTGCAATGCTTAAATTAGTCTGCTCTGTTTAAATGACACTTTTGGCTTTTGTACTCACGACATGATTTTGCAGTAAAAATGGACAGCAGAATAACCAGGATCTCTCAACGCCAGGAGATTCCCCAGACAATCCTGACATCTTAATTGTAATGTTAGTACCCTTTCATGTTGGAAAATTATTTCCATTTCCCTGAAACAAACTCTTTTTATACAATTATATCAGGATTTTTTGACATTTCTAATGGGAATTCTGGTATTTCAGAACATGATTTCCCAAAGAAGAGTAAGTCTAAGAGTATTGTGCAAAATTCAAAGAATCAGTCTGAATAGGCACAGGGTAGAAAAGATTTGTACAGAAAAGTTCAGAGAAAGGTGATACCTTGGGGAAGGAAGTTCCCACACATGTTTTCTTGGTAGCAGCTCTGGTTAAGAATCTTCTCCAGCTTCTTTCCAGAATTTTTCCAGTGATCCCTCAGTAGTGCCAGGACAACATATGCAACCTGTTGTAAAATCATCAGAAATTTGACCTGAGTTAATAATGAGCCACCATTTTGGTTTTGATTTCTGTTTTCCCTCAACCTTTTCTGTCTCAGGTAAATGGGAGGGTGAATAAAGATAAGAATTGCTGTTTAAAGATGCAGGGAAGGGGAACTGCATGTGTTGAAGCAAAAGACTTTAGGATAAGTGACCACATTGAGTTTTGCATTTTTTTTCTGTTTGCTTATTACATTGATATCCAATTTGCATTTAAAAGTATTTTTAAGTAAATCAGGCTTTCTTGTGTCAGTTCCACAGGACAAAGAGTAGCTGCAGCTACTAGCTGGAGCAAACATGTTGTGGGTAAAGGTGGCTGCTGGAGTCCAGAGTGCCTTGGTCTCATTTTGTACTGCTGTGCTCTGCTGGCAAAGGGTAAGTTGAAGTACATAAGAAGCAGGTTCTGGAAACAGTCTTTAACACAGAAGAAAATTTAAGTTGGCTAAGTCTTTCCATGCAGCCAGAGAAGGAAATCCTATCACCACTTGTTCATTCCAGCCACTACCTTTTGTTTACACCAGTGTCATCCGTATAGTTATGTAAAAAACCCCTGAAATCTGGGAACTGATGTGTATTTATTTTGCCAGGTGAGTCATAACTGGGCTCAGTCCCCTGAGCAGCTCCATGAGCATTTCCTGCCTGAAGTGAAGGGATGCTTTGGGAGGTATGTGGAGGGCTTTGAGCAGCAACATTGGCTTTCCACAGCTAATGGTGCTCAAGGATCTGTGAATGCACTTCTCAAGGAAAGACTGGCAGCTTGCTTTAAAACTAGGAAGTAAATGGAGAAAAGTCTGCCTTAGTCAGGAATTTGTCTCACAGTATCTGTTGCATTTGTAAATCCATGCTACACAGATTAGCACATGCATCACTAGGCCCACAAAGAAGATATAGGAGGGCATTGTCTCTGCCAAGCACTGAGATTTGTGCTACTTCCATTAACACCGAGTTAAAAATACAGCTCAAAGCATGAATCCAGGGCAAATACCAGATGCAGATAATAAAAGATATGTTTTAGTCTATCCTTTATCTGGACATCTGCAGTTTCATGACTGTTTCCCAGCATGTTTATGTTAACCTGACTTTATATCACACACAGCTTCTTTTCTTGCTTTATCCCTTGCTGCTCCCCATGGGGCAGTGTTCCTGGCTGTGTGGTGAGAGCTCACAGCCTGTGTAACACCAGGATATATCTGCAGTTCCTGCATTTCCCTGGGACTATTTTCCTTATTCAAAAATTTAAGGGTTTTGGTTCTCCTTGAAATTAAGGATACATTAAAGGAATGGGAACTATATGGGATCCTGTCTTCAGTTTGTAGCCTTGTATCATATATAATGAGGGTAGTGAAGACAAAACAGATTATGTGCTTTCCTGGTCCTCACATTTATCACTTAGTCGTCTGCAATTAAAGAATGCTAATCTGATGGGGCAAGTGGTGATCTCCATGGCACATTTCCAGTTTCTCTCCCCTAGTGATAATACAGCTAGGGGAAAGCAGTGAAATTATTTTTCTACCATTATATTTTTCCAAGAATAACATTCTTGTTTGGGCTGAGACTTTGTGTGACAAGCCTCAGGGCCATGTGAGTTCTTTATGCTTGAGCTATAAACCAAGGCAGGGAAGAAAGGATTTTCATAATAGAAATGCTCACACACCACATTAATTGTAACAGCATGAACTGGGGCACTACAAGAAAGGTTGTTTTAATTTGACTAAGAATGAATAGATTACTGAGAATCAATTGCAATCTAATAAGGGTCTTATTGTAAAACCTACTGATAAGATGGAGTGGAATTGTTCTGAACTGTGCTTCTGGGAGTGAGATTTCAAAAGAACATAATGCTGACTTTTATAAATCTTTGATCAGTGATACTAATGGAAATGCAGAAAAACCTATGTCCCAGTGTTTCCACTTTTCAATAAACTGCTGCCAGATTACTGCTAAAAGAGAATTCTCTTCCTTAAAACTTCAGTCTGAGTGGAACTGAGCTGCTCCTGGGCAAAGTTGTCTGCTCTTGACTCCTCTTGTCTGTACAGGAAGCTGAGGGTGCTCAGCAATTCACAAAATTTGGCTCACGAGCACAGAAAAAGATGCAAGGAGATCATCTAGGGTGTCTCAGATGTCTAAGTCAAGTGTCTAAGACAGGAATGATTCATCCCAGTCGTAAGCAGTTGTTCTCAGGTGGACTCTGAAATCAGCCCACCTCGGCATTGTCCCAAACTGTCACCGAAAGAACTGTGTTTTGACTAAATGCCTACATTTTTTCATGACTAAAAGTAGGAGGGAGTAAGAGCCACAGTACATCTTAGTGAAAATCCTTTTGCTCTGATTACTGGGAATCTGAGCCTGAGAGTGCTTCACCATTTCTATGGTAAAAGACCACGGGCTGAAGGTTAAGTGACAAGTACTCAAACCTTGTCTGTGTGTTAATTTTTCCCCCAAAAAGAATCCAAAATAAACTCTGTAAACTTAAACTTGATCTTAAGAAATGTAAAACGTTTCTGTCTCCTAAAAAAAAGGAAAAGAAAACCAAAACAGAATTCAAAGAGAGTACAAAGTTTCTACTTCATGATTAGAAATGTAAAGTATTTTCTGAGTACTTTTAGACATATTTTGACAGCTTTTCTATGTTGCTGAATGTATTGATCCTGAGCGTTTTGTAAACTACTGTTTGACTAAGCATTTGTGCCATGAAAGCTGTATTTGTCATTAGCTATTTTGAAACAAACAAAAAATCAAATGGAAAGCAAATTGACATGTTTGAAAGTATCAGGGATATTCATAGATAGAATTAATAATGATGACAACATCTGAAAGTTTCTACTCACAGATGTTAACCAACTTTTACCTGCCAGAGTTCAGGCAAAGAACTATGTGAGCTGTCTTGATTAGTTCCCCTTTGCTGTTACAGTTTTCTTCTGCCTTCTTTTGAGGGACTCAGTACTGAAAGCTGTCAAAGGCAAAGTGTTGGACTATATGCAAGATTGTTTATTCCAGAATGGCAGATTCCATGGCCTTAGAAGCTTTTTTCTAATTTGCAATTCTCATAGATTTCTTTTTTCATTTTCCCCAAGCCTCAGTCACACTGTCAAGGAGAAGAAATAACTCTGTGTGATTTAGTCGACCAAATATGTCAGAAATCATGAAAAATGACTACTCCTATAGTAAGTGGTCAAAGAAAAGGAAAGAGAAGGAAAATTATATACCCAGACTATCTAGCAAATACTTATTGATAGGAAATGCATTCGTTGATCTTTGGAGCAGTTTATGAATGATTCATATGCAGGATGGTGATAGATTTTGCAGCAAATAGAATTTGAAAAACCTTGAGAGTACAACATAAGATATTCTCAGATTAATCACTTGACTGAGGCTTTGCCATTTAAATTAGTAATCACTAAATTTAGACAGTCATATTTATCTGACTTTCCAGGACCTAGTTGTAGATTTATTATCTACGCAGTGAGGAACTTTCTTCTCTTCCCTTTTGCTTTAGAAATATTCAGTTATAATTTGCTTAGATATTTTGTAATTTCTGATTCTGATCCTAATCAGAGCCAGAAGAATAAAAGTTGCATGAAAGTGCAATCAAGTTTAAATTCAGTTACAACTTAGGCAGCTAAAGACAGGATTATGTTTTATTTTACATAAACATGCTTGCTTACAGCCTATTTATAACCTCCTTCAGTGACAGATTAAAAGACTGACAGTCTAAGACACCATCATCTTAAAACTTTTTATACAACCACTTAAAAAAACCATACAGGCTTTAGCCTTTCCAAGGAGAAATACCCATTCACAGTGCCACATGCTCCTTCATGCTCTGGAGTATGTTAAAAACTTCTTCCTCTCACATGTCTTCATTAGTGGCCACTGAAGCAGAGGGACATTAGGGTGGGTTGACATCACTGGTGGCTTCCAATATGTGTACCATGAGAGACATATCCTGTCTTTCCTTTAAGTTAAATTTCACAGGCCACTTAAGGCACGTTGAGAAGGTTGGCAGACGTGATCCTCTGCCCTTCCAGGTGAGGTACTCACACAGCTGTGTTCACTGAGACACTAGGTTCACTTCTAGGCTGGGCAACCTCTGGAAAGGTCACATTAATTGAAGTAACTTTCTCACTTGGTTTCTATTAATCCTCCAGTTACTTTGAGATGAAAAGAGAAATCCATTTGGAGTTATTCTCTCTCCAAGAGTTTAGGGGCTGAATTACTCATCTGAGATGTGGAAGATGTTGATTAGGTGGATATTTTCAAGTTGACAAAGAGCAGAAGTTTAAGTCGAGGATTCCCAGCTTTGAGGAGAATGTCTGAACATCCCATCATTATGGGATTCAAGGGATTGACTTACCTCATTCTTTGTTGTAAAAGGTACTATTCCCCTTTGAATACAATGCATAAATATTCATGGGCTAAGAATGAGTAAGAATAATTCTTTGACCTGTACGTTTGGTAAACTAAAATTCTAATTCCTAACATAAAAAAATATGCAATTTTGTGCTGAAAGACTAGTTTCAACACGAGAGATCAAGAAATATGCACTCCAGGAAGTTGAAGTGGCTCAAAATTTAGAGTATTCTCTTGACAGCTCACAAGAAGGAAAAAGGTGAAACATTGTCCTGACCCAAAGCAGTCACAGAGGCACTCAAATTACTGGACCAATTGACTTATGGGGCAAACAGGCTTCTCCTACTTCTTTGTGTCTGTAGTAAAGAGATATGAAACGTGTCCAGGGTCTCTGGCCCTGCAGAGAAGACTGGAGGAGGAAGGAGCTCTTTTGTGAGTCCCATTGGTGCTTATGGGTAAGGTGAAATGAGAGCTTTGCAGTATCTTTAAGGCTTGAGGAATTCCAGGCTTTCTCAAATGCTGAAATGTAGACCCCATGGGATTTTACAAACTGAGCCACAGGTACCAAGAGATTTACTGCACGAAGCAATAGCTGAACAGGGATAATATATATTCCAGCTGAGATGGTTTCAGGTGCCCAAAGGGTAGCTGGATGGCTGGCTTGCTCTGTGAATCAAATGTTAATTCTTGAGAACATTCTAAAAATCTGAATATTACCACCTAATTCTACTCTTTGCTCTCCAATCCAGAACTCTATAATGTTCTACAATTTAATACTACAGCCATAATTCACATCATGTTTTATAGAACACTGCTGTCTTTCCATAGTATCTTTCTTTCACATAAAATCTCTCTATATTTTTTAAATCTGTCATTGTTCACTTCTATCAGATTTTTGAGAGATTTTAAACAGAAGATTTTAGAGAAGAGGAGGAGGACCAAAAATCTTGCAAACAAAGCAGAGTGCTGTGTTTTACATTGATTGTAGCTTTGGACATCTCTTTTTCCCAGCACCACTTCATGAACTAAAGGAAATTCCTGGTATCACATTGGTCTCTCCACACTGGAAAATAGGACTGGAGAGAAAAAATCACTCCATGGTATGTGTATTATTCAAAAGTGACTCCCTTTGGGAATGTCACTGAGATGGTTGTATCATTGCACATTTAGTATTATCATCCAGAGGGTTTTGTTTTATTTGACAGATGCTGTGTTTGTTTGCTGTGACACCTGTTACGCCTTCAGCAAGAACGAAGAGCCTTGTTTTGAATTTAGGAACAAGTTTTTAGCTGGGATGTAAAACTATTTCTATGTATGACAACATGATTTTCTGTAAGAACAGAGGTGGGCCTCAAGAAGGACTCTTGGGAGTTAAAAAGGGTAAGAAGATCTTGCAGGTAAGTGGACAAGACTAGTTTTGTGCATGGTGAGAACATTCTAGAAGAAGGTATGGAGGTGAGGTTAGGTGTATGATTGACTGAACAGGCATGGGTGGGAATAACAGCAAAGAAAAATATGATGGGATGTTTAACTAAAAAGGATGAAGAAAAGGTGATTAATGATCAGTTGGCTTTCCACCTGCATATGGTGCCAAGACTGTATTAACCCTCTGTCACTGGCATTCAAGGGCTGACATTTATACCACCATTAAGAAATTTTCCGAGTGGTCACCCAAGTCTAGTAAATTCACAAGTCCCTTTATTCTGCAAGCCAGAAATCACTTGAACCTTTATTTCTATTTATGGTCCTTGATGCTGGTCCTGTGCCAATAAACCCAAAGTCAGCAGGGCATTTGAGAACATGTTTATTTGTGATCCAAATCATGCCTTTCTTTTTTTCAACAATCCCTCCAAACACAATCATTGCCCTCTTCATAATGGCCAGCAGGGGAAAAAAAAAAAAAAAAAAAAGGCAAGAATAAACTGGAATGCATTAAAATCTGTAACCCTCTCTAGTGATAAAAGGAAAAAAGAAAAAAATTGCTAGGCCTTGCATTTGATAGCATTTGCCACAAGTGTTTGGGTTTTAGCTCAGTGACTTAACCCTGCTTCCAGCTGAGCACACACATTAGTGGCCACGGAGCTGGAGTCAGTGACGTTGCTCCCAGCAGGTCTGGAGGTATTTCACATGTTCCCTGGCTACCCTGGGAGCACTGCACATAATGCTGCCAACCTCCCTGCTCTGGGCAACAAGCCTGTCAGTCCAGAGCTCTGGTGACTATTGCAGAGTACCAAGTTGTTTAAGAAGATAGGCATGAAGTGATGTCTCTTTCTTCATAATTAACTTATTTATTCTTTATCCATAATAGCTGCTCATTTCAAACACTTCTTATTCATTGGGAAAGCTAGATCACTCGTGGATGCTGTATAGATTTTTAATTTTCTCCTGTAAATAGAGGATGCCTGTCAATTACCACTTTGGTGTAAGGCTTTAGGAATTAGATCAACCTCATTGCAGTAGAACAAAGTAATTTCAAAGTAAACTGAATATTTTGTGCTGAGCAACTGAAAAAGGATACGCTAATCTAAACCAGTTATTTTCATCTTGATCAGCCAGGCTTTCTTTCCTTGAAATGCTACTTAATATGTTTCCATTCAAATTAGGTATGGACATAGCCACTGCTTGCAGCTGATAATGGGTAACAGTGTGTTTCATGTCAGAGCTTGACCTTGGCACTTGCACCAAGCTTTGTGTCCCGGCTCGCCAGTAGTCCTACATTTGAGGATATTTAAAGGCTGATCTCTTTTAGGTGCCTCTTTCATATTAATGATAAGAATTTAAATGCATTACTGAGCCTATGTGAAAGTCCTGGGGAGCAAACCAGATTCTGTTTTAAATGTGAACATTATTAAAGCTAGGCACATATTAATGTTTTACTGAATAAAGATGGATTTAGCTGTTGCTTAGATATTTCCTCGGGTCAGTGATTTGGGTTGGTTCATCACAGTGTAAGGCCATCTGTGAGTTTTAGATGTAAAGCTGAAGTCTGGGAATCTTTGGGACAGAACAGATATATATTGTGGGGTTTAAGATTCAATGTGAAAACTTTAGAATAATGTCGTTAGCGGTGTTTGCAAAGTAACTGCAGTGGCTATATTTTCTATCTAGTCCAGATGGATAAAATCTCTAAGGGACATTTGTTTTTATGGCCTCTAACTTATTATTTTAACGCCTAACTTTTATGAGGCAAACTCATTATTTTTAGCAGTCTTTTACTGTCTCTTAAATGCAGCAAAAGGCAAAGAGGACCACAAATCTGTTATATTTAAAGCTACTAAACAAAATTTCAACAATTACCACAGACCTTGTGCATTTTTAAACAAAAATATGGGTGACTGTCTCTTGACCAATGGGTTTCCCCTCTGAATAAAACTCTGGCATTACATTCAAGGATTTGTATATATTATTGTCTCAGTGGTGTTTGGTGATGACATTCCATCATGCTGTGTTCAAATCAGTGCAACTGGGCTCAAAGCTCAGCTCATTATATTCAATGTAGTCTGTGTTTTAGAATTGTTAAAAAAATCTGAAGACGGACAGAGGACCATAATAACAGGATGGACCTGACCTCAGGATGTCACTGCTTTCCTTTACTAATCCCAGACAGATTCAGCTTTACCTAAATAACATTTGACAGCTATTTGTCCAACCTGTTTTTAAAATAGCCTAGTGATGCAGAATCCCCAGCTTCTCTCAACAGTTGTGTTTCAGCACTTAATTCTCTTGCCATTCAGCTTGTTCTAGACGTGTAGGATAAATCTCCCTTGTGGTAACTTAATTCCATTACTTATTGTCCTGGAGAGCACATCAGTTTTCCTCTCTTTGCCAGCCTCTTGACATCAGCTGTCATTTGAAGTCCATACTGATTGTTCCCCTTGCTCTTCTCTCAGCCAAACAAAAACATTACTTTCCAGCTTTCTTCACACCTTTTCTTGGAAAAGTCTCAGTGTTTTCTGTTCCTTTTTGAACTTTCTTTGGCTGATTCAGCTATAATGTTGTGCCCAAATCTGATGTAGTACTACAGCTGAGTCCCACTGATATTACAGAGACTTCAGGTATCTTATATACAACATGCCTACACGTGTCCCCTGGTACATTATGGCCCTGTGGATGTGTGTTCCATTTTGGTCCATTAAGTCTCAGATCACCTTCTGTAGAATCATTTCTATTATTCTGCCTTGTAGCTGTGTGTCACTATGTGGCACACACTGAATTACTTATTATTTTAATGATTTCACCACATTCTTTCAAATGTCATTTCTGACCTCTACAGTGCTTGCCACTGCTCTCAAATTGTTAGTATCTTCAAATTAAAAGCGCTTTCTGTTCTGTCATCTAAATCACCAGTAATGAACCTTAGTGTCTAGAGCACAGGATGGATTAGGATGGCAGAATTCTGCTAATGGCAAACTTGAACCAGTTCTTCATGGGATCTAATTTGCTTCTAAAATAATTCATATGTTGCAGTTTTACCTTTATTGTTTATTTGTGGAGTTCATTGCTCTGAGAACTGGTATGTCCTGATAAGTCACTGCAAACAAGAGGAATGAACAGTCTGAGTTGACTGGAATGTAAAGATTGCTCTTCCTAATGAGCATGGAACAGACCTTGGAGGTTTGGCAGGGTCAATACTGAGTGAAGAAACAGGTGGCACTGAACATGAACAATTGATTTACTCTGATCCCTTAATATTAGAACATGTGAATCATTTGTGAATGAATTCTCTTGTGGTATAACCAATCCACCACTCCACTGCCTACTTACACATGCCACTGAGACATTATGATGTCTGCTCAGTATTTTAAAAATCTATCAGTAATCATTTCACATTTTCCCTTTTACATCTTGATACTGCAATCACAACCACAGGTGGAACCCTACAGGATCTGACTGAAATGATTCTTTTGTTTCATAAATAATGTACATTATCTCTCTAAGATTCAGTTTAAAACAAGTTCATATCACTTTATGCTGAATAATAGGAAAGAAGGCCCTTTCTCTATTCTTGTTGCCCAGAACTTTGTCTGAAAAAAATTTCATTCTCATTTTGCTAAAAAAAATGAGAAAGATACATTTGGGGAGACCTGAATCTTTCATGTTTGCCTCCTACAGAAGGTTCCTATAAGTGAACAGGAAATATTATACTCAGACTTTTTATTATTATTATTATTATTATTATTATTATTATTATTGGGTTATTTTAATCTTTGTACCAAATTATTGAAAGTCTAAAAACGTTTTGTTCTTATGGAAATCATGCAAATTAAGACACTTACATCCTTTGAAATAATCAAGACCATGATAATATCAATGAAGAACACTGAACACAATTACAAATACATGTTTCTGGAAAGTTGTACAAGAGTCATGTTTCAGATAGTGTTAATAAAACTGAAAAAAGTCATTTAGTCATTTCCTCACAAGTGTTTGGTACTGAAGCTGTATCAGCAGTTTGTTGTGAAACAGCATTAAATGTGAAAGCAAACCAATACGAACCTAAGAAATCCTCTTAGGGAAATTTCTGTTTGGGTGGCAAAAAAGGGTTTGATAAATTTACTTTAATCCAAAGGAATTACCTAGTTCTACATGATTTGCAGCCCAGTATAATTAGGTCTTGAGTAATGTGTAACTGATTCTATTTGAAGTGCAAACAAAAGCCAACTGTGGCTCTGTAGATCAGAAAATTGATGATTTTGTATGGAAAACTAGATTAGAGACACAGATGGCTTAAGAGACCATGCTGACACTACAGCTTCTTGAGGCTGCAGCATGCTCGGAGTAATCTTGCACTTTTGTAAGTACTGAAAGATGACCAGGATGGGACACTGGATTTCTGTTAAACATGGGAAGGTGCATCCATAAACCAGAGAGCGTGTAGTTTATGTAGATACCAGAAAAAGTCAGAGCAAAAGTGTCAGCTTTTTTGTTCCTTGACGTCAGCACTGCGCTCACTCTTTGCTGAGGACAGCACTGTGCAAAACGCTACTATTTATTCCGTGGCAGCTCTGAGCCCTTTAATCCTTAATCTCTGGGTTGATGAATTTTTGTCATAAACTCTCAAACCCCAGAATAAATGTCAGAATATTTTTATATTTGCATTCTTGTGAAAATGTTTTCTCTGCATACTCATCTTAGATTTTGACATTAAATGTGCCTTGAGCATTCGGAGACACTTCGAGGCTGAATTCACTTGACAGCTGGATCATAAATGAAAGAGAATCTTGATGTTAAGCAACATAAACATGTTGATGGACATTTGCTGATCATTATCATCCTAATTCAGAGTACCAGCCCACCTTTGTATACTGTGCTGTGCAAGTCCCGTATTAAAAAATGTAACAGGGGAATGGAAGGATTCTTTTACACAACATTTACAGATTTGTGTTTGATTATTACTGAATGAAGCACAACCAATCAATAGCATGAATGTATTGAAGAATGTATGTGACCATCTTTGCTAAAGTACTTATCACTGCTATGATGCATGTGAATTGTAAGACTCTTATGGAGGAGGTTGAAGATGTGATGAATTTTTGTTTCAGGAAGAGATAAAGGAAACAAATACAGAGGAAATTTAATTAAGTGAATAGAATGATGCATTTTAAAAATGTTTTTGGCAAAGGGCAGAGGAATGCATAATGAACTGACTTATGTAAGCACAAAACTGATGGACCTGCTCTGAGATTATATTAAGAAAGCATTCTTTGGAGGCATGTTTGTTTCTTTAGGGAATGAAAAAGACAATTAGAAAATATTTGAAACTGTGGAGCAGGGTAGCCCTGGTGATCGTTTGGACTCATTGAGATACCTCAAGAACGAGCTTTGTGTAAAGCAGAAAAGATTAGTCATCATCAATAGTTATTTAACTGTAAGATGGGAAGGCTTTAGAAGAGACAAAATGCTTCAAAGAACTAAGTAAAATGTGAGTTGGTTTGAAATAGGCAGCTTTTTAGTAAATAATGAATATATCCTATTAAATGATTAATATTTTCACAAACAGATGATTCTTTAATCTATTTGATGAAAGCATAGAGGAAACTAATGTCTGGGACTGGAAGCTAACAAAATTGAAATAAACAAGATAAAGAGAACTTATGTAATTGGATATAACTAATTATTGGAATTATTTCCATTGCATTATTATCTGACTCTATCACCTACTGCCTTCCATTAGCTCTACCTGCCATTCTATGGGAAGGCTGCCATTCATAAATTAATCTGAGGTTCCAAATCTTCTTTATAAAACAGGAGAAAAAGAAGATGTTCTGGTGTTTATTCTGGGTGCCGGTCTCTTAGAAAGCTGAGCACCACTCCATGGATTCTGAAAGATCATGTGTGTTCACACAATAAATCTGGCACAACAAACACCTTGGATGGCACACTTTCCTCTTGGCTCTTTGAATATCTGCTATGGGATGTTTAGAGCTGCCAGATTCTGGAAATTCTGAAAACAAAGTTTCCCAGTCAAAATAACTAGTTTTAAGGTAAGCTTCTATAAAACAGATTCTAGAAAGATCATCAAATTTAATGTCATTGTTTTGTTATGTGAACCAGACTAATTTCAAGAACTGTGGAGTTCAAAAGGCCCAGTTCAGTCAACAGATGTTTGCTGGTTTATATTGAGCTGACTGAGCACTTAATAAGTGATGTGTTGTTTTGTTGGGATTATCTGGTTTTGTTGTTCTTCAGACCTCAGTTTGTGCTGATAACTCTATGGAAATGTTTTGAATCTGGAATACAACAATTCCAGTGCTGTGTTTCAGTGCAGTCAAAGCTTCTGTAATAATGGTCACTGCCCAAAGAGGTCATCTCAAACAAAGCCAAATCAGCCTTGTGTTATACTGCTCAGCTCATCCTTTAGCTCCAGCCAAAGTCCTTAATTCCATGTAATTTTCTCTCAGTGTGGTGATACCTGCCCTCTGGGTTAGAACTGCAGGAAATCAATGTTTGCTCAGGTCAGGTCAGTCGGGTCAGTGTGAGGTCGCCTGTATTGCTGCAGCATCACAAGAGACTTGAGGGTCTGTCACAGCAGCATCATTGCTCTTCCACTAGAGCAGCCTGTTGAAAAAGACAGTGATTACTTCCTTTCTTCACTGCTCTTTTCCCTTTCCTCTTCCTGACAGATTACCTGCCCCAGCACTGCAGCCAATACTCAGTCTCACTAAACACTGTGCAGCTGAAACATTCCAAACTCCCAGACTTCACAGGCCCAAGTATTAAAGTCTTTTATACTTCTGTGCTAAATGAATGAACTGCAAATATGTCCCCTCATAAAGAGGCTCCTGCCAACGAGAGTCCCAAGGTACAGCACCACCCTTTAGTTCACTTTGAAGTAAAGGATGGTGTTGAAAGCATTTTAGGAACTACAATGGTCTTTCTCATCTTTTAACTGTTTTTGAATTCAAGCTTTATACATGTGCACTGGTTTTGGCTGGCATAGAGTCCATTTACTTCATGGTAGCTTGTGTGTTGCTGTTTTAGCTGTGGCTGAAACAGCCTTGGTAACACAGCCTTGTTTTAGCTATTGTATTAGCTGCTCCTCACCCCACCCCACCAGTGAGCAGACTGGGGGTACACAAGACATTGGGAGGGACTCAGCTGACCCCAACCGACCCAAGGGATACCCCAGGCCATATGGGTCACTCTCAGCATATGCAGCTTGGGGGAGAAGGAGGAAGGGGGGATGTTTGGAGTGATGATATTTGTCTTCCCAGGTCACTGGTATGCACAAGGTGCCCTGCTGTCCCAGAAATGCCTAAACACCTGCCTGCCCATGGCAAGCAGGGAATTAGCTCCTCTTTTGCCTTGCTCACTTGTGCAACTTTCTCTTTACCTGTTAAACTGTCTTTGCCTCAACCCAACAGTGTTCTCACTTTTGCACCTCTGAGTTGTTCCCCATCCCTCTGTGGGGGAGTGGGTGGCTGTGAGAGGCTCAGCTGCCCCCAGGGCTAACCCACAATAATATATCCTTAGGGGTCTCTATAAACCAGATATTTTCTTTATCTTCTTCTGTTAAAAAGACTGAAGACAGCCAGGTATCTAACCATTTATCTTTTGGTTGCCTGTAGAGTTAGAACAATATAGATGGCATAATTCAGTGTCAAAAAAATCTATAAGCATTTGACCTTACATCATATCATGTTAAAAAAAAAATCCCAAACATACTTAATTGAATAGTATTTCATTCCCTTGCCTTTCCAACCAATATTCAATAAAAAGCTGGCTCATGCATACAGATTCTTAAAAGTGCATTTCTAGTTTTCAGGGTATTTTAGAATGAGTGTATATTCTTCTGGACCAAAATTTTTCTCCAGTGAAGCTCTTTCCCATTTTCCAGAAAAGGTAAAATCATATTCAACATGAATTTCTTTTTCACTTATCTTTCCTTTTGAAGTTATCCAAAGTGTCCAAAAGCATTCAGAGAAAAAAAAAATCTTGATAAAGTCCTAATACAGAAATTTTTACTCACAAACCTTCTCTTTGAAGACATGATTTAGAGTTTAGATGTGAAAACTTCTCCGCAGGTCAAGTCC
The DNA here is from genome assembly GCA_035222235.1 of Margarornis squamiger. Classification (NCBI taxonomy): domain Eukaryota; kingdom Metazoa; phylum Chordata; class Aves; order Passeriformes; family Furnariidae; genus Margarornis; species Margarornis squamiger. The sequence goes on along the minus strand of JAWWTY010000138.1, from coordinate 14,682,095 downwards.
AAAGAGTGCAAAATTTCACCAGAAAATGTGGTTTTAAAAATGACACTGAGCCTCACTGTAAGCAGGTGCATGCCAAGTGTATTACAGCAAAGGGTGAGATGATCAAATTACTTTCAGCTGCTGCTTTTCCTTTGAAAGGCAGTGAAGACAAGCATCATCCCCTTTTGATAGTGATGGGTGACACAGGGGATAATATACAAACACACCTCACTTAAGACTTGTTTAAAAAGGTTTTAGGTTTTCATACCAGCAGAATGGGTCATGAGTACTCTAATATTTGCTGAGAACGGCAGGAGGGAGGGGAGGATAAAACATGTAACAAGTTTTGGGAGTATAACAAGCTGCAAAATGAATGCAAATGAAGGAAATTATAAAGCTTGATCTAATTTGCCTGGTGAAATTTAATTTTTTAATATGTTATGTGACTACAGAATATACTTGGCTATTGATCTGTTCATTAGCTGGCCTTAGGCAAGTGGTAGATACATTACTTATTAATTTCCACTTTCTTTTATGTTTCTAGGAATATGGTTCTTTAGAAGATCTCCATCTTCATAGCAAAGTGATAAATAATCAAAGGTATTTTGGGGGATGCAATATTTGGAGAGGGCAACTTAAGCAAATTGCATCCTTAAACCTTTAATTTCTTTCTTTCTACAGAAAAGTACACTGCTGAAAGAGAGGCCATCTAGGAAAAGTGAGAAAGAGTGTGCAAAAACTAACTACACTGAGATGAATCCATTGTGCCTTGTTTGCCGTAAAACATAGGAGAAGCACAAAGAATAGGAAAAAACCCATAACCTTTGCTTTATTTAAGCAGAGCTTTTCTATGAATGCTTCAAGGACTGCAAAAGATTCATCAAGTAGAAAAACACATAATATGACCTTCAAAACCTATGAAGAAGCAGTGTCTTTGTTTTTATAGAGAGACAGTTGTAAACCTGGCTGATTGTGTTAAATCTCCACTCTGTGCTAGCATTAAGCTCTCACCTGTAGCCACAGTGACCTTGCCCATCACCAAGTCTGACTTACAGAAATAGAAAATCTCCAAAATACATGAAGAAAGCAGGATAATTCACATGCAGCCAGCTCTAGTTTCTCTGCTTCTCTACAATGGAATGCACCCATGTTGCCCTGTAGTTCAGTAAGTTCAGTTTCCCCAGGAAGTCATGTCAGAGGTATCAGAAAGAGCTGTCCTTGCCATCTGCAAAGGACGTTTCTGAGGGCTTTCTACACCAGCTTTTCACTGGTTCTCAGCACCACCATGCCTGCTCTGGATCTTGTTATGCTGTTCTTGCCAGGTTTTCCCAACTGAACATTTTAGGATCAAATCAGTATTTTTCACAGCAACTTGCCACATTAGCTGAGATTTGGGGTCTTGACTAGTACATTGGTCTGTTTGCTGGTTTGGCAGGTTTGTAATTTTTTTAATTCCTACCAGTCCAAAGCTGTCTAATTTAAAACTCTCTCTATTCCACTTTTATATGTTCCTTTTTGGAAAGACTTTTGAGGTTTGAAACTGATATCAATATTTTGCTTCTGCCTTTTTTTTACCTGAGAGGAAATAAAATCCCAATGAAATAAAACTTGTGTTTGAGTGGTGCATTTTCCTTGTTTTGTTTCCCTTTACTTAAATAATTATTTTCATTTAAATACTTGTCTTTTTTCTACAGGTCTAAACCCCAAATATATATACTCATGTTCACATTAAACTGAAGGATCTAGTGGTTCTGTCTGTTCCCAAAATTTGTCAATGCAGGAAATACAACACTCTCTCTCTTTTGCAGTGCTGGGAGAGAAGAGTGGATTTCTTTACCTCAAGGGCTGGCTGCTGGAAAATTAAAAGGCTGTTGTAGCCTAACATAAATGAAGAGCCACAATCACAAAGTGTTTAGTTTCTGGTTTTATTTTCTTGCCATTTAGGTCTTGTCTGGAAAGGAGAAGATAATAGTAGTAGTATTAATTACATGCTGTACTAGTATGCATGTTAACATGACACCTGGGAGCACAACAAAGGATTCCACGCAGCAGACCCATGGTTAGGTTTGCACATCATGTTCAACCGTGTGCCTCAGAGAAGCTTTGAAGGAAAACAATCCATTGGTTGTACAGATATTTGCAAGGTCTTTCTCCCAAGCACGGAGGGAAATCCAGGAACAAGCATTACGATGTTGGGCTGCCTCTTTGACGGTGTTAAAATGGGCAATGGATGCTAATGTTGGGATGGGAGGAGGAAAGAGTCAGTAGGTGTGATGTCAGAAATAGTCAGAGAAAGCAAGCTTTTCAGTGCTGTTTTGGTGGGACCACCACACCAGCTTCTTCAAGTGTCCAAACCATCTCTGATGGTTCTCCTCACAGCCCTTCCTGCCTTCTAATTTTTTGAGATGAAGCTGAAGTGCTGAGGCCTTAACAACAGGCCCTAAACCAGAGTTGACCTCTAGATGAATCTTCCAACCTAAAGTTATATTTAGCCATGCATCTGCTTATTAGTCAAAATTCTATGTAATCCTTAGTAAAATACATAATATGATAAGACTACACCTGTGTAAGCATGTATGCCTGTTAGTAAGATATAGTGGTATCCAGTTAATTAGTATAGCTTTTTATTTGTTATGAATGTATCTATCTTTCTATATTTAGAGACTAGTCAAGGCCATGGAGGTAGACAGCTGGCCTTGGTCAACAGTAGTTGGTCCAAATTGACTCCCTTGATTTTCCTCTGAACCCTGGCCAGGCTTTGGGTGAAAACCAAGGAGACAAGAAAGCCAAATATTTTCTGCACTAAATAAGCCATGTAAGCTTGCTTGTTTAACACTATGAAAGCTGGACCCTTTCCCAGCAAAGACGGAGACCTCACCTAGGAGTGGATGCAGCGTGCAGGATTTCCCAGTTCCCTGGGGGGTTTCTCCAACCCATCACTGGGTTTGGGGCTCCCCAGCTGCCATGTGGGTCTGGGTGCTCATTATAGTAATGTATTAAAGGGTAACTGGTGATGTATCTTTCTTAAGCACTATAGACACTCTTTGTAGTAATGATTAGGTGCATTGCTAAGCTTATCCTTTTATAATTCTCTGCTTCTTTTGTAATTCTTTGCTGGTTTGCACTATAGTACATTTATATACTTATTCTTTACAGTTAGTGTCTGTGTTTCTTGTGCTGACCCTCATCCCCCGGGAAAACAGAAGCATACTGTATTGAAGCAGGTATTTCCTGAGAAGCTCAAGGCTTCCAGCAAGGCTCTGCCTGCTATTCCTTATGTTCCCAAACATTCATGCTACAGAGGAAGAGAGAAAAACTGCAGATGACCCTGCTCTGAAGACAGAGAACTTGCATTTAGTAAGATGAGTTTGTTTGCAAAGCTGCAGAGGGTCATGAAGCAGCATACCAGAGATGCCCACACAGGCTGCTGCTTGGATCCAACAACCAGCATCACAGCACTGAGAGATATTTCATTTGAAATGATCTATTAGAAACTTGGAACCAGCTGTAGGGTGAGAGCTGTGGCTACAGTTAGTATATTTCAAGCACCTAAAATACTAACTGTATTTTCTTGCTTAAAAATGCCTTTTGACTTTTAGGCTAGACAGTTTACAAAGTTAGCAGGGCAAAATAAACCAAAGTCAGTCCTAAAGTACAGGAAGGCTATTCACATGGAGAGGTATTTCCTGGTGCTGGAAATGTCTGTGACCCATAATTTTGGTAATGTTCTTGCACCAATTATTTTTCACCTGCTCTTGGTCAGTGCTGTAATTCCTTGGAGGTTTTTCAACTGTGGATGTTGCACAGAACTTTTAAAATGAAGACATTCTCGGCGTAAATTGGTGGAAGACAGTTCAAAGAGTAGCATGTAGGGTGACATTTCCTGTGTTACATCTCATTTAATGAGGCCTGCAAATGCAGTCAGGAAGACCTTTTAAATTAAATTTCATAATTTGCCTTAGAACCTGAAATCAACTTACCTCCACAGAAATCAACAATTCTGTAACCACAGTAGTACAGAGCCTGGGAGTGGGTGAAAACGTGGAGGCAGAAACAGAACACAATTTTGTTCTGCTTTCTTGGTGCTGGTAATGTCATAAACATCCTGCCATTCTGATATTATTGTGTTAATGTTAAAATATTTGGTTGATGCAAATAGGAGTCGAGATGTAATATTCTTTATATGGCATTGCCCAGAGCAAAGTAAGAACACCATGACAACAAGTAGCCTGCAAGCTGTCATGTTATTTGTGTTCAGCTTGCAGAACAGCTTATAAAAAGCTATCAGCTGACAGTCATCCTGAACGTCAATAGTAATTGGGAGAGAAAGAACAGAAGAATAACAAACGGTGAACTTGAAAAAAAATACAATAAAACACCCTAGAAAGAATACTTTTTCATACACTTTTGAGTTTCCTTAGATGGCAGTCGTTATTAAAAAATACAGCTTCTCAAGTAAAACCTTTGAATGCAACCACTTTAGCCTTCAGACATCCCCATTCCCCCTGCAGAGAACTTTACTAATCAAAGGTGACAGCACAGAAGAAACCCTTCTAACACTCTACTGAACAAAACTATCAAACAATTATTAAATTGACAAAGATGACTACAGGGATATGAAGAAATTTCATAGAAAAAAACATCTGAAGGATAACGGACAATGTGAACAGTAATGTGGGATTTAAGAATATTGCCCATGGTGCCGTCAGTATCCTTATGGCTATACCTCTCGTGATTAAGCCTCACAGCAGTTATTAATCTATATTGCTTTATTCCAAAATCATCTTTCATTGTTTAGGATTTTGGAGTAGTTTATTATTGCTTTGCCATGTACAGAAGCAGTAAATGACTATGAAGCAATGCACCTTTTTGTGATGGTGAATGTTATCACACAGGTCACTACCCTGGGGAAATTCAGTTCTCGGAAACAAACTGTAAACAAGAGTCCATGTTTTACCCAGCTGGCTTAGTTTCAATGGGACTATTTGTGAGAGCAAAGTGAGTGGGAATTGATTCTTTAACTATTATTGTTTCATTTGAAATGTAAAGTACGTGAAATTGTAGCCAGGTCTTTTAAAATCTGAATTTTAACACACAACACACAATAAATAGACGTTTCTAGATGTAGAAAAAAATAAAAAAAAGGTGATGCAAGGCTAAAAATTGTGGCATTTCTAACTGTCCCAGGTTTTTCTGTATCCCTTGACACCTAACACTGGTATATGACAGGATGTGCAGAGATGTACTACTACTAGAGATGCACAGCAGTATTTTAGCACTTACCTGTGGAAAAATAGCACTTGTCAGGAAGAATGCAGGGCACCATTAACATACATTGCTGATTTCCTTGAATGACACATGGGATCTAATAAACTACTTTTGCAGTGTGCTGCATCACTTTTTTAATACCAGGGAGCTGGAAACATAAGCTCGTATTTGGCTTCATTAATGATGTACCCTACCAAAAGTATGAACAGTTCTGCTGACAGGCCATCTGTTTGCTGTCAGCCAGGAATCGATACCCTCAACTGCTTCAGCTGCAGAGGACCTTCTTGAAGAATTCAGTGAGCAATCCCTAGAAAGTAAACTGCTTAATTGTGCCTGTCTTAGCTGCCACTGTAGGAAATTAACATCTCCATTTTTCTCTAGGTGTTAAGAGAACAAATAAAAAGAAACCCCAAAATGAAACAACTCAACCAAAACCACATTGATACATTATTCATTCCGGGGAAATGGAGAGGCAGTGATGGAGAAAGTAAATAAACACATGATCAAGGGTAGGTTACCCGGGTTTGGACATAATAACTCCACTTCTGAAGTTCAGAGTGTTCCTTCTTGGCGATTTTCTGAAATATAAATTGTAGATCATCTTGGGAAAAACTGCTCTGAAGGCACAGTGCCACTGATGTAATTATAATTCAGCATCGAAAAGCAAAATTTCATTACTTCAGTACATAGTTTTTGTGAGTTTAGATGGGGGTTAAAAGGAGTTGATGACCCAATTTGCTCTGATATTAAGGGATTAAAAAAAAAGAATGTTGAGTATGTTCAAACAGAGTAGAAAACTGATTTTTCATTGCCTGGTTCTGGATAAGTGCTCTGAACTTAAGGTTGCCACATAAGAGGATTGTCCTGACATGAGGTTGGTGCTACACTTTAGAACTAAGACAAGGCCTTTCCTTTCAGGAGGACATTCCAGCTGTGCACCCTTGCAGATGATGATTTCTTCAGACTCTGATTAACTTCTCACATCAGAGAAGAGTAGCAGCATTTCCTTATTACCTAGGTAAGCCATTCTGTGGTCTTTAAATGGCTTTAGAATTAGATTTCACTCCAAGACTCAGACAGCTCAAGTCAGGTGTGAGAGCATCCATATACCTCTTTGGATTCAGCACTGATGAGTTGCACAGTGCCTGTAACAGGACAGGGACCAGAAATTAGCATATTAGCATTTCATTCACACTCCACTGCCACAGCCAGGAACTGGAACTGCCACTGCCTGTCTGACTATCTTGCAACTTGGCAGGGGAGAAATCATTTGGGCCAGAAACACTGTGATCTTTCAGAGCTGCAAAGAATAGTCTGGCCCTTGTTTCTCTCATCTCCCCAAAATCTCACCTGAAATAAAATCAGTTTAATAGAATTTAATTTATCTGCTTCACAACTATAAACAGCTGAGTCAAACCTGCTGGCATTTGCAATATGAATGTTCATCCAATTACTGAAACTGTCAGATGCTAGTACCTTGCTACAATAATAAAATAATGATTTACCCAGGGCTTTTTGAGAACACCTTTCATTCCAGGCCATCCTCAAGTGTGCTATGAACCCATACACGAGCTATATATAGGAAGAGCTTCACCCACCCGTGACAGGCAACCACCTACGGATGAATCACAACCTCCTCACAGCTCCCATCATCGGGACCCAGCAGATCAGCACTCAGAGGAAACAAGGATGGCAGAGTGCTGATCCCCAGCTCCCTTATGCTTGCTTTTCTGTGCACTTACACCAAAGCAAAGCTCTTTGTAATTTATTTTTTTCTTTTTCATTATGCAACTCCCAGACTGATGTTTATTCATTCATTATTAACACCTGCATTCTTGCAGAAAAACTCCCCAAACCAACAAACAAACCCACAGAGTGTCTCCTGATCACATTTGGTGAGGTTCTAAAGTTTCATCAACACAGCTGTAAGCTTAAGTATAACCTCTTCATTAATATATCTCATAGCTGTTAGTGATTTGGTGTATTAATTTGGTAAGAAACGTTTTCTGTCACAAAAAAAATAAAATAAAAAAATAGCCACCTCTCTGTGATCATACCATGTCCAGAAGTGCTCCTTACACTTCTCCCATCTCACTCCTCTTAGCCTGGGAGATGCTAATGCAGTTGTGCTGTGGGATTTGTCAGTCTAGAGAGGGTACTTTTCTAGTGTGTTTGCATTTGTGTCCAACAGAAATCATGTCAACTGTGCTGCTGCAGCAAAGCCCTGCCAGAGCTGCGCTGACAGCAGTGGGTACTGCAGTGATGGCATTGATGGCAGTGATGGCATTGCCTCTGCTGAGCCCCAGCACAGCCCCAGCACCTCCTGAGCAGCGCCACTCGGCAGGGGCCAGAGACACACCATTGCCATGCTGCAGGAACCAGGAGGGAACCTACAGAAAGACAGAGGCATCTCTGTCAAGAGATTTACTTTTTTTGTTGTTTGGTTTTTGGTGTTTTGTTTGTTTTTGTGTTTTTTTAAACCTGAAACAAGCTTATGTTCCATGTGGGAGCTGCAAAAAACCTGGTGGAAGCAACCTAGCCTTAACTTTCAAAATCAAATGCTTTACAAAAAAGATCTTTTAAACCTTGCAGAATAAGATTTTTACAAGCTACTGCATTTTTTTCAGCTTTTTAGCACAGAGGAAGAGTCTCTTACATTTTTAATAGAAAAGGAAACCAAGAACAGGTTGAAAATATATGCTGAGCTCTGGAAACAGCTGCAATTCAACCCTTCTTTTGGTATATGCCAGCTCAAAGAGAGCTCATAATTTTCAAAGTGTTTTCTCAAAGGAAACTGTTGCTGTTTGAGTCAAAAGACTATTATTCAGAGGTACGTGTTTGGGGAGTTTTCCCTAGTTTTGAAATTCAGCTTAATTTTCTGTCACTAAAAATGCTACATTTGGAAAAAGAAAAAGACATGCAGATCAGCTGCTGAACACTTTCTACTGCTTTCATCTGGCACTGCCTCACCTTGCAAACTATTCTTATGTCATTATTTGCATTCAGTTATTAGTTAGAGTGAGTCAAGGAAGCACACTGAGCTGGATTAGCAGCACTCTTATTTAGACCTGGTGAAGAATTAGAGTTTAGAGACGGAATTTATTCAGACACCTCTCCCAGTTCACAGGAATGAATTTTTTTTGGTGAAAATTCTGTCACACCAGTGAATCTCCATTATGAGTTCTCATGAATACACACACACAGAATCTGGTAGATCTTTGGTCACAGAAGAAGGATGTAGATGTTTCCTACCCAACACCTAACATTCAGGAACAAACCTTGCATTCACCCATCCATGCCTCCATAATGCACTTTAGTCATGAACCTTCTGTAACTGGTAATTTTCCTGTATGGATTGTTGTTGTGAGGAAATGGCACAAATCATTTCTAACTGAGATTCAGGAAGCTGGGGATGTACTGATAGACTATTTCCCTGTCGAATGAGTCCCGTGCCAAACCTTGCTTACAGCAACATCTATGAGATGGCAGACACACACACACACACACACACACACCAATGACAGCTGATGTTGTGTAGGATGACTCAGTTGCAAACTGTGACAAAGTTGCAGATTTAACATGATAAGGTGTAAAATCACAGGCCATGACTTTATGTCTCACTCTTCTCACAGCTTTTTTTGTTCTAATTTAATTTCTTCCAAGGCTTGCACTGAAATATTGTAGTTTATTTCAGGTATGATCATTCGTAAGTTGGCAATCACAGCTGTGATCACATAAGACAGCATAAATTCTTATAACAATAACCATAATGATTTAGAGTAAGGTAGAGGTTTTTCACATTTACATGATTGCTTAAATACCTTTATGATGCTGTACAGTAATTTCATTCCTTTTTATTTCTACTCTGTTTTGGCAAAATTAAACTATATGCATTTTTGAAGCGCTATTAAAACACAAAGGAATAGGAGATTCATTTTGAGTTTAATATTCTATCAATAACCATATTCAGATTTAGCAAGATTTCTGACTTACACTTCGTGCTTGTTCACTGCCTATATTTTAATAGCTCCTTTGGGGTCCTGCTAGAGGAATAGAGAAACCAATGTGTGTTCCATATTATAGATCTTTAATAGAGTATAACTTTTTCGTAGAGTTATATAATGTTACAGAAAGTCATTATGATTGTCTTAGAAAAATATGTTTCACACCAAACCACAACTTCAAATTTTACAAATATCAACTATACATTTGTTGCTCTTTTCATAGAAATTAGATTTACATGTAGAGTTTTTTAAATACGTGTTGCAGTTTTATGTTCTAAACCAAGGAAAATTAGTGGAGAGGATGCCTTTTGATGATAAACACTGACTATTCAGCACTGAAGGCACAAGAATTTCCTTTCTGAGAGAGTTAAGCTGCTGACTCAACCACAGCTTTCCTTTTGAGCCTTTGGACAGGTAAATACATGGTCTTGGACCCGTGAATGGTCTTAGAGTATCTAAATCTAAATATTGACTTTCAAACTTACCACTTGTCTTCTTACTCTGGAGTAACATAATTTCTCCAGGCACAAGAGGCTCCTAAGGGTGCATCTCACCCACTTGGTAGCCAAGTCATTGTCTCTCTCAGGCCCTGTGAGCAAACAATTATTGTGGTAGAGAGTGGAACAGGAGAAGCTCGTTGAAAACACCTCCTGCCCTGATGTACCGACACACCTGGTCAGGCCTACTGTCCTAAATTTTCTATTCGAAGTTACAAAGCTAATTTCCTGACCTAAAAGAAAAGCATTTCTGTGATTCCTTAGTGGATGAATGCATCATACTCCATTCCAAATTACAGGTCCATATAACATATTTCTTCTCAGCTACTTTGGCTTTACTTTCTGGTTGCTCTCAGTCCTGGACTTTCCAAGGTTAAGTTATGCAAAGATGAGCTTACATTTTGGCATTGTCTTCTGTCTCTCTTTGTTCCTATTTTCAAAATGAGAAGACCATTTCTTCATTTTATAGGGCATATTGAATCCTAAATGAACATGGAACTGGGAGAGATGCTCAGATACAGTCTCAGGGACTCAGAATACCCAGCCTCCTCCTCACGAAGCAATGTGCCATCAAAGCTCTGCCAAACATGGCTCTGAGTCTTCCACATCTCAACTCACTATTCCTAATTCATGGCAATGTCCTCTGACCCCCTGAAAGGTCTGGAAAACTGGTCCTTATGTGCTATTCATTCATTTCCAGTTCAGAAAGATCTGATGGAATTCTGTACTGTCTCTCAAAATGTATCAATATTAAACTATATTTAAAAAAAAAAAAAAAAAGTATTTTCTTCCATGGGAAATTAAAAAAACTCTACTTTGCTCAAAACATTCTAAATTCCCATGAAATGAAATTGAATTTCAGGCAGTTTTGATCTAAACAGTAAAGCCTTTTCCAGCATCAGAATCTTTTAAGGAGTTATTAAAATACTGAAGCCTTGTTGTGATAAATACTGGCCTGTAGAGGGAATTTTAGTGGCAAAATTTTAATCTGTCTTATGGAAATGCTGACAAGGTCATAGTAATTCCACTATAAATAGAAACATGAAGAGTCTACCTCAGTTTTTATTTAACCTCAAGGTCCTTAACGGTTCCCGTGCCAAACAACCTCATAGCAAATAACACTTGATTTTGTGAAATTGCTTTAAAATCAAGACACAATGAAGTCGCCTCAAAGAGACAGGAACTGATTTAAAGCCCAGTATATCTCCACATTCTGCAGTTATCTTCTTCCTAATTATGCTTCATTTCATTTTTAATGAAAAAGAACACTGAAGGTGAATTAATAAAAAAAAACATATTTCTGTTTACAGCCTTGATCATTGATGCTGACTTGGCCATTGCAAAGAATTCCCTTTTCCTCCCTGCTTAGCCATTTGGTCCCATTGGAGTTACACTAATTATCTATTAATCTAGGATATTTAGGCACCCATCTAATGTGACCTTAATGTTTTCAGGGATGGGGCATCCACCGCCTCACTGGACAACTTGTTCCGGTGCCTTGCCACATTCACAGTAAAGAATTTCTTCCTTATATCTAAAGTATGCTCTTTCAGTTTAAAGTCATTACCCCTTGCCCTATCACTACATTCCATTGTAAAATGTCCCTCTCCAGCTCTCTTGTAGCCCCTTTAGGTAGTGAAAGGTTTCCCGAGAGCCTTCTCATCTCCAGGCTGAAGAACCCCAACTCTCAGCTTCTTCATAAGGGATGTGCTCCAGGGCACTGACTGTCTTCATGGCCCTCCTCTGGACTCACTCCAACAGATCCACGTCCTTCCTATGCTGGGGGACCCAGCACCAGATGCAGCACTGCAGGTGGGCTCTCACCAGATCACAGCAGAGCAGAGGGGCAGGATCACCTCCCACAGCCTTCTGCCCACACTGCTTTTGATGCAGCAAAGGATGTGGTTGGTTTTCTGGGCTTCAAGCGCACATGGCCAACTCATGTCCAGCCTTTCATCTACCACATGGTAAGAATCATTGTGATGCTGGGAGCTATAAACTTCCAAGGCTCTGGATGAACAAACCTATTTTTAGAAGGTGGGAGCTTTGTCAGAGCCTTTTGTGTAACAAATAGTTTGGGTGTGCGTGTTGGCAGTATAAGCATAGCTCTGGACTGATGTCTTTGGGATGATCTGTATTCACAAGGACCTATTACAAAGGACCTCAGTAAGATATTCTTCCAACTTTTCCCCCTGAAGAATGGATGGACTTTGAAACTTAAAAGATCATTCCATAATTTTTCTCTAGTGGTTCTAAACTATTGCTAATCGTATTTGTGTATATGCAGTTTTTCTAGTATAAGGATATATTGCAGACTCCATGCAGACTTTGATATTCAGTATGTCATAATTGCCTTATGTAGACTTCTGTGCCAATTGTCATTGTTCCCTGGTGCCATAAATGCATATATTCCAGGATATTTAACTCTGATATTTATTCCATTAATTCCTTAATTTTTATTTATTTACATTGGATCTGAATGTGTGTATAAATAATTATCCTTTTAATTATGGCAGCTTTGTAAGGCACCACGTATTAAACAGTTGTTCACTCAAAAGGCAAGGGAGAGAGTCTGGGTTTGCATTGTATGTAGAGCCTTCTGGCCCCAAGTATTAAATTCCAGGATAATGAGGACCTTGTGCTAGTTGTATACTAGACAGAGATTTAGCTTATACTGCCAAAGCTCTGGCAGCAATGTAAGACTGAGCAGCAGCTGCCAAAAATTACTTGATATTGTGTAAGCCCTTGTGCTGTAGAGCTTGGTAGTTGAAAGGGTTCATGTGCAAGAGCAGAATCAGCAAATGAAATGTATACAGTAAAGCAACATTTGTAATAACCATCTGCTATGTATCCCCTCCTCTCGCTTTGTCCATGCCCACACATTCCCACAAACTGCACTGCATAAAGCACTCTGAGCCCATATTAGCACTTTGGGATTAATGATATGGTGAAAAACGTTTTGTATTCACTATATGGTATTTTTTCCTATGGAGAGGAAGAAATGTTATTTTAGCCCCAAGGAAGCAGAAGCTGAGATTAGCCCCTTCAAAGCTTGGCAATTTCCACTGGACTTCCTTATTTTTTTTATTTTTTTTTTATTTTTTAAAGCTGCAAAATGGATCTGAAAGTGTTGAGAGAACAGTTTTGGGGAAGCTGGGTGGAAGGAGTGGTTAAAAACAGATTTCACTTTAATTTCTAAATAACAGCAATGAAAGAACTTCTCGAAATTACACCAAAGATAATCCAAATATTCTTTAAGTGAAGAAAAAGTTCCATTTATTTTTAAGCCTTTTCCTATGTAATTCCTGTTATCTTTGAATAGAAGTGGATCTAATTAGCTGCTCTTAGAGAAGTACTTGACAAAATGATTGCTTTTGTACCCTGTTCACTTATCCAGCCTTTCTTCAGAAACCAAGGCATAGGTCATTTTAACATAGTTTTATAATATTATGGGTTTAACCTTTTCGCAGTGTATGCTGTGAGTTTCAGGAATCTTGTGAACATGAAAGCACAAGCTTGATTAATTCTCTATTTACCCTTCAAGATGGTTAGCATGATTACAAGACTGTCTAAGAAACCAAGATGGCATTTTAAAATGAAATTTAAATAATTTTTGTGCCCTAACAATTCTTTTCCCCTTGAAGCATCTCAAGAGGATAATATGGAGGATGACAGTAGTGAGGGAAATTAAACAGATGAAGACTATTTGTAGACAAATTGCAGACATAGTAATCTTGTTAATTTACAGTAAAACCTAACACTTATCCAGACCTCTGTCATGACAAAAAATCAACAAAAGAGAGGCATTTCTAATTTCTCAAGTACACTTCAGATTAAATTATGTTCTGCTACATTCACTGAGGAATCCTATTAATGCTTATTTGCAATTAACATCCTTGGGTCAAATTTGGTTCTGGTTTTTTTTTTTTTTTTCTGGTGAGATTAGATCATTGTGTTAGTTTATTTGCTTGTGCTTCTTCCCATCCTCTGTCAATTGCTCTCTTTCTCCCAAATGTTGCCAGTACCATAATCATCAGCATTATACAAATTATGCAGAAGGACCCTGTGCTTGCATATTCTTACCATTTTCTGCTGCATTAGAATGAAACAATGTCAAAACAACTTTCACTCATTGCTTTCTGACAAGTACACACAATCTAAACTAGTCCTTGTAAGCCCTGCTAGTAACGTGTCTGTAATTTGTATAGAATATATATCACCTAATTTAGCCATCCAGAATTAAATATCTTGCTGCAGATAATCATCTGGATTCACTTTAAAGTCGACAGACAGTCTAGCACCTCCAGAGTGCGATTCTTCTCAGTGACTTTAGACATCTGTCTTAGGCTGAGACGTACCATCCACACCATTTCAAAGGCATCCAGTCAAAGCTGAACCCTCCCTCGCAGGATTGCAGGTCGGTGACAGTGGTGCAAAGTGCCCGTGTCTGATACCCTTCCCACCCGGAGTCACACTGGTGCAGAGCTATGGGCCATTTTAAAGGTCTAGAGCAGGCTCTTGTTGTCACATACATCTGAAGAAAAGAATGAGGATTTCTCAAAGGTCACAGAGAGCTGTTTGGGATCTGACAGACTACTCACAGCAGCAGGGATTCCTTCTGGTGGGATCCGAACAGAGAACTGCCCAGGGAACCTTCACCAGGACTGTGTCATGTTTTAAAGCTATCAGTATGCAAACTGCGCAGCACAGGGTCGTACAGAGGAAAGTTACATGTCCTGATTGAGTGACCACATGTGTTTCCTGGGATTCTGTTTCCTCAAGGCAACAGATGGTCATTTTAAGCCTTTAGTAGAAACAGAAAAATTATATATTGTCTGCCTGAGTTTCTCCAATACAAAACAAAAGTCAAACCAAGACAAATATTTCCCACTTGTTTAAGCAGGTACCACGCAGCCGCACAAAGGCCTTTGGCACTGGTAATTCCCAGACATGTACCATCATATACTGTCCGAGGAAAAAATATTTGCCTTTTTCTTTTAATGAGCACTCAGAATTTTAGCAAACTGCCAACAGAATTATTCTAACAGGCTGTTGGAACAGAGGGGGAAAATGGACTGCGCTTGTGTAGGAAGTCATTAACTGTTCAGCCCATATCGTGTCGTGGATTCCCATATGTAACATGAAAGTAATTTTGAGCAGTGACTTTGAATAATTAATATTGTGAAGAACTATTTTGCACAATTTACTACTTCATCTGAAGCACAGATTTAGTATTGTAGAAGAATGATAAATGCATACACATGTATTTGAAGTACTATGAACTGGTGAAGTGGATTAGCATTAAATAAATTTGAAATCAAGACTAACAAATATAAACCTCCTTAGAGCCAGAACAGAAAGGTAATGTAGACATTCGCAAGTAAGGCTGAAGATGAAATGATGAACTATTTGACAGAAGCTAATGAGCCATCATCATAAGCAATAGGGTGTTAAAATGGAAAAGGGGAATGGCGATGAAACATTTTTTTCTGATTAATTTTTAGATTTTTCTGAGTACATTTTTTCAACATGCATATGAATCCTGAACAGCTACTTTCTTGCCAATTTGGAGCTGAAACTAATGGCTTGTGACCATATAATGAGTTGTAATATTCAACTTGGATTCTGTGATCCCAAATGTACTTAAAAGTTTTGATATTTTTGTTCTAAATGTGGCAGTGCAAGGAAAATGTCCTCCTATTCACATGGAGTTACACAAATAGTCATTATTTGGAGATACAAAATTTAAACCTTCACCCTTTCTCCTCTCCTTCAGGAAGGAAAACAGAGACTGCATTCACAGACTCTCCATGAGCACTGCCCACCCAGTGCTCAACAGGTGAATGAGCATCTTAAAGCTTTCCTACAAAGCCATGCGGTGGTTGGAAGAGGAGACCCAAGTGACCCCTTTGTTTCTGTTAATGCCTTTCCATGCCAAGTTGGCTGAAATCACTTAGGAAAAGCTGTTTCAAAGGCCATCATCATTGATTTCTCTCTCCTGCTGCTGAGGTCAATGAGTTAGTCTTATCATGATTCTTACCCGTAAATATCGATGTGAAAACTCTCATCGACCTCGGCATAAACGGGGACAGGGCAATTCCAGACCCTCTTGGAAATCCCATCTGCTGCACTGCACTTTACTGCTCCATAAAAGCAGGCTATCCTGCATGATGCATTATGGAGGCTGAAACACTGGTACTTGAAAGAGTGGTTAATTAGTTCAGATAGGACACGGGTCCTAAGAAAGCACCAATTGTTACTACGGTTTTATTCCCTCAAAATACTGATGCCAATTTTTCCCCAACTGACAGCTGGAAAGCGTGTTTGCAGTGACTTTGTCTGGATTTTTTTACTTTTTTTTAATCATTTGCAGGGAAGTCAGAAATACAAGTAACAAATTCCTTTAAAAATTTGAACCACATACATCCTTCTATCTCAGCAAACTATGTCATCACCTGATTTTGAAATAAGTTCCTATTAATAAGCTACACCAGCTAAAAATAGTTATCATCAGGAAATCAGTTTTTAGACTGCTATAGTGCAAAAGATTAAACATTCTACCACATGGGGTTTTTTCCTATGGTTGTATACTGTTTCCAGAAGTGTCCTTAATTCAGGACACAACTAGGAAGAATCATTATTGTCATTTCTACGTGAAAAGGAAGACTCTTCATTTTTCTGATTTATCCTCAGCTCAAGACAGTTTTTCTTTGATAGTTCTTAACCACCACTGTTGTTCTTGTACTACGTGTGGTTGAACAGAACACATCTACACACACCTATCAATCCAGCAAAACCGAGAACTCCATTCTCTTTTAAAAGATGGCAACAATCAATGACAAATTAAAGAACACAGCTATGAATTATTCATGCCAGTAAATCCCAATAAATGAAGTATGCCACATGATGCAGAACATTAAAAATTTGCATTGCTTGCCATATCCAGATCGATATTAAAGAGATTGTTAAATTGAGATCGGGGAAAACGGCAAACATGAAAAAAATCAAAAGTGAACCACAACCTAAAATCCATAAATCAGTCAGTCATAAATAATGAAGGTGAACAACCTTTCCTTTTGTAGAATATACAATACAATTAGAGATCAGCACTTGTTTTGATAAAATTTTGAAACTTGCATTACGCAGCTCTCTTGATTTGAAGTTCCATTTATTAGCAGCATTACTGCTCAGTACACTGCAGTCTTTTTTTTTAGCTGATGCAAACCTGTTTAACTCCACTAAAGCCCTTGGTGAGGTAGGATCGTAATCACCCTAAAGTTTGGCTAGTACATTTGAGCAGAAATGAAACAGTAAGCAGATACTTGAACAATACTCTGGCCTCCCCCACAGTCTGCTATAGCTGATCAAAATTCTCTTACCTGCTTTGGACCAGGCCTTTTTTCACTGGTGGCGAGTTTATGGGGTTCTATACCCCAAAAGAATGGCACACAATTGCTCCTGAATGTTGACTTCATATCTTCTTGACTTCATATCTTCAAGCATGGATATTCTGGATATATGGTGGCAGTAACAGGTTCAGATTCTTCCAGAAGGGCATAAAAAGTGTAACCATACAGACCCTCTGTACTAACCATGATCAGCCAGAGCACACCACCATTGCCTCTGCCTGGTGCTGTCACTCAACACATCATCAGGATGTCATGTGGGAGGCTGTGACATGAGAGATCTGCCTGTGCTACAAGGGTCTGCTGCACCTCTCTGGGTGATCCCAAATGGACAAAGAGCCAAGACACTGCAAATTAACTCCCTGGGAAAAATCTGTTGTTGTGTCAGCACAATAAATGTGCTAAACATAATTAGTAGGATTCTTAACTACGTATTTTGAATTAAGTATTGTCACATGCTATTTATTGCTACAGAATAAGAAAGTGGTAGATTTATGTGCAGAGAGTTATGCTTATGAAATTACTCCAGCACTTGCATCAAATGAAAAGTATATTTGTATATATACTATACATTAAATTCAAATTATGCAATTGATAACATTTCCTAGCATGGTAAGTAATGAGAATTTACACTGAATTTTCTGCAACAGTCGTTTGAACAAAAGGAAAGAGAGAATTCCTTCTGAAATGAGTGGGAGTGATGTCTACAGTGGCCAGAGGCAGATTTTGAGAATCTTATCCTTGATCTTTTTTGATTCAGTGGGTTCTGTTGTAGTCAAGGACACTAAAAGCTGAATGAAAGGCTGTGTTTCCGTTCCTTTCTGACAACCATGCTTAAACTGCTTCTGTCAATGCAGAGCAACCAAATACAAATGGTTTTTGTGCTACATACAGTTTCCTCCTTCTCTTAACACTCTTGTCCAACCTGGTCTATTTTCCACTTAAATACGCAGTTTAATAACAGACTGCATTATATGTAAAAAGCCACTCATGCATGTAACATACCAGTACTGTTTCTTAGTGTAGTGCAAACCTCAGATGTATCATAACAATCATCTCCAGCCTACTGAATATACAAAACTATTTCTTCCTTTCAGCTTCAGGAAAGAAAAAGTAAATATTTTTAGCAGTGTATTTTAAAGATACATTATTTTCAAGGCAACACATTTTTGCTCTGTTAAAACTACAAACACACTGGATGCACAGGAGACTATTTCCAGTTTTTATTATATTTTTTGAGGGGGTTTCTGTTTAGAGCGGCTATTTCCTGTTTGTTTTATTTCTTCTGTTCTGTATATGCAAATTTGAGAGACCATAAAAATTAATACCAGACTGTGATCAAGCTGATGGATTGTGCCTTCAGTAGACTCTCTAAATGGAGCTGATCTGCAAAACAGAGGTGAGCCCTGCAATATGCCCCTCTGCATCAAGAATAAAGGCAACCACAAACCCACCTTGGGACAACGGAAAGATCAGAGGAAGGCTGGTCCTCCTTTTCCTGGCAAAATACCATGTCCAGTCATAGAAATAGTAACACAACAACCCACTCCAAACAAACAAACAAACAAACAGGAACAAACTTAAAGGGAAAAAAAAGGCAGAACAAAAAAGCCCCTGCACTCTTTCAGAACTGACCCATGAAGAGGCAAAAGTAGCCTCAGAACTACCCTTTCTTTTGCTTCTGCTTTGCTGCTTCAGGGTATTATTTAAGTTCTGGCAAAACATGCTTTTGAATACTGAAACTTTATCTAGTTGCTGAATTTAATATGGAACAATAATCAAAATTTGGGTTTGTAGAAAATAAGTCCCTCGGCTTACTTTCCTCTTCTTTAGGCATTATCAAGCAATCTTTAGCTTATACAGTTAGAATCACTATGCAATTACCATCTAGGTATTTGTTATTACCTCAGTGCTGAAAAAAACGCCAAGCTGTCCTTATTTAAGAGAGTCATATTATCTCTGACTACGCTGTAGGTGACTTTGGGCTAATTCAGCTCCCTGAACAGAGAAAGCAAAGCGCAGCACAGGCACAGTCCTGTCAGGTATTTCAAGGCTGGAGCCATAATTGCTGGCCAACGTTAGAACAGGAGGAGGTGACTCCAGTGCTTTTACAGCCAGGTCGAGAGGAGAATGTCTGACTTTAGTCACACAATGGTGATATCCAAAGGAATCCAAACACGTGCTTGCTTGGAGTTGCCTAATTTTGTCTGGATTGAAACCAGTTTTTTGGTCCCCATCTTGTAGATATGAAGTGCACACCTCAACAAGTGACTATGTTTAATTTGACTTCTCTTCACATTAAAAGTTCATATTTAAAATACTATTCAAGGACATTTATAAAAGTTTCTGCTACCTTTGAATCATATGCAATTCCCCTACAACAAAAATGTAATAGAACTCTGAATTACAATTAATTGTGCTTAGACTGCTCTTTTATTTACCAGAAATACCTTTCAAAAACACTTCTGCAGTAGCCTCCATGTTTTATTCAGAGGTGTGAATTCTGTTTTGTTGATGCATTTCCATATTTTGCTTCATGTACAATGATTTACTATTGTATTTTTCCGCTCTAAGTGTATAACTGAAGTTTGCTCAATGTTTACTTTTCACTGATGTGGATCTCTAATTTACTGGTATTCAATTTAAAGTTGTTATGATTCCTCACTTTCATGACTATTCACAGAAATCAAAATGCATTTTATGTAGGCACTTAACTAATCATTACCAAAACCAAAAAAAACAACAACCCACAACCAAAACTCAACCCCACAAAAAGCAAACAGACCACATTCTGCAACTGTGTTCACACAGTCTGCATAGTTTTGAGCTTAGCACTGAAAGATTTGAAGATGGACAGGTCTAGAGGACAGGTTTTTCATTCCAAACCCAATCTTTCTACAAACTGAGGTAATACAATCCTCTTAGATACATGCTAAAGAAGGAATCTTGCCCATAGATTTCACCAGGTACTCTAGGTTTTGCCACAGTAGGGACCCAATTGGGACAGAATGCTTTTCCAATTAATAAATTGAAGATTCTTCTCTTAGGGAAGATTAATCTAGCACCTCACATGAGCATGGTACTCATTAATGTGTATCTTGCATCTCTAAAACCTTGTATCTAGCTGAAAAAGAAACCCTCTTACACATAGTGATCATAGTTATAGTTACTCCTATTTCCTTATCTTCCCCACTTTCTGGGGTCTTAACCTTAAAGAAAATTACTGCATTGCAAGTCTTTTGAGAGAAAATATGATGGGAGAACTTTGGAACCCAGCATACTTTTCATTAGTTTATATAAAAATATAATTTTATTACTCTGGTTTTGTCATAACTTGGATCCCAGTCCAACAAGGTGCTGAAACTCTGGCCCAGCTTTAACTTGTGTCTCCTCCTGTTGCCTTCACTGAGATGTGGCAAGGACCCAGGCAGTGCTCAGAACGGGACTCTGTGGGATGGGGAGGTTTAGGGACTGCATAGAAGGTGCTTGTGGTGGCACCTGTCTTAAGCCTCCTACCTGAAGGTCAGCACAAAGCAGCTTTCTGCAGAAACTGACTTTAGACAGGCAGTAAATGAAATTGCCCTGAGTACAGTGGGCATTTTAAAGTAGCCTCTTAGGGTGGAATGCTGGCAATGCTGTTATTGTGTATACTGTAGATGAAACTTCTGAATGCAACGGTTTGGCACTAGTATGACTATTCTTGATCCCAGGTAAAGGAGCAAGAAAGGGAGGGAAACATCCCCCTACCTTGTTAACATTCCTGACAAGTGAGCTAAGGATACTGGAAAAGCACCATACTGCTAATGCTGCCATCTGAGCAATAAGACATGCCAAATTCTAAAATACACCTCCCTCAGGGGAGCAACTGAAAGCTGTTTACAATAGATCAGAAACTCCTGTCTGAGATTTATCAGTGGCTGTCACAGGTGAGAAGTGTTTACTAACAAAGCCAGAACAAGTGACAGAGAAGGTGATGACTCCTTCAGGATGCTCAGCCTTTGGAATAATTCATCTTTTAGCAAGAAGCCGAGGCAAGTCCCAAAGTGAAGCTTTCAGCAGGCCAGCTTGGGCACAGCAAAAGCATTCCCTCCCCTGGGCAGATCTAATCTAGCCCAATTGTACCTCCAGCTCACTAAGGGAAATGGAAAATGAATCAAAGAGGAGCTCAGTCTGCCTTCCACAGGAACGCTGCAGAGATCCATTTCCCTGTATTTGGTTTGATTAGATTAGACATTAGGAAGAAGGCCTGTACTGAGAGGGTGGTGATACACTGGAACTTCTTGCCCAGAGAAGCTATGGATACCCTTGGAAATGTTCATGGCCAGGGTGGATGGGTTTTGAGCAATCTGGTCTAGTGAAAGTTGTCCCTGCCCATGACATGGAGGGTGGGACAAGGTGATCTTCCAAGTCAACCCATTCTGCCATTCTATGCGATTCTGAGATTTGTTTGAAGTCTTGACAGATGGTCAGGCCTTCAGATAGACAATCATCTGCTGCTCAGGTTGCCCAGGGAAGTGCTGGAATCACTATCCCTGGAAGTGTTCAAAAAACATGTAGAGGTGGGGCTTAGGGACGTGCTTTTGTGGTGGACCTGGCCGTGTTAACTTAATGGTTGTACTCAATGATTTCAGAGGTATTTTTCAATCTCAGTAATTCTCTGGTTCTATCTTAGCAAGTGAGCACTGTACACACATCCTCTTTTCTCCCACATAACCTTACGATTCCTGTAGCAATATGAATTATATGCATCTGCAGAGAAAGAGGTTGGTCTAGGTAGTTTCAAAAGTCAGGGTTACTGACCTAAGCTACTGCTCTAAGGCACACAGGCCCCTCAGGATCACCCGAATTCTTGGACAGCACAGCAAGGACTCACTCACAGGGTGGGTACCCTTCATCAGTATGGTGATCAGCTAGCCAAGAGTGCTCCTGACAGAGGAAGATTAGGTGGGGACAGGAAAAAGAGAGAGAAGCAAGCATATGATAATTTACCCCATTCGTGTGCAGTAGCTCTTAGGCTGCCAGACATCAGGAAACTCTTGGAAATGACTTTTTTTAATTTACTTTAGGAAACCAGAAGTTCTGCCTACCTGAGGTTCTATGTCATCCATATCACAGAATCAACAGAAATATCATTGTCCTATTCTGCTCTCAGAGTTCATAAACTCAACTCTAAGAATTAAGTGGAAGTTGAAGTTGGCAACTAAAGAACACTGAGAAGTGCCTGAAAGCTGGGAATTTTTTATAGATATCTCATTATGTTATATTTTGACTGCTCAACCAGCTGCTCTTTTTCTTTAAAATAAACCCTTCAGGTTTGCTGCAGTGCGTCACAATTTTTTTTGAGAGTCTAGAGAGTGTTTCTTTCTACTTTTGAAAGCATCTTTCAGGACCTGACAAGTACCTTCCATGAAAACTGACTCCAAGTATACTTGTCTTCTTAAATTAAGCATCCACTGCCATTTACAAGCAGGTTTCTTTAGAGACAACCAAAAGCCATGCAGACCTCAGCCCCTCCTTTCTTTAGGACTGTAGCAGTCAGTAGAATGTCATATTTTTATAAGTCCTGTCATATATTTTCATCAACGTCAATACAAACAATCTTGCATCCTCAGCACACCAACATACACTGCTCATTACAACTATTAACAGGTCCGAGAACAGGAGGGGAGATCATTATCAGGTTTGATGGATGGACACCATTTCTGTTCTGCATCTTCCCTGTCAGCTGATACCCTGTGCCAGGAACTACATCATAAAGATATCCCTCTCTTCTTTTCTGTGGCCACATAGTAAGTTTTCCTACTTAAATTCTGTTATAACATAAATATTCCTCAAAAGCAGGCTAAAGGAGGACAGTATAAGGAAGACAGTATGTGACTACATCAAAAGGCATTGCCAAAGAAACTGTGTTTTCATGTTTCTTTTTCAAATCTTGAGAGCAATATTAAACTTTTGCTTCTAGTGGGGGTTCTCTTGTGGCCTAAATCACAGGGCCTCAGTAAATACAGATAATAACAACCCTCCCTTTCTGCCACACTGACTCCCTTGTTCTGATGCAAGCTCTTTGGGAAAGAGATGACCTTTACTGCACAGCTTTAGAAAGAACCAAAAATTCTTCTCTAATCTCAGTTGCTGTTTATATGCTCCAGTTTAAGTAGTGCTAGATAAAAAACTACCGTGTTTTTACATCTATATCTTTACAGTAGAATCATTAAGAAGTTTCTCGGCAACACCTACATTTAAAGACTTAAAACAAAATTCCATTGAAACTCCTCTAGGTACCTTGAGGTTACAATAGACTGTGATAACCAGCAGTTTGCAAATGGTAGCCTGCAGCCATAACAAAAGCTTGCTTGATTTCTCTATTCAAGAGGTGGAAGAGTAAAGCAATAAATATGCAATGTGCTTTCCTCGGTGAAAAAAAAAAATCAAAACCACAACAAACAGGAACAGACAACAACATTTGGAGATAACACTACTAAAATAGAGACAAGTTGCAGCCTGAGGGCACTAGCCTGCCTTCCCTCAAACTTCTACTGTGTAGAATCATTGCCAACAGGACCCTTGTTTTGCTGAACTGTTTAGCATCCAATGATCATTAGACAGATCACATCAAACCAGATGATGACCAAATGAACTTTTATCCTTCTTCCATCTTCTCTTTCCCTGCACCATAAATGAAAGCAATTTCCATCATCCATCCTTTATGAACTTATCACTTTCCCTTCCATGCTGTTTATCTATTGCTTCTAGGATTTTCTTTTTCTTTTTTCTTTTGTTTTGTTGGGGTTTTTTAGGTTTTGAAGAGCTTTACAAAAGGAAGAGGCAAAGGAACAAAGACAGGCATCTGAGAGAGCAATAATAAAACTGGGTGGCAGGTGGAAAAAAGCAATCACACAAATTAGGCAACTGAAAGAGAACGTGCCTCCACTGACACCAACACTTTAAGAAAGGCATGCAGATATCCTTGTTTCTCTTCTATTGCCATTCACAGTACCAGCACTGCTAAAGGAATTCCCCGACTTTCCACTAACAGTGCAATCCTGTTTCTCCCATACTACCAAATACATTTGTACCTAAATCACAGAATTTATTGCTTTATATTTCACTTTCTGACACATAGTCATGGCTGATTCCCAGAGTTACTTCTTCTGTCAGCAAAACCCATATTAATACCCCTGCAAGTGAATATCTAACAAATTTATTATAAGAGGAAATGGTTAGACATATACAAACCTCTGAGCAATTTAATCTATGCATCAAAATACTTGTTGTTCTGAATAAATTGAAAATGGAAAGTGTAATACAGATCGGGAATTGGAGTAGAAGCAAAGACACTCAAGAATTTTTGTTATCCCAAAATGAGCTACTCAAGATTCCTTAACTAAAGCTGTAAAAAAATCCTTCCTGTGGGCACTTCAAGAGAAGTAGGGTTTTTTATTTTTTTTCTTTTAATTTCAATGAACAGCCTGAACTTTTATCAAATCTGGTTTGGATTTGCTCTTTTTGTTGTTAACTTTTTTTCCCCATCAAATAAGCAATGCAATGCATTGGAGGGAAGACAATATGTTGAAGCTTCAGTGAAGCAGCAGGCAGATGCAAAAATCTTACCACAGAAGTGGGATGGACTATTGGTATCAGCCATCCTGAAGCAATATACAATTTACTCCTTTTAGAAATGCTTACAAATTTCCAGTTCATCACAGAATCCAAAGTCTAATCTCCTAGGACTGAGTTTAATACATAAATGAGGTAAAATACATTACAAGGTTTAAACCCTTAAACTTTCAGGGTTGAAATAGTGTACCTTCCTCAAAGAGCCCCAAGCACAATGCAGCTGAATGACTGCACGCTGCCACTTCATCAGACTTTCACTTTCTCTGCTCCAGTAAGAGCAGCTTAAATGTGCTTTTTTATTTTTTCTTTCAATGAGTCAGAAATTGTCCTTAGTGAAGCCTGAGGCAGCCTTTACTGCTCTTCTAGGTGGTACAACATTGTTATCAGTCTAGATGTTGTGGTCCCCAAATGCCTTGTCATGCAGTAGGGGAGCCGTCAGCACTGTGAAACTTGGGTTTATTTTTACTGTAACAAATTCATGTGTTTCACATATACGCAAATCCCAAAGCAGGGGGTCTTGCAGCACTCAGGTAATTCAGTGTCCCAGGAATCCCAGGCCAGCACAGAAGGCTGGTATCAGCAGGGCCAGTCCCGCCTCACGCCTGTGCTTTCATCAGTGACTAAGGGAGAAGGCGCCTTCCCCTGCTGTTTGCACAGCTACGGCCCTGCTGCTGCCTCCCAGAACACAAACCACGCAAATGCTCTCTTGCAGAGGCTGCCACAGCTCCCAGCTATGGACCTGCTGTGCTGGGAGGCTGCAGGTGACACTGCAGGGGCACTGCACATCCACAGGGGCTTACTATGCAGACCTGCTCATTTAAGAGAAACCTGATCTCTTTGTGTCTTCTGATTTCTATAAAATAGTAGATTAATATTAACTACAATAATTAGACAATGCAGCCCTATATTCAAAGATGTGCTGCCACTATCTTTAAAGATAGGTGCTTGATATTTGCAAGTACTTTAAGCTCTTTGAGGATCTGAGTCTTGCTGCAGACCCACACAGCTCTTTGAAAAGTGGACCAACTGATGGGGAGCTCTTTGGATCCCCAGTTCTTTTATAAGTTTGATCCCAGATGAAAAACTGGGTTTGCCTATTAGAAAGCTCTATTGGCAAACAAGCAAAAAAACCCCAATCAACCAACCAACCAACCAACCAACCAACCAAACAGAAAGTACAAAGGGCATGCATAGAAATAGTACATCCTCCTGTTGGTCTCCTCAGTTTCTTTAAGAAAGCCTGAGCAATCTGGGACAATCTGATTTCTTTGTTGTCTGAGGTAATACAGCCTCATCTTAATGAAAGAAGGCAAATACAACAGCATAAATAAAGGCTGTACATCCAGATATACATTCTGGACCTATATAAGTTCAGTTCTCTGGGTTTTGGGTTTTTTTTAGCTACTGAAGAAACTATTCAACCCTAAACTCTTACATTGATTCTTTAGCTTTTACATTCTTACATAGCTGTTACACTATACAGGTAAAAGTAGAGCTACTGATGACAACAGCAGACCATGTTCTAGTTATACTGAAGCATTTTTATGATGAAAAGTTTTCCATTCAAGTAACACCACAGGTTTCCTATCTCTGCTGAACCTGTGTAAAGTTGGCAGATTCCAGTTATTGTGACATTTCCTCTGCTCAGGGCACTCAGGTGACTTAGGAAGAGCTGAGGGTGTAGCAGCTTATGCTAAGGGCTAAATACTGGATAATTTATGCACCTTCTTAAATGCAAGTGAGCTCTCATTCCCATGAAACTGTACAGTGGCCTCAGCATTTGAACCAGTCTCAGGCACAGCTTCCAACCTCCAGCTGGTTTATTCTCCAGTACTTTTAATATTTCCACATCTGCATGACGTTATGAGTCAAGCACATATATTATTCCTTTTAAAAAGGTGCTATATAAACCCATTTCACTATTGCTGCTGTTAAAAAGTATGAGTTGTATTTTGGCCCCTGAGGAGAATTTAAAGCACAAGAAAAATACTGCTTCCCTGAATGTGGCTCGAAAATTTATAAGGACTGACAAGCTTTTGTCCATTATCCTTACATTTACAGCAATGTGATCCGTGCTCAGTACAATTAGCACGTAGCAGATCTACAGCCCTGACAGGGCTTCTCTGTTCATTTCTTAGAGAACATAAACCATCACTAACATGTCACTTATCATTCTTTATCTTAGTCCATTTCTGAGAAGTCAAACCTAATAGTCACAATGTGTAAAATGCACCTAGATCTGCACCTAGAAATGCACAGATAGAGGGGTTTCTGTCCCCTACGGTGCTGCACTGACAGACTAGATGAGGAAAAACAAAAACCAAAATATCGATCTATTTCTGTTCTTACATTTATACAATTCCATGTGTGTGTGTGTGTTGTATTTCTTGATGTCTATGGATATTTAAACAACAAAAAATATCTTTGTATGCAGAGGAGTTAGTACCCAGAAATCAAATGAGAAAGCAAAATCCACTCCCATTTCACTTACTTGGTGAAATTGTATTGAATCATAGCAAGTCCTTCTCTCTCTTCATTTCAAATAACACATTTTGCTTTAAAAGGGTGATAATGGCCAAACAGCCACAACCAGCACCCACTGTTAGGCAAATGGAGAGCAACAAAGTGAGGGAGCTTGGGAGGCTGGTTAACTCTCTGGAGTAGAGATTTCAGTACTTTTCCCTCTTAACAATCATGAAAAAAGGATTTTGACAACACTTGTACTAGAGGATGGCTCCTTTTTTTGAAAATATAAACTAAAGAAATATGAATGTGGAAATAGGAACATGCTAATTTCCCAGTTATACATGACAAGAACAGAGGGGTTTTTTTCTGCACACTCAAAGTGTGCATTCCTAGAAATTGTCTTATAAATAATGGCCCTACTTATCTATTTTAAGTGCAGAAGCAATGCCATTTGACTACAAAGCACAAAGGATTAACACTTATTGGCAATCAGCTGGAAGGACAGAATTCATTCTCACACCTTCTCAGTTCACAAAGTAGGAAATACACCTGCAGAAAATCAAAGCCTGTATTGATGACATTCAGAAAGAGGTAATTTTATTAGAGGAAATAGTTGTAAGTAGCCATGTTGTTTTCAGAAACCTACAAAAGAAGCATTACATTTTTAAACTATACTGTTCAGCTTATCTCCTAACCCTTTCATCAAAAATCTCACTTCAGTCTGCAAGAATCTTTTGTTCACTGGCTGCATTTTTAAATGACCAACAGTTAATACGGTTGAGCTGCGTTACAAATCTAGCCTTCTGGTTATGGATTTTTAATTACTCTCAATTACTCTTTCTCTTTTTTGACTCCTTATTACTTGTTTTTGCCAAACAGGATCCCAATCCAACAGCCATTCAACTCAGCAGGAGTCATTCCATTAATGAAGTTTTGATCTGTAACAGCTTCTTTCATTTGCACTACAGACTATCAGGATCAAATCACAGCTGAATGATGTGGTAAAGCAAATTGACTCATGAATAGCAGAAATTAAAAAGTCTGGCTTCCAGATAATTCCTGTCCTATTACCATCCCCACCCCATCTCCCCCGATGACTCCTGCTTCCCCACAGCTCTGTCACAGCAGTTCTGCCCTGCACATTCCCCGTCCTCCTGGTATTATTTTCCTCTCCCACAGCAGCTGCCTCTGGTCCCCAGGCCCTTCCTCTGTTATATTCTACATCAAACCAGCCATCCTGCCATGCTGATTGCTCTGCCTTGTGCTGTGCAGGCGAGGAGTTGTCTGAAAGGCTGTTGGTTCTAATGGCTGCGATAAACTCAATGGAAAGCAATGGAGTACTCCTATTTCTCTCTCACTAAGGGTTCTTTCCCATGTACCCAGCTCCCAATTTTAACAGACTCTGTAGGAACTTGACACCTTCCAGAACTCTCTGTGCTATCAAATTAGTGGATATTTGCAACTTTGTTTGGAGTTTGCTAAAAAAAATATCAAAAGCTGCTAGGAAGTGACTCACAGAGAGATGGACAATGTCATCACGAGTTGTTTCCTTAAAAAGCTAGACTAAATGTTCCCAAGAAGAAGGTCACAGTCTTATAAAATCACAGGCCAGGTATGAATGATAGTGCACTGGCAGCCAAATCATTCATTTTCAAGAATGGGGTCATAAAAGAAGAATTTGTTTGCTCAAGAGAAATAATTCTAATGTACATTTGCATTAGAGTGCATGAAGCTCTCAAGGTTACTGAATCTGCAGGGAGGGAAGATGTTTCCAGCACCCTGGCTGCAGGGCAGTGCAATCCCAAGCAAGTGATCACAGCTAAATAACTAATCCTGTTTATTCTAGAGTTTAGCTTGGAAGAACAGAAAATCTCAACTACCCTTGAATTTTGTACCTGGAAACTGAGCTAAACATCACTGTGTAGGCTTACATCTTTGCAAGACTGAATTGCATTCTGAAATCTGAAATGCTCAGTTTTAGGGGGAATCATTTTCGTTTTATTTTATCCACAGAGTTTACTTTTCCCTTCTGCTTTTGTATCAGGAAAAGAAAGTGAGTTTCACTCACCGAGAGAGCTCATGCAGAATGTCAAACCATTGTCCTCCAGCTACACATTCAACTGCTGTTTACATCTGCAAGTTCCACTGGAGAAGCACAGTGAGCACGACGTTGCCATCAGTTAAAATACCACGCTGCCTCTTTACAAGGCAGACCGTGCATAGCTAAGTGTCGAAATATGTTCCCCGGTACTCTTATTACTATGATATGACCAAATAGTCTTCACATTTTAATGAGGTTATCTTCTAGAGGGATGATAATAATTTAATCTGCTTCAGTGGAGACAATAAAAATTCTTGTTCTTTTACACATCTCCCTGCTGTCAATACTGGATTTTTTCCACATTCTTCTTTATGTAGAATGAAGAACCATTTACCAAACACAAGTAGCAACCAGCAAGCTGAGATAACCGCATCTAAAAGTGATTATTATAAGATCCTTGACTTTTTCCTCTCTGTCCTTCAAGTGAAAACTCTTAAAAGTTAACAAAATGAATTCTTCTTTTGACAGAAACACCAAACAATGCTTGAAATGCTGCCCACATCTGTGAAACTATATCTAATCAAATTCACGCCTGCATTGGTTGCCTGGGTAACAATCAGACAGTTGCTCCTACAAACAAACTGCAAACAGCAGAAGGAAATGTGCTCTAACTGGAAGCATCCACTTCTCTGAGCTTGAGCCTTGTTAGTTTAAGAAATAATCATATAATATGATCTTATTCCCAAGGTATGAATGGAGGGGGGATATTATACACTGGTTTACTCATGAGGATAAGGAAGACACAGGAAAGGCTGTGAGCAAATGAACATAAAAGCACAGTTCCATTTTTATCATTCTCTCCTTTTCTTCTCCCCAAGAAGCACAGCATGGCATTTGGATGTAACTGTATGTCACTGTATAAAAGGGTGATTCATTACTTCTTTTTCAGGATACAGTTTAAGTTATTGTCTACATTTTCCCCTCATAGCACAGGCCCTTAATTGATGGCCTTCGTTTTAGACTCCTCCTAATGACACACAGAAGAGATGGCTCTTCTGAACATACATAGATGTGATAGGCACTGCAAAGGCCGTCGTTTCCACAGCAACAGGGACCATGCAGGAGCTGTGAGCCAAACTTCATCTTCACCCCTTCCCTCCCCCGTTACGTCTGACCACACAGGTTCCCTTCTTCACGCTTACCACAGGCGCTTCCGGGAGGCTCCAGCTACGCCTGGATGGGTGAATGGCCCTCGCACGCTCAAATGTAGGAGCTCTATAGACAAGCATTGGCTTCAGGGCTCACGGGATTTTCAAACAAGTCTAGTTTGTAAACCTCAAGCAC
Source organism: Margarornis squamiger (assembly GCA_035222235.1). Classification (NCBI taxonomy): domain Eukaryota; kingdom Metazoa; phylum Chordata; class Aves; order Passeriformes; family Furnariidae; genus Margarornis; species Margarornis squamiger. The sequence goes on along the minus strand of JAWWTY010000138.1, from coordinate 14,651,473 downwards.
TCAAAAACTATGCTTTATAAAAGTAAGATTTAACTTATATAAAATCTTGAGGCTTGAATAATAAAGATATGTCTCTGTGGTTTAATTTGGGTTACTAGACTTAAGCCTCTTTTCACACTAAGGTTGGCTTTAAAGTTAGATGGTTATTTATTGATGTTGTTGCTTTAAATTAATAAAATGTAAGCTGCTTACAAAATAATTCAGGCTCAGGATAAAAGCGATCTAAATAAACAATAATTATGATAATATTAATAGTAACATGCTATAAATTAGACATATTGAAGGTCTCCCGTAGCACTAGTTTCAAAAAGGAAAGAAAACAGAATTGTCAAAGGGATGCTCCTTATGGAAACCTGAATCACTTACCTGCTAAAAGTAAGCACTGCAGAGGAACATACTTGTACTGCAGATTTCCCACACAGCATAAAGCCCCTAAATAGTGTCTTTTACATCATGGGTTTCAAGTTGGTGGGTGTAACTGCAAAACTGAAATCATCAGTAAAAAACAAATATAAAAATGCCCATCTGACATCCTGGCCACAGTAGCAGAGCTGACAAAACCAAAACTAATGTGGGGAAGGTACATCAGCAGTATGGTTACTCGCTCTGCCAGCCAATAAGCCTGTTGCAGTAGCAAGGATCAAATGCTGGCTGCTCTTCATGGTCAGATTTTCCACAGCGTTCCTAGCTCTGTTTGTTTTGTTTATTATCTTATGCAGGCAGTAGCCTCGCACTACATAATGCTGCACTGTTTACATGGCACAGATTAACAGAAACCAGCTGGGAAGTAAATGCTTTCTTCACAAATCTTTACACTTGTCACATTTGTATGGTAGAGAGGAGATTTTATACAAAAAAGGCTTCACCTCTGTGCCTGGGTTTGCAGGCATGTGTGCACACGTGCCTTCTCACCTCACCTCAGTGCTATCAGCTGGCAGGGAGCTCCCAAATGCCCTCAGACCTTGGTGCACTTCCAAGACAAAGAGAGCTACAGATCACAGGCTGTTTAAATATAACCAAACAGGGGGACTTTCTCAAGGGTTGATAAAGGTAAGGGAAAGCTCCCTGAAGAGCTCTGGAACAAGCCCATGGCTAGGCTATGGAGAAAAAGGGGAATTTCTGTTTCCTGGTGCTTTAGTTTAAAATATTTTTTTTAAGGAAATGTCATGCTTTTAATCAAGACCAACTGTTCAAGAACTCTTGCCTTCTTCCTCCTTCTCAGACCACAGTCTACCTGTGTGTACATTAATCAGATTGTAAAATAGCATGGCCAGGATTGGAGCAGGAGTAAAGATCATCTCCTGAAGATACTGCAAGCACTGGCCTTCCAGCTACTGCAGCTCCAGCTTTGAACAAATGTCCTCAAGCAGTTGCCTTCGGTGGCTGCTTGCTGAGATGAGTTTCCATATCCAATCAAATACAGAAGAAAGCAAGTTGTGAACATGAACAAGCAAATAAGGAATGCACCACAAAAGCAAGAACAGCCCTCAAGTTCTCAATATTAGACCATCCACTTTTGATGCCTCTGCTGACCTTACCTAGAGGGATTTGCTAGGCAAGATGAAGAAACTGTCATCGATACTTACTGAAATCAGTAACATACTGATTTTTATGAATTTTTAAGAACTGCTTTTTGTTGTTTGTTTTTGGTTTTTCTTCTTCCAGCTCTGGAAAAATGCGGACAATCTTCAATTTCATAAAAATTTTCCCTACAGGCTTTTACATACATATCAACCTGAAACAGATTACTTGGTTTTCAGGAACGAAAAATGAGATTTTTCCCAGTGGTTTAGCAATAAACACTTAGAAATTATTTTAAGCTTATTGCAAAGCAAAACACTTTAATGTTTGGTGTAGTTTGAAGAACACTTTCTTGCTGAGAAATATATTTTTTATTTCTTTCCTGTCCCCATAGTACGGTTTCCCAGCTCTAGAAACAAAGCCAGCAGGTCATGATGATACTGATGACTCTTCAGCAAAGCATCAGGAAAATGGAAGTTGCCCTGTGTGATTTTTTTCCTGAGAGATCTGGGATTGTTTGTTTGTTTTTACATATGTACCTATTGCTCAGACATTTTATAGTCTTATCTGGGCATCCTTTCTAAACCTATCTTGAAGCTGAACGGTTAAAATGAATGTATGCATGAATGAATGAAAGACATTAACCCAGAGAGTAGAAACTGAGGCAGAGTATGTGTACTCTGAAGTAGTACAGAAAGAAACTGATGCCAACAGAGTCCTAGAACCCCTCATTTGGTCTGAGAAGAAGGTGTTCTCAACAAACGTGTTAAATGAGAGACACCCTTAAAAAACTGCCTTATGTAGGGAATTGTGTTAAAATAGAACAGGGAGATACCACACAAAGAAAAGATAAAAGGCATGCTACATGTACACTAAGTTTTGCTTTAAAAATCGTATTTTTGTCAGAGAGTTTATTATTTGCACTTAAAATAACGAACCCTGGGGCATTTAGTGCCAATATTACAATTTTTTTAACCAATTAACTCATTACCTGATACAATATTCTCTATGAAAACAAGCTGCTATGTCAGCAATTTGTTGCCCTCTCTGCAACTGACTTTAAATATGAAATTCAGCCATCAAAGTCTCCCCTGGCCATCAAAGCCACAAACCCACAGCCATCCATGTCCACTATAGTCACAACAACTGAAAGTAGAACTTAGTATAGAACACTGTTTCATAAAAGTGCAAGTCATCTTTGCTTCTTATCTCCTGCACATATGTCCCAGGGAGAACTCACAATCTTCCACTTCTGGAAACAATGAACTTTACTTTCTAAACACTGGTCTTATGCATCACTTAGGTATCCGTGGTTACAGAGATGTAAAGAGCTCTTGAATTGCATCCTGCTTGCTTGCTAAGTTGCTCTGCCAGCAAGAGCTGCTGCAGCAGCAGCAGAAATACTGTGGGTCTGAACCAGAGTCTACCACAGTTGACAAGGAGATGTCATTAAATTAAAAATCTGAATATATGAATAAATTAGGCAGCTGGTACAACCCCAGTTGGTCTCAATTTATATGCAGAATAAGCAAGACAAGAGGAAAGAAGAAGGCTTTAGATAGTATAATTTCCAACTCCACATTCTCTTGCCACGGCATCAACTGAAAAAGCCTGGTACTTTCACACTGCACTTCCATGAACACCAGTGACACCAAGGAGTTTACATCATCGAAAGGTCATCCTGGGGCTACTCAAGTCACTGGAGCTCTGTTGACTCCAGCAGATGCAGGAGATGCTACCAGAGGGTCTCCATGCCAAGCCTACCCTCTCCAACCCGAAAGTGAAGACAAGGCTAGGAATATCCTCAGCTCTTTGCCAGGAGGCAGTGGGCTCCCAGGTGACACTGGTGCCCACTGTCCTGCAAGCCATAAAATACAAGCAGACTTACTAGTGATGTCAGCAAGGAGCAGGCATGTTCACCTTACTTTTGTCTGGCAAAGCTTGGTTTAAGTGCCCTCAAAAGAAATGGTGTCCTGTTCCTGCCCTTTGGCTGCACCCTCTGCAGGAGGGAGGGCAGTTTCCTCACACCATTTCCTGCAAACAGGGCAGGCTCTGCTTGAAGGTCAGTGCTGGCATCTCTAAAGCACATGGGGACAGGACAGACCTCGAGCACCTGGGTCTGCAACTCAACACAGATGTTGCTCTTCCTTTTCACTGAAACAGCCGTATGAATTCAGTGCAACAAGCCCTTTCCTGGACACCTTCTGTGCCTTCTGCCAGACATTTCTGATCAGGCTTTCCTGAGAAGTCTAACTCAACATTGCCTAAACACTGCAAACTGAGGAAAAGTGGGGGTTAGGTTTTTTCCCCTTGTTGCACCCCTTCCCTTCACCAGTAAACATCCACTGAAATTCAGAAATTAAACTGCTGCCCTTTAAGTGGTTACAAAGAAAGAAGGAGGGTGAGACCGGCACTCCATACACACCTCTTGCTTCTCGAAAGGAACTTATTCACATACCAGAGCTAATTACCCAAAGAGAACAAAGTGCTGTGAAGGAAACTGAAATTCACTGCTTTTACTGAGGTGAACACATGCAGTGGCTCATTCCAAGCTATGTTATAAAAATGAAGGTGATCTGTGTTCTGCCACCACATTTCACAAATTGCTGTTTAGTCTTGGATCAGAGAAGAGCTTGACAACATCTTGCTGTAAAAATAAAATGATAGATTCGGGTCTGCATTTTACAGTCCCACAACACTGATCTTTGATATTTCTTAGGCAAACTTTCTGTTTGAGGTTTGGAGACAGTTTTATTGCTTTTCCTCTCCTAGAAAAGATTTGTTGCCCATATTCAACCTCTGAAATCTCTTGTGCACTCCATGTCATGCTATTTTTTAAAAACAGCATTTGATCTTGTGGAATAAATAGCATGAATAATTCATGAAAAAGACATTTTAAAGTCCAAATTCCACCCTTCCTTTCTTCCTCGTACTTTTTCATTCAGCATTAAAACTATTATAAACAGGCACATTTTGGTAACAAGCTAGACTGCCTGTGGGTAGGAGGAGTATCATCAGTTAGAGAAACCACGCACAGAAACAAAAGCCTTAAATAAAACACTGGAACAATAATACTGCCAAGGCAGTATTGATTCAGCATACGCTTGAATTATGTTAAAGCTTTTAATTCCTTGCTCTTTTTCCTTAGGACCATATTGCATTAAGTCATATACCTTTCTAAGACCTTATACTTACAGCATTTAAACATGACTGTCAGCAATACCAGCATTTTTAGGTTTGCAAATAACATTTAATTAAAAAATATATCTCCATAAATCTGTGTTCCTAAGCTAATAATTTTTCCATTAATATCTTGTATAAGCGATTATTTAATATTTTTAAAGGCACATGGCAGACTGCAAAGCCTTAAACTTATCAAATTGTTTCATAAGTGACAGATACTGGTCAACATTTTATACCAAATTCCAACATATTAACATCAGTTTTCAGATTTTCAATCCTGCAGCATGGCAAATTATACTGGCTGTCCTTTAGGAGAAGAGAATGGTTTTAAGCATCCATCAACAGATTGTGTCCCCTCTAGCTCATCAGGAATGCCATCAGAAGAGAAGCAGACTTCTGTTTCAAACACCCTACAGCACAGAGTGGATGACAGGGCAGAAAGATCAGCCCTGCTCACTGCACACAACCCAGGTACAGCTGTTTCTTGGTGACAAATGGGGGAAGACTGCTGTTCCTTGGCTCTGTTCCTTGTAGGTATTTGAGATTATACTAAGGATGACTGGTTGGGGTGACACTCTCTGCAGAGAGGTTGGTACTCTCTTCTGGTCAAAAAGGGATATGGAAGGCAAGAACAATCTCCAAACTCACAGATTCCCAGGGAACTCAGAAACATCCCATGGCCTGGAACCACTTTGCTCTGCCCCTCACTTGCTTTGAAGTCCACCTTTCATCAAGCCTGCTGCTCTTATAGCTCTCCTGAAGGCCCAGGGAAGAACATCAGGGTAAATTAGCCCATCTGTTTTCATTTGGCAGGGATTCAGCAAAACACAGTTTAGCAAAGTGCTTAAATAAATGCTTAACCTTAAGCTTTCTATTAAGGACATAAGAAAATGCTTTACTAGATTAAGAACAAAAACTGCTGGAAAAGGAAGGAGGTGTTCATGGTCTGTTGCACAGTGAGAGGCTTGACAAGAAGAGAGGGAAACTGCTTTCAACATTTAGCCAAGATTTGTGCGTGTGGTATGGGACAGTGGAGATGGTGGCCATGTGTGACCACAAAACAGGAGAGGGACCATGGCATGGAGCTTTCCCATGACATTTCATAAAAAAAAAGAAAAAGAAAAGATTGCACAACACTGCTATTTGAGTGTTAAAGCCACACTGTCTTATGTCTTGGGCTGCTTTACCCTCCAGACATTAGAGTGGCCCAAGGGAGGCACAGAGGCAAAGGCCTTAATTCCCAAGAGAGCAGAGGCAACTGCACTGCCCATCAATCAGTACAGGGGGAACAAGCACAGTGACACTGCACAGCCTGTCTGTCCCCCTTGCACAAGGGCCTGTCCTGACACCTCAACTCCTCCCACGAGCCCTGCTCTGGGCTCCCTCAGCCATGGGAGATAGAAGCAAACAGCTCAGCTTTTGTGTGATGATGGGGGTAATGAAGATCCAGGTCACAGCTTCTCTACAGGTTCATAACAACTCTCTTTGCAATACAAATACTGCCTGCAGGTGTTTACTCCTCCTGTTTATAAGCTAAAATGAAACACCACATTTGCACATGACTAATCTCTTCATAATGCATTTTACCTCCTGAAAACTGGTTATAAATACAATTATTTTTCAAAAGACTGAGGAATCTGCTGTATCTTTATATATAAGTCCTTGCAGACAACACAATCCATCACCGTTCTAGTAAAGAACTATACAAAATGAAATATTTAATATATGATAAATTAAATATTAATGCATCACAGACATCTCCAAATGTTTATATGAGTATATAAGTTAGAGTGCTTATTTTTATAGCAGCTCAGCCCATTCCCACTTAATTTGATTACTAACTGGTTCACAGGCCTCTAAGCAATCCCACAGCCACCTCCAAGCAAAAATTCCAGCTCTAGGCCTCCAAACCCAAGTTGTTTCAGTTCCTCTTTCAGCAGCTCTCAAATATCCTCATGGGCTTCTGGGCTTACCTGTGTCTGTCTCCATCACTCACATACAGTTTTACTGTAGTTGGAGGTTGTGGAGACACAAATAGAACCATTAACCCCTGCTTTCACTCACACCAGAGAAAAAGAGCATCGTCTTCTGCAGAGGGAACTGCAGGGGTTTTGGAAGCAGCTTTGAGCTGGCAGAGGAGGGGAGGCTGAGGAGGCTGCTCAGGAAGCACTCTGTGAAAAGCAGACCATCCTGCTGGGGTAATTAAAGAGATCCTGCTGGATTTATTCCAAGATCAAAGCCTTAAACATATTTACTTATTTACTCCCATATCTTTGAAAAGCTGCACACAAAGAACTTCTGAAATGCCTGTTCTGGGATGGGCAGAAGACCCCACATCCAGGCCCCAGAAGTACTTGCACTGAGGGGTGATGCTGCAGGGCAGCTGGGGTGTAGCAGCTCAGCTTTTGGCCAGAGCCCGAGGACGTTCACCACGCTGGTCCCCACTCTCCAGCAGCCATGAGCAATGCAGCCAGATCCACTTTCCAAACAGGCATTTCTGTGTGTGTGTCTTTGTGCCTCTGCTACAAGCCCCTCCTGTAGCCCCTGTCCCCACACACCCTCCAGCCTGCACAGTTTAACACCGCTCATTAATCGACCAGTGGAGCTGTGCCGAGCCAAGTGAAGGGCTCCTTCCCTCCCCTCACCACCCTGGGGCTGAGGCTGCTGCTTTGGAAGAAAATCCCTGCTGGGAGAAGGAGCTGGATGGAGCAGCCCAGAGAAAGGGATGCCCTGTGGCTGTGTGCTCAGGCCTTTTAAGTGGAGGGGACACCTGGGCTTTTTGCACAGCTTTTTCTAAGGCAATGCAATACCTGGCTGGCTTTGCATCACCCCTCACAGAGAGAGCAGCCCAGCCCCTCTCAAAGAGCACTTCTCTACCTGCAGCCTGGTATATAAATATATATTCTGGGGGGTTTGACAAAGACAGTTCCCCCCAAAATTAGCTTGCTGCCAAAGAGTATGAGGTGTTCTGGGACAGCTGCTGTCTCTCACAGGAGTCAATGGGGTTTTAAGTACTGCAATTTTTTCTCAACACCTGAAAAAAAGCCCCATGGTGGCAGTTCACACAAATTCTTCCACTGACTTCTCAAGAGCAAGACAAACCCTACAAAGAATGTAAGGTTTCCATGTCTAATCCCCTTCAAATAGCTTAGGTATGTATGATGGAAGGAACTGTGAGAGGTAATTGCTGCATGGGGGCCCAATTACTCACATACTTCAAAACAACCCAAAACTTCCACCTGCTATGAGTGAAGGGCTTAAAAGGTGTGGGTTAAGAAACAGATAAAAGCATCATTTCAGACCCATGTAACTGTCAGTTTAAATTTTTCTTTATTCTTACTACAAATTATCATTAACCTAAATGTGACTTTTACCTATCACTGGCATTCTTTGTGTATGGTTGGTTGGGTTTTGGTGTTTTTGTTGGGTTTTTTTTGTGTTTTTTTTTTTAATTTGAAGCTCCTGTTTCAGATGAATAAAAGCCTTCCAACTCTACAGGAAACTCAGTTTTGGAAGGTTTATGTAGTGCAACAAATACCATAAAGCCTTGCCCCAGGGCTCATTAGGTCTTTAGAGACCTCTAAATGTTACAGACATGGAGAAGTGATATCCTTAACAGAAAGGATTTTCTTTTTTGCCTTCCTTGTTTGTTTTGGTTTTGGTTTGGGTTTTTGTTGGTTTTTTCTTTAAACAAAAAACTCCTCATTACAAAGATCACCTATAAACTATTCCACATAGTTTGGGCTGAGTTGGACTCTCCTTGTGATAAGTTCAAGTAACAGAAATGCTTCTTCACCTTTAATTGCAATAGAAGTGTGGGGTGGTACTGCATTAAACTGACCTTTGGCTTTATGTTAGTTGAGCTAAATAAATAAAAAAATCACATTTTCCCAGCAACAAACACAAGCATATCTTATCATTCACAGTGTGAAGTTGTTACTACAGTGCCATCTTCAGTGTGTTACATAAAGTGGAGTTTTCCTGTAGAGGATTTTTCTTTGTTCTTTATGGGCTGGAAATGGATTAAAAGAATTTCAACTGCAGAGAAGAATGAGTTAAAACAAATAAAAAAAAGGTGAAAGGTTTCTCTCTTTGTTAATAAGAAACAGAGTGTCGTGATTCAGAAAATAAATAAATTATTGTATCGGAAGCAGATATAATTACTAAGCAAAATGATCTGCATCTGGCCATCACAATAGGTTTTGAGGATGAAAATTTTTTCAGGTTTTTTGAGGTTAAAAATTGGTTGTCATCATCACCTAGCAGAGACATGCAGCAATACCTCATGGAAATGACATTTTTGCATGTGCACATGCATTATGTGTCGTACATTACAGAATCATTAAAAGCTGTTCATGCAAGTTTGACTGTACATTATTTACAGACAGAGAAAAAACATGTATCTCCACAAATCTGACAGAGAGCCTGGTCTAGCTGTACTGTGGAGGCCACGACGTTTGGCCAAACAAGTTCCTCCAGCCCGGTCCCAAATTTAGATTGGACCCAGAAGGGAAGATTGCTTTTCCTGTTGCAAAATGGACTGGCCCGTACACTGAAGTAGCAGACAGGCAAGGAGAGTCTTACACTCTTGATTACAGAGCTGCTGTGCTGTTCTGCTCCTCTTCCTTTGCTGCCCTGCCACGTCAAAACAAGGATGTTCCTGAGCCGCCATACCACCTTGTTGCTTTGGCCCAAGGCATGGATGTTGTGGGCCACGCCACAAAGGTGTGCTCCAGAAGGTACAGGAGAAGACAGTTTACCAAAGGTCACTGCCATGCTTCTGTTGTCTCTGGGGACATCTTTTTTTCATGAGGCAAATGCCTGCATAACAACTATGAATACGCGTTGTTGCTTCAACCCTATATGGCACTGAGAGACACAAGGCAAACTGACCTCATGCATGTCTGATGTCACTTGTGTGCAGAAAGGAAATGGGAATTCATCCAACTCTACACCTCAGTCCCACAACTTGGCAGCACAGCAAAAACAGCCAGAAGTGTCAACATTATTGGAAAATAGGACTGATTTTATTATTATAATGCAGATGTTCTTTTTGGAGTGAATGTATTCGCTTGTCGTTTCTAGGTTTACATATTTTCTTGCATATGGCTCAGAGCTGTATTGCTCTGTATAAACAAGTCTACTTAATAGTTGAAGGAGAAAAGTCTACAGAAAAGAAAACACAGCTTATCCACTTTCAGCAGTATTTCTCAGTCTGAACAATAGAGCACTATGTGCAGCACAATGCTATTCCTCTTTTGAATTGGATGGCATGCTGATAATACTCATCATTTGCATACTGCTTTCATTTTGAAAGCACATTACAAATGTAAAGGCATCCTTACCAACACACTTTAGAATTTATAATCCTTACTATCTTTGCTGTCTTATGCTGAAGTGGTCTAAATTACTTGACAAAGCTACACAGAGAGAACGTGTCACACTTGTTTTGTTGACCATTACTTCTGCTAGTTACTGTCTATGTGACTGTTGCAGCACATAAAATCATAAAATCTTGCTCATGGCGTAGCTCCAACAGCTGAATTGAACCTCCAGATTCTAGGGGAAGCTACTTAAAAGATAAAACCTATTATAGCTTCCATAGCTTATATTCTTGAGAAAGCATTACAAAATAGGGGCCTTGTTTGTTGGCAGAAACCCAATTCTCCCAAAGTACTTCCTGAATATTTTGCTTAGTTAAGGCAAAAGTCACTTTCATTGAACAAAAAGAAATATTAAATCTATGTTTTTCATGATGTTTTTCTTTATTTATGTCTTAGAAAACCATGAGAATTAAAAGCCAAGTTTTCGGACCCAGTCTCCTGATCACATTTGTAAAACCACTGATTTGCAGAACTGATCCCAGAAATAAAGATCTTTGTAAGTATAACAGTGCAACCACTGATACATAAGAAGGAAGCTGTATGGACCCCAATTATTTCAGAGTGTTAACCCCATCCAAAGAAATCACCCTTGTTCAACACTTATACTCCTGTTGGTAACTTCATCAAACTGCAGCCACAGCTCAGCAGGAGCTTGCAGACTGGTCCTGAAGAATGCCTACTGATCTGACTTCCATGAAAGCAAAAAGAGAGGGAACATTCAAAATCTTGCATTTAATGTCTACCACACAGAAGGCAGCAAGGTATTTAAGATGACTCTTTGCAACTAAATTGTGCCCTGAGCTGCACATGTAAGTCCCTGGGCACCCACGGGCATATTCTAACCCAAGAAAGGAAGAAGTTGAAAAGCTGCATGCTAAAAATATAAAACCAACTGCTTTGTTTCTCTCTCTCTTAGTAAAATTACTTTCCAAATACAGATATTAACCAATAATGTGACCATTCTTTAAAGTATCTGTATTTTTCTTTTGCAATCTGGAAAAATTTAAATTCAGACACTTTGCTTTTCAGAGGAAAAGTTATTCTCCTACCCTTTTCTTACCCTTCTCCACAAAACTATTTTTGGGTATGAGCAAACAGACCGCTCATACATGAGACAGCTGACCTGGAGCCTTATTTGCAGTGTATAGACAAGAAGAATACCCTGCTGAGAAGGACTCAGAGAGTCTATGAAATCCTGCCAGGGAGCAAGAAAATCTGCTGTATGGTACATCATTTCCTGCAGTTTCTTGCAGTGAAGAGCTCAAAATCTGTCAAAACATGCTGTCCTTTTTGACTCTGCTCATTGAGATGTACTTACTGTACAGTGTCTCATATTCAGATGTGAGCACTAATGTACCAGGTGAAGAGTCTCTAGCAAAGCAATTGCTCAACAAACGTTGGGTACAGACTCACCTCCACAGCCAAACAGCACCCAATTTGCACCCAACATCTCAGTTAAAAGCCTCATTAAGAACTATGTATCACATCTGGTTTGACCTGAATAATTTGGCCGAGACTTCTCAGTGAACAGTGACACCCAAACCGAGCTGGGGTGCAGTGGGTGCTGTGGGTGTCTGCAGGATTTAGCCCACACTCTGTCAGGATTCAATTTCTGTTACACTGCACAACTTACAGTTCTGAAAAGCCATGATTGTCCTGCTTCACAAGCCCAGCATGAACCTCCACAACAGAACCTTAAACCATTTCCTAACACTTCAGTGTTTTGGATCATACACCATCTGACGTGACCCAGAAACCACCCAGGACAGACTCTTACAGTTTGCCTTTTTAGCTGTGTTTTACAATTTGACAAATCCTATTCCTTTGCCTCTTTGGAAACTGCTATTACCTGCAGTCTAGACAAACGTGCGGCTCTAAAGGACTGGCTCACTGAAGGTGAAGCGAGAGCACGAGGTGGAAGGATGCCCTGGGAGGTCAGAGTGCACACATTTCCAGGAAATTACATTGAATTAAACCAAGAAATGAAATTCTGGTGGATGGAGGAAACTGAGGAATATTCTTTGCTACCGTACCGTTACAAAATGACTACGAAACCATATAGAGATCACCTTCTGTTTTCTGGTTAAACAGAGACCAAAGAGACAATAATGTAACGCCGTTTACCCATCAGAGCTGTTTTACAGAATGTTAAGCCTTCACATACATACATATAAAAAAATAATTCAGATTTAGAAGCAACTGGGTCTCTTTTTCTTATCTAATCTTTAGTTGTGCTTTTAAGGAATTATTTAGTGTTAAGTGGCTACAAAAATTCCCAACAAGGGAATGAAAAGTCAATATAATTCTGTATCAGTCTGTTACCAATGACTGGTATTTTAAAAATAACAGACTGCTCAAAGTGTACTGTTTTCAGACAACAAATTAATTCTCTCAAGTGTTACTAGTGAACACAAATAAAATTAACAGCAAACCAAATGTATTTGCAATAAATTCCCTACTTAATGGGAAAGAAGAGCAGAGTAACTTTGTTCCATTATAGAAAGTAAATAAATTGCATTGTTAAGGAAGCATTTGTACTTTATGTGAGATCTATCCCAAGTCTATGTATTAAACCAGTAAATTCAAACAGTTTTGTATCCATAGTACATCTCCAGGATGTCCACAGCTCATGGTAGAGTTCCACTCACATCAAACTGACCCAGGGCTGCACTTAGTCTCTACCTCCCTAGAGTCATTTGAAAATAGTAACAGCTTTACAACACAAATCAACAGAGCATAAAGCAAGATTATATTACATTTCAAGGAAAAGTTTCTTTATTTTTATTTCAATGGTGGATAGGTAGCTCCTCATCTAATATTTTCTGATCCTTTTTTTGTTTACGAGGATAAGGCTGATTTGATTCCAAAGGCTGCTCAGTCAGTCTGGAGTTACAGTGGTAAATTTCTGAGCAGAGTTTGTCCCTGAGCACTAACATTCCTATTTTTATTTTCCAACAGAGCATCAATCAGAACACATAAGGATGAGTAAACTGAAATTGGAAATAAAGACCAAATAATGACAAAACATATTAAAAGAAAACTGTCAAATTCCTCTACATTCAGGAAAGCAGTGCACACGTTATCAAAACATGAATACTTAATTCTCAAGATTTTTCTCTAGAAAGAGATTTTATGGAATAGACATGTAAGCCTTTTTCAGCTCATGCTGTGGGTTTGCTCCTGGTGTTACACTTCAAGTGAAAGCGAAAAAAATCCGTATCAAGTCCCGATTTTCTAGTCCGTATCACATTCTGATTTTCGGTCACTGCTCTTATAATGCATGTTAAATCCTACACAACAGGCAATGTTAGATCTAGATATAATACATTTCTGTTCCTGCTTGTCTCCCTTGCCATGAAGATTTTTATGAGGCTTTGTAAACCATTTTGAGTACAAAATATAAATTTGGAAGTTAAACTACCTAAAGACATCTTTTCAACCAAAGCTAACCTAACCAAATGAAATAGTAGATGGATTGCTATATTTGTTTTTGCCAAGGAGAAACTAACTTTTCTTTCCTCTGAAAAACTGTTATTGAAGATAATTAATAAGGGAGTAGAATCAAAACCAGTGCCCCCAGCATTATGTAATTGTTCCTTTAAGCACTTCTGTGCTGATGAACTCAAAATCCAAGTAAAAACTAAATTCTGCTTGTGTAACCAGTGCAAAAAAATCACTGACTCTGGAGGGATTATTTGCATAACAGGGGAAAGGAAGATTTTGTTGGACAACAGAAGATGGGAAAAACTTTCATAAAACATAACAAATTGTTGACGTGATTAGAAAACATTACTGTTTAGCTGCTCTATAGATTCTCTGTCATCCATATACAAATGATCCAAAAGAGAATATTACAGGCACTTAACAAAGTCTAGTTTCAGAAATACAATAGTACCAAACAATTTTATTAATGTTTTATACAAATTTTGAAGTCAACACTGGCTAGTATTTTGATGTTGATGAAGGCAAACAAAATTAATAAACAACAGCTTTCTGTGTTTTACATTGGGATGGATGCCATAAGTCATTATAAACTAAACTATAATAGTAATGATCAAAACAGGGTAAAGCCAATACATTTTGTTTTCTTTACTTTATTTCAAAATAGAGTGATTATAAATACATTCTTGTTATAGTTCCTTCCTAACTCTTTGGATGCAACCAAAAAAAAAGTCTCACTGTGCTCATTTCATACAATATCAACATACAAATCATGCAAAAGATATTATAGATATTATACCACCATCAAGTTCTGGATGTTTTTTCTTGATTCTGAAACATTTGCTAACATTATTCACAAGGCCATGCCTTTATAATTTATATCATCATTATGGCTTTTAAAAAAAAAAGCATTTAAAAATATTTTTGTATTAGATTGCTGCATTATTGTCAATCTTAAACACTAAATGCAAAACATAAATCACCTGGTCTTGTGTTCTTGCACCGTGGTATTTGCTTTTTGATAAAACTGCACAATTTTTTTCTTTTTCAAGGAAACAATTACACTTTATTGATTTTATTTAAAAATGGAAACTTCTTTATAGTACAATGGAGACGACAGATGATGTCAACACCTTCACTGCTCTAGTTTATGTCTATGGGTCTTAACAGCCATTTTACAAGCATGGCCACTCAAACCAATATAATGGACAGACAGACCTGTTAAGCCACACCCGAAGAGTCACCTTCTCAGAAAGACTCACTAGAGATTTGAATGGACATTACACTCAAACTGCTGTGCAGACACATACACCGTTTCCAAACATGGAGAAAATAAACTGACACCAAGGTGGTCATTCAAAGTAACAATTCCACAGAAATATAGTGTTTTGCCAGCTTCTGCATTCTTCACTCACACTATTATGCCTACATATTGTACCATATATTGTAAAACACTTAGGGACAATTTCTACAGGAAGGTCCAGATTGTGCAACCTTTACTGATGCTGGTGAACCTACACTGAACTGCATAACCCCAAAAGAGTCACTGGGCTCTATGTATTATATACAATGTTTCTGAGCTGGCTTGTTTTGAAGTCAATGGCAAAACCCTATCTAAGCACCACTCTTGGGCAGATGTTTCATTATTAGTTCATTGATAGTACCTCTGCACAAGATTTAGGTTGAGCTTAAACACTGTGATCAGGAAACTGTGACCCAGTGTAATGGTACAGCATAACCATTCAGTTCTTCTTCTTTTGATCAGCAAACAGAAGATACCACAACAAAAAGACCAAAACAAGAAAACAAAAACAAGAAAAAACCCAAACAAACGCTCCCTCCCCCCAAACACAAAACAAAACCCCCTCAATTTTTTAGCCAAGGCAGGTATGATAATTTAGCATTGTTCTTTTAACTCAGGGTGACAGTAGTCATAAGCACTCCAGTTCTACCACCACTTCAAACTATTAGCTTCTTTGTTACTCTTAATATTGTTAACGCATGTCTCCTGAGAGAAGGGTAAGGGACACGACAGTCTGGCAGTGCACTGAGTGTGTCAGGAGCCTCCTGCGTGGGCAGTTCCCAGGGAACTTGGCCACATGCTCAGGACCAGCCAGCTCAGAGTGGAGCAGGCACAGTGACCCGTTATGCTCAGCCTGCTGATGGAGCCACCAGAGTACCACGGCAGCACATCAGCCCCACGCCTTCTCCACACCCAGTAACCTCCCCTGCTCTGCTTCGAACCTGGGCCGTGTGACTGCTTACCCAGAGACTGTTCGTGCTAGAAATGCACACGTACACAGTAACCATGGCCTGAAACTCCCTATGGCCTTCTGAATGACAATAATTATTGTGCAGAGAGCCACAGCTTTTGGAAAGAACTCAGCCATTCATTTATCTGTTATAATTTTATTATCTGAAGTCACGTATATACTTTGAAGTATGGATAAAAATAATCAAAAAACCCTCTTTCTAAGCCACGAGAGCATAAACAAATGCCTGAAAGTAGAGAAATGTTTTGTTTCCTTTCTCTTCAATAAAGAAGCAGTGGTTTCTCTTTTTCTTTTTTTTCGGTGTATTTTGTTAAAAATATACTGCAGGCTGTTTGCCAAGAATCACTCCAGAATAAAAATTTCAAATCAGTGTAATAAAGCCCTGAAACTAGAGGTTTATATTGGAAATAGCTGACACAGCCTTCTCCACAGTATTATTATTGGGTCTTGCTCTAATTTCTGCTAGTTTCAAATTCATGAGAAACATTCATGTTTATATCCCACTATCTTAATTGACTTACATTTTGATTATAAAAGGTAGGAAGGGATAAAGATTCTGGAAGCAAAGGAGACAAGAGAGTCTTATCCAAAGCTCACCAAGTCAAACAACTTTTGTTAATCTCATCACATAGATTTTTTTGTGGGATACTTTACCAATGTATCTCCAGTCTCATGTCAAGGTACCATCTATCAGTGAGTTACAATGGGGACTTTCCATTCTCCTACTTTTTTTTTTTTTTTCTTAGCTATTCAGATTCAGCTTTCCCAAAGGCAAGTTTTTACTCTCTAGGTATGAGCTACACAGTATTCTGAACTGAGACCACTATATTTATTTCACACTGTGGTTTTAAGTAGACATGATTTGCCATATTGTTCACTGTTTCGATCAGGTTTTGCTGACTAACAGCAGCCAGAGAGATAATAAGAACAGAAACTTCTGGATATACAATTAAAATATTACCCTTAGCATGAATTCCTGTAAATACTTGTAGTGAAAACTATTTAGATTAAGGTAGAGACCTGAAAAGCAAGAAAACTGATGGCAAATAATTGCCTGAGACACAATACTAAAAAAACTAATGAATCTATTTTAAAATGCACCATTGGTAACAAATCTGAAATAAGATAATATGCTAATCTCACAAGAATAGTACAGAACTTTTTTTTTTTTTATTATTATTATTATATCTGATCACTTAATTCTGGATAATGCTATACATTACACCCCTGGTTGCTGTTTGGTATATTGTTCTGGTTTTATTTATACTGAATGATTAATGCATTGTGATCAGGAAAACAAGTCAGGCATATTAAATACATATTAAGGAGTACATATTTTTTTCCTATTTAGTATACAAAGTATTTCATAAATATGAATTATATTACAAAAATAATTTCTGCTACGCTCACACAGTAAGCACTTTGACAATTTTGGACAACCTGTTGGGTTGCAAGAGTTTCACATAACTGAGAAGGAACTCTAGTTTTAATCGGAGATGAGTCTTAGAACAGATTCTGCATAAACATCAAATATTTTCTTCAGATGTCACAAATACTGCAGAAGTCAGGTTGAACTATTTTCTTTCCTTTTTTTTTTTTTTTTAATTTTCTGTATAGACATGTATGCTTCAAGTGGTCAAATTTATTCCATAGGTATGTAATGCATGGTATATTTTAAACAAATATTTGCACAATTTAACATTATAATTCCAGTGGTTTCAAGATGCAGCCCATAAATGTAACCAATTTACACATACTATTGAATGTTCTCTCTTTGCATGCTTGTTACTTTCCAGATAAGCTTTAAACAGTGCCATTACAACACCACAAATCAAAGGATTACTCCAGTTCCACCAACTTAAATCCACGTGCAGGATGAAGGACCCAGCTGAGGTACAAATATCAGTACCAAGTTTCTTGTGTTTGTTCTAACAAATCACAAGGAGACGATGGTTTGCATTTAAGATACAAAACATATATGCCTCTTGAGGTTAAATTCAGTGTAACGTGTATAAAGCATCCCTTTGGCAATAGAGTTTGCAGTATCCCTACAGGATTCCACAGGGCATGAGCTTTATGTAGGAAAATCTATTACGGAAATTCTCCTCTACTTGACAAATCATACGCAGCTACAGTTAATCAGACACCCTTGGACGCACCTGCCTCTATGCCTACCAATATAATATAGTATTTGGAAGTTAAAAGTCAACAAAAGGCACTTTCATCATTAAATAAATGTCCTCTGTAGGCAATAAGATTGTATGACCTATATTTTATTCAAAGCTGTTTGTTCTTCAAGGACTTGTAGGTAGTCAGGTGAACCTTGAAGTTTAGCTTTTAGTTCAAAATATTCACTTTTTCTTTGTTCTACTACAATTTTACTATGATTACCACCTATTAGTGATTTCTTGTTTTTTTTGTCTTGCAGTTTCTCTGGGTAACGTATTTCAAAGCCACTGACCCCTATGCTGTTGTATTCTTTTTTACTTTCCAGAAAATTTTGAATAAATACATTGGAATCCCTCCCAGGGAATAACTCATCCAGTTCATCAATTGTGCTAAGTCTTTTTCTGGTATCCACATGCAACAAATCTTTCTCCTTGTCATTAATATTTCTCAGAATGACTTTTTGCCCTGGTGGGTCAGCAAACGTGAAGCCTGTTTCGGACTCTTTTAAGCCACAGGTATGACTTTTGCTCATCTGCTCAATGGTTTGAGGAATGAAGGCCTCTGCACCTAGTCCATCTTTTTTGTTTGACTTGTGGTCGTGCTTTCTTAGCTGCAGCTGCATAGAACTGCATTCTTGATTTCCAATCCCTTCATGCTTTACAGTTGGTTTTTTGTTGCGCCGAAGCACAAAAACGAGAAGACAAAAAGCAACAAACACTGTTAAAATCAGCACAACTAATATGCTTAAGATTAGGATGGATAACGGAACTGGGCCACCAGGAGGACTCCGAACTGGTCCCGGTGGTGTTGTAAAAGTAACAGCAGGCATAGTGCTAGTGAACAGAGCAGATGGCTTGTTTAAAAGTTTAGGGCAGAGGATCTCATTTTTCAGAGACTTAAGTTCTATGTTAGCAAACTGTACAGGTGTTTCACATTTCAACTCCTTCACCACAATACCTTCATTTAGCTTTTCAAGCCACAGTTTTAAAGCAACTAAATCACAAGTGCAGTCCCATGGATTACCTTCCAAATCTATTTGCGTAAGAGATTTTAGCTGATCAAGAACACCACTTACAGGTAAATACATGAAGTGATTGTTCCTCAGATTCAGTCTAGCAAGTGGTGCACCAGCAAAAATGTATGCTGGCAAGCTTCGTAGAAGGTTGTTGTTCAGGTAGAGCAACTGCAAATTGGGCATTAAGTCAAAGGTGCCTGCTAGGATTTCTTTGATAACATTGTATTCCAAATACAGATATTGCAAGTTGTGGAGGCCAGCAAACATTTCTGGGCTCAGACGCTCTATCTGATTGCCATTGAGATACAATCTCCGTAAATTTGTAAGGTTGCGGAACACATCTCCTTTGATCACTGAAATCCGATTGCTGCCTAAATGTAGCAAATCCAGCCCCTCGAACTCAGAGAAATCTGTAGTATCCACATCCTTAATGTAATTGCCATTTACATGCAGCTTCTTGGCATTTAAAGGCTTTGGTACAAGTTCAGCCATCGATTCTATATTTCTTTCTTGGCAATTTACACTTAATCCCAAGTCTGAAGGATGCGTTTTGCAAACACAAGGGACTGGACAAGGAGTTAAAGGAGGCACCCTGGTCTGGTAAGATACGATTTGACTGAGATTGCGATTAGAGAATGCTTTGCCTGCTACTATCCCCGAGATCTTCGAAGGATTTGTAGTCTTTGGTGGCTTTGTGACTAATCTGTGCACTGATGTTTGAGTGGTGTGGCCGTTTGGTGTGCTGTAACTGGGCTCCAGCTGGGAGGGAGGCAGGATGCGCACGTCAAAATCACTCCCTGTCCCCATGGAGCACAGCTCTTGCTTATTGGTTTCTTTCAGCAGCCTTCCGTACAAGTCACTGGGTGTCTCACAGATGGCTTCTCCAATGTAGATGTTATAGGGCATGTTCTCCAGCCACGCTTTCAAAGGCAACAAATCACAAGTACAATTCCAGGGGTTGTCTTCCAGCTGCAATTCAACAATTCGGCCGATGTGTTCCAGAACTCCAATGTATGGAAGTTTCTGTATTCGATTCCCCCGTATATCCAGATGGGTTAGAGAAGCAAATCGAAAAATATTATCGGGAAGGAATGAAATCAGATTGTCATTAAGTATCAGGACTTTCAGCTTGTGAAGCTTATTGAAGGCTCCCCGTTCAATAAACTTGATTAAATTGTAGTCAGCTTGGAGATACTCCAAGTTCTCTATGCCAAGAAAAGTGTCAGCCCGGAGAATCTTTAATTCATTGTTGTTTAAGTGCAACTGTTTTAATGAACTAAGACCCATAAAGGCCCCTCCCTCAATGTTCTGCAACTTATTATTACCCAGTTGCAAGGACACTGCATGTGTAAAATTAAGAAAGGAATTTGGATATAGAACAATTAGCAGGTTGTTTTGAAAGTTGAGGTGGTAAAAATTAGACCATGGTGGTTTAAGCTGATTTGGTCTGTAGACTGCAACCTTCTCACAGTTGACATAGAGTACATTCTCAACTGACACACAGGAGCAAACATTGCAAATTTCCACAGATACATCAGCCTCTGTAGTTGTAGAAGAAACTGGAGATGACAGAACCAGAAAGAGCCACAGAAACATCTTCTTGTGATCAGCAAGCAACCTTAGGCTCCTGAACAAAGATAAAGAATCTAAAGAAGAAAGAAGGAAAGAAAAAAGAAAAAAAAATTCAGTTGACATTGTTCCAAAACGTCATTTGGGTTAAAAATTGTATACCACAGAGCTACTGTACCTGCCAAGGATTATAGATAAACTACAAGCACTGAATTTAAAATAACATGAAAGATTTTAACAACCAAACAAATACACAGGAGCTAGGATGATTTCAAACGCAGAATGTAAATTTCTGTAAACAAACACAAATAACTCTCAGGTCTGTCAAATATATTTCTCTCTCCTGTACACGCCAAGCATGCATAACTAACAAAGTAAAATAACCAAAGGAGATTCCAATTTTATGCATATTTACTCTCCTCAGTCCTGCACTGCTCACAAGTTGCCGTGCATTTCAGGGATATTAAACACAAATGCTGATACTGTGCATGCCCAAACATCTGGGCTGGGACAGCACAGTACAGAAAGGATAACGATGCAGACACAAAAAGCAATGTCAGTACTCAATGTATGCATCTATAGCATCAACACATACAGATTTATCACTATGATTATAAAGATATTCACTCAAGTGGTACATGGGCATGCACACGCATTGTTTCTGTCACTTCTTATACCTAATTTAAATAAATAGGTGGTAAACTGATTGCAGAAAGACGACTATCCACAAAACAAGAGCATCAGCTCTGGGTGACCAATGGAAGCACACAGACACGAAGCAGCATGCACAGGCATACAGCCCCATCCCCAGGAATACGCTGACTTGCAGGGCGAAACAAAGTCACAATTCACCAGCCTGACACTGCTGAAACCTGTGAACTATTTTTTTTTGCCTAAAACATTATGTAATTTTCTCTTATTCCTGCATTGACAAGAACCCTTTGCATATAGTCAGGCCAGCTGAGCTGTCATTTTTTATGCAGAACAACTGGAGCCACAGCATTTCCTCTGATTTAGAAGGTAGCTTTTCTTTTTCTTTTAACAAATCAGTCCATAATCCATATGCTGCATTCCCCCCATTTTCCCATTCCCCCCATTTCCCAACTTGTCCCTTGCATTTCCTGCTATGGGAAGCCACTGAGTTGGCAGGAGGGAGCCAGGATGAAAGTGAAGAAAGCAGGAGCCAGCTGGAGGGAGGAGAACTGGACTGGAGGGAGACACAAGGGAAGGATGTGCCGGGGGACCTGGAAGGGAGGGCAGAGGAGGAATGAAGAAAGAACGCTGGACAGAAGGACAATAGGGAAAAGGAAAGCTGCGAGGAGGCAAGGAAGGGTGAGAGGAAGGGATGGGTGAAGAGGTCAAAGAGGCCGCGGAGCTGGAGCACAGGGAGAAGGGGGATCGCAGCGGTCTCTGCTGATGCCCGCACGCTCCCGACCCCGGCCGCGGGGAGCGCGCCCCCAGGGGCAGCCCGATGGCCCCGCGCCCCCAGCGCTCCATCCCCCTCCCACTGCCGGGCGCCGTGCTCCCGCATCCCTGCCTCGCCCACGCCCGAGTCCCCTCTTCGTCCTCAGCCCCGGGGCCCCGGCCGGTGCCGAGAGGGCACGCTGCGGGCGGTGCGCGGGGCTGGCGGCGGGGCGGCGAGCCCGGCCACCACTGCCGGCACTACCGCAATTTTTTGCCGCAACCGGCTCGGCTGGTGCCGGCTCCCCTATGCCGTGGGCGCCCCGTCGCCCTCTGCCTCCCGGCGGGGGAGGGCAGGAGGGACACGGGCGCGCACATCCAGCCGGGAGCGGGCACAGCGCGGCGGGGCAGCCCCGCATCCTTCCACCCGCCCCTGGTCGCAAGGCAGACCGCGGTCCCCGCCGCCAAACGCTCCAACCTCTCCCCCTCTCCCACCCCCGCCCCGATACCTTCGCAAAGTCCAGCCCGCAGCATATCCACACACCCCCTTCTCCAGCCCCACTGCGCAGATCCTGCTCCCCCCGTCCCTCCCGCACTTCTACCAGCTTCTCCGGGCCGCCCCGACCCCGGTCCGGCCGCTCGCCCGCCCTCCCGGGGAGGATGGCAGAGGGCAGCGCTGCGCCTGGTGCCGCTGGCCGGGGCTCCGGGAGGCGGGCGGCTGCGGGGAGCGGCGAGCGCGATGGCAGAGATGCTCCGGCAGGAAGCCACTGTCGCCTCCTCGTGTGCCTCCCCCATCCCCCCCGCTCCCCCCTTTAAAACAGCATCAGTAATTATTACAGCAATGAAAACAAAGCCTTCGTAATAATTAGAAGAAATTAAAACGCCAACGTACACGCGGCCCCGCCGTGCCCCCACCCCCGCCCGCACTCACACGCCCGGCGGGGCGCCCGCCGCCCCCGGCGATGCTCCCGGCGGCTCCGCGGACAGCCCGGCACCGTCCCTACCTCGGCGCCCGGGGTCGGCTGCGCTCCGCCGCTCTCCCCGCTCGGTCCAGCCCCCGGCGGCTCCGCGCCCGCACCGGGCGGCGGGGGCAGCGGGGCGGCCGCCGGGGCGAGCACCCCCGGGGGCGCGGGGCGAGGGGGAGCCCGGCGCTGCGGTACCCCGCGGGCTCCGCCGCATGCAGCAGCAGCAGCAGCGGCAGCGGCAGCCGCCTGGCTGAGCCCTGCCCCGGCACCGCGGTCCCCCGCACACATGCGGGGAGAGGATCCCTCTGCACACGGGCGCCCGCTCCCATCGCACTGCTCTCGCCCACCCCCTGCACGCAGAGAGCCCCCTCCCCTTCGCCACACGCACACACGCACACACACACACACCCGCGCACACACGCACACACACACACCCGCACACACGCACACACACACCCGCACACACACGCACGCACACACACCCGCACACACACACATGCATACACACACCCACCCACACACACACACACACGCACACACATGCACACACACACACACACACGCAACGCACCGAGTGCCCGGGCGCTGCTCCGGCGGGCAGGCAGACGCCGCTGCGGGGCAGCAATCCCGGCGCATCGCCGCCGCCAGCGCCGATCCCGCACGGCCGGAGGCGCCGCTGCCGCTGCCGGGGGAGCCGGGGATGCGCCCCCGCGGGGCTCAGGCGGTGCCGGGGATGCGCCCCCGCGGGGCTCAGGCGGTGCCGGGGATGCGCCCCCGCGGGGCTCAGGCGGGCCGGGAGGAGCCCCCCGGGGCGGCGGGAGCGGCGGGGCCGGGGCGCTGCCATGGGCGGCCGCCGCAGCTACAAGTGCAGCCCGCGGGACGGGGCCAGCGCCGGGAGCCGCCGGGAGAGCGGAGCGGGGGAAGGAGAGCGAGGGAAGGAAGGAAAGAAAGAAAGGACTCCCCCCCCTCTCCTTTTCTTGCGATCTCCCTCCCCGCTTGAAACAAAAGTAGAGGTGGAAACTGAGTGGGCAGGATGGTAACATTTGCTGCATATAATGTGAATTGCAATTATGGAGCGGAATCGCTGCGAGGAGACATACGCGACCCGTTCTTAAGACAACGCAGCTATTTGTCTATCTCATTCTTTGTGGTGAGGTGGAATTTCTCCTCTCTGCGTAGGTAACAGCTGCAGTCTGATGGAAAAAATCCTCAAATGTTATGCACTTGTGCTAAACAGATTCTGCTAATTAAGAACTCCTATTGACTCTACTTTTGAGAATACACTTTAAAATGGTAATGAATACCCCCAAACAAGGTGACATCTTATTCCAAAGCAGAAGAGTCAGTTAACCAAATGAAATCTTGCAAGGGGAGTTCAACTGTTTGCCCTTTACCATGAATTCTAACATGATCCAGATAGAAAACTATTTATGTGCTATACTCATACCAGTTGTGAGTCCTAGTTCTGGGCAGTAAACACCAGGGAATGGAAAACAGCAACTGCTTTCTTCATTTACTGAAATGAAATAAATAGCTTGCTCCAAAGGCTGACTGCATCTAATTGAAATAATTGCAGAATGTTATTTTGCATTATGCGGTTAGAATGATACCTGAAAACAAATGCAGCTGAGACATCAATAATTTGCATATCACAACAGAACTCAAAGTGATCTGTGATTAATATTCAGCCAATTAAAAACTGAAGTCTTTAAAATGTAAACTCTTAATTACTGAGCCATTAACAAAGTACTGTTCACATAAAAGGGCCCGGTTTAGAAGGATTTGCATATAGTTTAAGCTGAATTTTTCAAAGTCTATTTAAATAAACCAATTAATTAGAGAGCAAAGGTCTAGAATAAAATTCATTTGGAAAGATATCTGGTTTATAGCTCTGATGTAAAGATCAAGATGCCTATTTTGTTTAACCATCTACCTTAAGCTGGATATTAAACTAATTCCTTGCTTATTTAGTAGGTGAAAGAGCATATTGACGATTTCAAAGAGGTCACTACTCCCACCACCATTCAAACAACTACTTAAGAGACTGAATCACATATCACACGAGGAGCATAATAAAATATCATATTTCAACCAAGTAAACTATGAAATGAGTAAGTATTTGAGAACTGAAATTGCACTATAATTCTTGTTGCTTCTATTATGAGTGGCTGTTGCCAATGGCATATGTTTATGGTGGTGCAGAACTTATCTGAGAAGGAAACGTAGTTATGCAACACAATTTCATTATTAGGGTTTTAGGATGTTGTGCTTTTTTATTTCTAATTTACAGTCACAAAAAATAACTACTTCTCCCAATCTTATTTAAGCGATTTCTAAGTTACTTGCCCTAGCATTACATTGTGTCAAACTCACCAAGATTTAGGCTTATATATCAGGACAACCATCCAATATAGCTGGAGGATAATTTTACAGTATAACATAAGCACAAGCTTAAGGTCAAGACTGGGATCCAAGATGATGGTGTGCTTAAGGAGTGAAACACTTTAAGCGGTTGAATCCCAGAATCACTTGGTTGTACCCCTTTTTTGAGATCCAGCTGGAGGTTTTATCACTATCAGCAGAAATTTTCTGTGCAGCCTGGTGGGAGATAGTAATTCGAAGACAGCAGAGCCAGACAGCACAAGTTGGAGTATCTGGTTTGGTTCCCTTAAGTTTAAAAGATTACTTCAGGCTACACACCATGCCCATTATTGTCATCTCTAACCTTTTCTTAAATTTCCTCCTGCAATGGAACCTCATTCATCTCCTTTGATTTTTTCCCCCGTCTGTTGTTTGCCACAGCAGCATGTATTTTTCCTTCTTCAGTTTAGCTAAAGGAGAGCAAAAGCTAACAGGCAGACAGATTCATAACAGGATTTTCTGCAGAGAGAAGTATCTGAAGGAAGAGTAGGAATGTGAGATATATTACTTCCCACCCAAGCAGACACACTCAGGTGGCATTCAGTAATTGTACAATTAGCTTGTTGATAATGCCATTACCATATCTAAGTAGAAATTCTTGGGAGAGAAAGGTACTTTTTACTCTTGGCTACAGAAACGCATCATTCAATCTGCTCAGAAATTACAGACGCCTATTTATATTTGCTTTCCTTTCACATTTTTGTGAGAGCTTCTAAATAATACTTTTCCTTTAGACACACAGGCATGCTTGGTCACCTACCTCTCCCAATTTAATTCTGGGCAGATGCAGGAGCTTGAGACTGAAACTGAGCTTTATGTGCCTTCAAAGTCTGTCAGGAGAAAAAGCTTCCTGTAACAGAGTCATCAAAATGCAGAGGCCAGTTGAGATACTGAGTCTACTGCTCACAGCAGGAAACCTTGAAGAGCATTTTCCTCACACCATTCGACACACATGCAAATAGGACTTCAGCTGAAAGCAAGGGGAGTTCTCTGCAATAAGGGGCTTTGTTTTTTCATCCACAGTAATTTTCAGAGTGAGAAATGAACTGTCAGGAAACAGGAGCTAAACATCCTACTCCTTCCTGGGCATTTTTAAGTGCAGTGTAAGATGCAGTACCTGAAATCAGGCTGTACATGTACACATAAGTGGTGGGGAGGAGGTGTCTTTCATACAATTGCCAGCCGCCTACCTTCATGTTACCTATGGATGCGTGCACATCCTGAATGCTTTTTCCACAGGCACTGAATTGCACTTTTCTGCTCCTCTTCCAGTTTGTCTGTTCTCATCCTGAAAATTAAGTACGAGTTAGTTCCCAGTAGTTAGAACTAACCAAAGATGCCTATACCCACACACTCCTGGCTCTTCAAACCAGAACACCAAGATAAGAAATTGCAATTGCCATGAGCAGCCTGGGAACACACTTTCCTTGTTTGTGTGCCAACATCTGTGCTGGTCAGCAGTGAGCAAGCCTTGTGTATTCAGCTGCCAAAAACACACCTGGGAGAGAAGCAGGGTGCACACATATGTATTTGGGTTGTTCTGCTTGAAAAGGTTCATGCCAGGACTAGAAACTTATAGAAAAAGTCTCCAGAACTTAATGGGAATCCCTTTGGATCAGACTCTATTTTATAACTGTTATGTAAGCACTACATGTTACTCCTTCCTTTTCCCAAAGAATGGTGAAAATAGCACAAAACTTATTATTTTGGCCCATTACACAGGACCCAGGTAAAGAATAAACTGTTTTGTTTGAACATGTAGAAAGCTGGTTAACAATTCTTTGAATAGGAAAGTAAAAGTTTTTATGGGCTCTGTCTGTTTCTGGGTTTTCTGTGGTTAAACAATTTCTGTTGAACAGGTCTACAACATGTTTCTGCTCCCAGACAGATCAGTAACAACTGCCATACTCAGCAAACAACATCCACACAGCAGAATACAACAATGACTGTGCAGCTCTTTCTTTAATAGACCTTCAACTAATAGGACATAGCCTTTTGAGGAGGGCAAAAAAGCCCACCAAAAGCCCCCAAACAATAGCTCCGCCCTTTGGCCCCGTCTTCTGTGTATTTTGCCACACTGCCAGTCAGAAGAGGGGAAGAGCATCCTTGAAAACTGTATGTACTCGAGTGAGTCCCAGCATGTACATCCTTTTAAAGATACAGTGTGATAGGAAGCAGTGCAAGTCTGCAACAGACTGAAGACAGACCCACTGTGAAAGAGCACTGTGCTAAATAAAGTGGAAGAAACTGTCAGATATATGTCTCTGCCTGTCTCTCTATTACTTCCACCTAACTTACTCCATTTTATCCAGGAACCCTCTTCAATGTGCAACAAGTAACCCATCGCCTGCATCCAGGAAACCTGAGAAAACACTGAAGTGCATGCATTCCTTCGACAGGGATTGTCAGGGATTTTTAAATCCAACTTTTGCTATTCATCTTGAATGTTCAATCAAGTGGGCAACTGCTGGTAGTGGGTCTTCTGACCAGTTCTCTTTGTGAACTCGGCCTGTGGGGATGTCCAGCTCCATAACACTTGCCTTGCCAGCTTTCCATAATACTATGCTGTCAGAGCACAGTGGGTAGGCATTTAATTTCACTAAATTGCAAAATGTCCTGTGCTTTACTTATTTTCTTTCTCTGTGCTCATTTAACCAGGAGTTGTTCACCCTCCAGTTCACTGTCAGAGGCTAAGCCAGGCTTGGCTGATCATCTTGCCCCCTGAGACAACCAAGTGTAAAATCAGAGGGGAAAGAAAATTTGAAAAAGTAATAGATGAAGAACTTACCTGGGATATTTTTCTCTAAGGTTTTATGGCATAGGGTTAAATGCAAAGCCTAGAAGCAACTGCTGGTGTGCTAAGCAAGTCTCTTGTAGAAACTGCTCACTAACTGCTTTCACAAGAAGAAAAATATATTTAGAATAAGGATCCTGTGCTAGAAAATTCTGACATTATTGAATACACCAACTCATGAAATAACACTTCATCCTCCCTGAGCGAGCAGCCCATTAACTGAATAAAAGAACTATGTCCATGTATTGCAGAGGAAATTTAAAGAACTTTGACTGTGGTTGGAAATGATGGAGGATAGGAAGGGAAGAAGTACTTTAAGGAGTAAAATGTATTGTAAGATTTGTATCTTTGTTTGCTTCTAATAACTTTGTCTTCAACAAAGTGGAACAGGGGACACCTTTTATGCTATGAATACCAAATCTGTTAGGCTTTCAGTCAGGACTGGACGGGTTGAGGTCACTTGACATTAACAGAATATGAATTTAGAATATTCTAATTTAAGTCCTCACTCCTCCATGTTTTCCTCACACATCAGACTGTTTCTTATCACCTTCTGGAATTCCACAAACCTAAATGGGGTTCTCACATGTGTAAGGGTTGATGGTATATTCCCCCCATTAAGCTACCTACAAGCAGAAAAGTCTCTGACTTTATTTCTTAGAAAGTTCAGGAATAAAGCTTGCTGTAAAATATGATAAAAGAGAATAAAATAATTGCCATTCAATCTTTAGAATGAAAAATAAAAATTCTATTTTTGCTGAAGTTTAAGCTGCTGCTGTCTCTTGGATGAAGAGCTTCAAGCTGTGACAATGTAGAAGAGGGAATAAGCACAGAGCAACTTGCCAGCTACTCTTGTCTCTTGTCACGAGAGTCACTCCTCAGGTACTGCAGGTCCTGTGCTCATCAGCTGACAGACCTCTGTGGTAGAATTAATAGACATCTACAGAAGAAACCTTGTGCTTTAGACTTGTTGCTTGTTTTAGGGAAAAAAAGTTACACTAAGGGGGAAATATCTGAAGCAAAATTAAGTTGTTCCATGGGTTTGCTCATTGCTCTACTTTAATCTGCTTTTGCTTCTGGGGTTTCTTTTGCAGCTGCCCTAATTTCCTCTACTTTTGCATTTGCTCTTAAATTCAATTAAAGCCTCCATAGGCTCATGAGCTATCAGACTTTTTTATTACTGTTTTTAAAAACGAAGGCCAATACTTGCTTTCCTATTGCCTCTAGACTATTGCCAAGGAATGTAGAAGCATGGTCTTTCAAGAAAGAAATTGCAGCTACTTCAGGAACTGAGTTGTGATATTTTTTAACCTAATGATCAAACACCTGTGCTGATCTGATGTAAACTGGATCCAGGGAAAGGATAACATAAGGATAACAAAGCCCATAACAAAAAAAGAGATGTTTGCTTTTAACAGCAAATATTTTGACACAATATCAAGAGGATCATAGCCATAGAATATCCTGAGTTGGAAAGAACCCACAAGGATCATTGAGTCCAACTCCTGGCCCTGCAGAACACAGCCCCAAGAATCACAGCATGTGCCTGAGAGGGTTTTCCAAATGCTTCTTGAACTCTGCCAGGCTTGGTGCTGTGAGTACTTCCCTGGGCAGCCTGTTCCAGTGCCCAACCACCTGCTGTGTGAAGAACATTTTCTTAATATCCAGCCTAAATCTCCTCTGACACAGCTTCTCTTCTCAGGAAAGATTGCAGTTGAGATAGGTGTCTCACCCTCTTTATGAATTTCAGTGCTGTCTGGTGAAGGTTGGAATGTCCTCCAATTATCTGGCTGTCTCCAAGGCCTGAGCAGCCAATCCAGACTGCTCCAAAAGCGGGAAAAATGAAATCTTCCTCACCTTAGCAAAGGCATAAGCAGAGCAATATGTAGAGGCAGCTCTGCTGCATTCTCCACTGGATGGACACACCAGGGAACAGGAGCTGAACCATCAAAAGGAAGATGGAAAAACCCCATGGTGTGTAAAGTAATTATTCAGAATAGTGAAGGTTTTTCAAAGGACAAGCCAAAGGGTCTTGTCGAATACTCATGTGCCATCTGTGGCATTTATTGGACCCTACTTGAACCACCTCACTAGCCTCAAAATAACATCTTTTTTCTTCTCTGGGTTAGGTTAGTTTTCAGCCAAAGGCTTGTAAAAGGCTCCAGCATGTGTTAGACCTGGTGTATGATTAGTGGTGTGAGTACCCAGATACTTATGGGGTGAGAGAGAGATGGGACAAGTTATGGAAGGAGAATGAGCTGGACTAAACAGATAGCAACAGCATATACTGAAAGCTTGAAAATGTCTATTTCAGCCTCACAGTCATGTAAATTTAATTTTAATCAAAGTTTATTTAGAAAAGTAAAGAAAAAACTAAAATCTGTAGAGTTTTATCGCTCCACCAGAACAAAGTCTGTATTTTTTCACACTTGGGCCTTTTAACATTTAAAAAGGAAAAATATCTTTTCTTCCCACATGTCCATGAAATCTCATTTTCAGAAGAAACATTTATGCATATTTACTAAGTAGTGAAAGAATCAAAGTCAGATTAATGTGAAAAGTCTAAACTGATGCCTGAATGATGGTAACATTGTAGTCTAAAGGCAAATTCTGGCGTTGTTGGAATCCTCTTAAGCCAAGAGGAGGATATGCTTATAGACACATCGAGTATAAGGAAATCTCAAGATCTACAACCTGAACACTCTTCTGATATACAGCATTTCAGGTCTTCTCCAAGATGTGAAGTTATACCCTGGCAGGCAGTTCTGAAGCCAGCATGCTCTGAACATAAGGAAAAATAAATGTTATTAAACAAGTGATTAATATACCATTAAAGATATGCAGATATTAACATATCAAAAAAGTAAGCAAGAAGCAGTGCAGAAGGATTAGGAGGAAAAAACTGCTATGTCCTAATGAGGGGACTGCAGCAGGGCTCATGCTCAACAGCTGCAGTGACGGGGAAGAGCAGCAGAGGGATGGCTTTGGGAAGCTTGTACAGAGTTTGGGAGGCTGGCTAGGAGTGCATGAGTAATGTTCCTAGACACCTTTATCCACTAATGGAACTGACAGAAGCTGACAATTATGACAACGGTAATGAACCTGTCTTATCTATTTTAAGACACTTTGTATGAAGAATTCAGAGAGAAAGAAAAAGAAGATTATTCTTTGGTTGGTTAAAATACCATGACTTCAAGGGATTCCCTTTCTGTTCACTCTGCATGGAAAATATACAAAAGCACCATAATTGCAGAACATTTAAATAGGTCATTTAAAATAGATCCTACAAAGTGAGAGGGAAAAAAAATCTACCCTACTTTAAAGTAACTTTTTTAACAAAAAAGAAAGAGGACCTCCTTTTATCTTCTTATTCCTCTATTATCTTCCATCCTTTAGAAGGCCAAGCAAGCTCATAGATTTACTTTAGAAAGCCTGTAGATTTACTTTATATGGCTGCTTTGCCTTGAGATTAGCCCAAATGTGATGTCTTCTTGATGTTTACAGATGCCAAGGGATCTAAGACATCTCATTTTTCCTCTTTTCAGTTTGTTCTGGAAACACACTGTATTGACTTTGTGCCTCTTTCTTATGGTTTTTTGGTGCTGTTTCCTCTAAGACCATTGTCTGTATTGTTTGTATTGAAGGAAAGTTTCACTGGGATTGCAGTGGATGTAACTGTATTTCCTTGACAGCATTCCTGCCAGTAAGCTTGTGGTTTTCATTGAGGTTGTGAACTAATTTTTGGACAAAGTCAAGGTGTAATGCATCTTTTACTGAAGCCAATGAAGTCAGAGTCAGCTTTGTTTAAAATAAGGATGTCCGATGCTTTCCTATTTTATTATGTAAATTGCTTTAGTGTGTAATGACTGTTTCAAAAATAAACTTTGCTTCTGTGTGCAAGTCAGCATTAGCTCTTACTACAAGCTCAAAAACAAGTTATCTAACACCATGAAATGTTGTTCAGGCACTGTTTTCCTCCTCGGGCTGTATCTTGTTAGTTTTGACAGGTGCACAATGAAATATAATAGGAGCTGAAAAAGTCCTTATCTGTACCCCTTTGGCCCTTTAAATCTGATGTATAGCTGGTGGGCCAATATAAATACATGCATATAATGGTCCAAATTTCAGCTGAGGTCAGTGGTCAGTGGGAGTGAGTTTGTCATTCAAGTTTCACTTTAGCATCCCTTTTTTTTTGGAACTCCTTGCCAAGTATTTTAATGGCATTTCTCTACCGGTACCCAAATGTGGTTGGGCATTAAAAAGTGTAATTTAGGAGCCAGCCCATAAAACAATGAAGTCAAACCCATAATGCTCAGTCAGACTGTTTATTATCCAGTTTTGGGAAGTAGTTAGTCACTCACATTATTCTGCTTAGTAGCAGAGTCCATCTTTCATTAACATCTTCTGTTTATGTTTGTGTTCATGTGCTTGTTTTCTAAATCATGAAAGAAGAGTATTTCAGCTCTAGAGATTTACTGAATAGGTGTTAGAATGTGGACATTCTTGAACCTTCCAAAAGCAGTATTATTATTTTAGGCAGGGTTGAGAATCGATATTCCCCAAGTGCATCATACAGGCTAACAACTGAATTTTGTGGCCTTTATTCTGTCACCTTCTGTCGGCTCTGAATTTCTTTCAAGAAGTGACATCTCTATCACATGAAAAATCCCTACTCAACATTTAATTATTTTGTTGTATTTCCCTGATGACTTACTGTTTAATTAAAACACTTATATTTAAAAGAAATATTGTCTTTGAAAAACTACTTTTCAATGCTACCTAATGCTAAGCAGAGCTGATAATCCTAAGGTAGAAATGTCAGATATGAAGTATAGAAGAACAGAACAAGAAAATCTACCCCAAAATGTTTATCCTGGGACAGTTACATTGCAGTGGCATCACTGGGAGGTTCTGTGATAACGAACATTAAAGATCAGGTTCTCACATCCTTTCTCCAGACTAAGGCACAACAGAGCTACCACATATGAATAGAAAACCGAATCTTTTGCAGGCTTTATACATTCTGAAAACTTTCTGTATCTGAAAGGAATTAAGAAAGCAAATGGACAAACATAGATTGGAACAAGCAAACAAACCAAATTCAGAAAACACATTAAGAGTTCTGCATGGAATCCCCCCAAAAATCATTAATATTTGAAAGTTTGCCAAAGTTCATAGCTGAAATTTAAATTTTAGAAAACATTTCCACTTGCTCTGATGATAAATATTACTCATGATGTAACATTCATCTCAGCTGATAATGTTCTTTATAACACATTTTATGAATCATCACAGTTTTTAACACTCTGTCACTTGTCAGAGAGAAAAACTGAGGAACAGAGGTTGAGCCTATTTTTTAGAATCACGAGTGAGGACCCCCTTAATGCAATGGTCTTGGGAACAGGCTCTGATCTGCAAGGATCTGTAGTTAGTGAACTCATATGCAGGTTATGAGAATTATCTGTGTGTGTTTTTTGCCTTAATTGCCCTATTTGTATACAGAAACACTGGATGTGGTGGTATCATCTGACCAAGGATTTCAGTTCTCAAATTCCTGACTATCAATCCTTTGTTCAGGCCACGGTTCCTGCTACACCTGCCTTTATGATGGTCTGTCTAACTAGAAAAATCACACCACCTTTCTTTGTGAGCTACTTTGAATGTTTCAAATGACAAATAACAGGGACTTTAATCCTCTCTTTTTCCAAACAATTTGTAAATCAGAATCATCAAAACACGTGCAGTGAGAGAGCACAACCTGTGCTTTTAAGAACATTGTGGTTCACTGCATCTCTGAAGTGCTTTGAGCTTACATGTCCTATGATTTTATTTGAACACCTTTCTTCTATTCTCTCCAGCCTGTGCTTCTCAAGAGCGAGGCAGCAAATATAGATATACAGACTGGCACCTGATAAGGCCATTTGTTAAGTAAAATTCTCATCTCCATTACAATCTTGCAGCTTCCTATCATTATGTCTAGGTTAATCAAAGGCAATTACAGAGCCCCAGTGAAGGTGCCAGAGATCTATTTGGATGCACAGCAGAAGCCCGTGTTGATATACACAAAGACTGGTTATGCATCCTCTGACACAATTATTTTCACTGCAATGGATGGTAGAAAATCAGAGTTTGAGAAAGGGCAAGCAGTGATGTGTTTGGTGAGTTATTGTTTGCTTAATGACCGCTTAAAGATGTGAAGTTTTTCACACTGCAGAAATTAACCTGCCCTTGTACTTGTGAAATAGTATCTGGACTCTGGAAAATGCTCTGAAGTGTTGCACTTGTCTGCCAAACACGGTGGGTGTCTGCGTGTCACCACACAGGGGTGGCCCTGAGACTGCCCCGTGCCCTGAATTCGGCAGAGAGCAAGGGGATGTGCATTGCCAGAGTACAGAGCCAGCAGGTATGTGGGGCATGCTCCTCGTGCAAGGCACCCAGGTGGGTAGGAGGTGATGGGGACAGGAGGCACATTTTGCTCCTGCTACAGGCAGAGCTGCTCCAGTTTTACACCTGCTCAATCCCTTAACCTGACACTTGAACACCACAGCAGAAGAACCCAGCCTGCACTCTTAGATCTAAGACAACAGAAGCTCTGCCTCTGCTTCCAGAGGCTGGGTTTGCTCCCCACTGGTGAGCAGGATCAATCAACACAAATTTGCGGCTCGGAATTGTGTTAAACTCCTGGCATTAGGAGGTACTTTACATTATCAACCCATTTGCCATCCCCCTACTAGCTCCATGTTCAATCATTATTAAACTTTCCTGTTGTTTTGGTTTTGGTTTTTGTTTTTTTTGGGGGTTTTTCCTCATGGGGTTGTTTAAAAGGAGAAGAGAGAAACTATATACACAAGAACCAGTTTGAAAATTGTTAAAATTGGAGGCTTCAATACTATTGCAGACCACAGATTCAACTAATGCAAAGCTGTGCTCTTTGTAAATACCTTCTCATTGCCTGGGAAAATGGAGAAGAACACACCATACTGCCAAGGACCATGGAAGAGCATTATCTGCAAGTACTTTGTCCTGTCACCTCTGAAAAATGGAGGAATTGTGCTGTTAAAGTCAATGCCAATGTCTGTCCTTTCCATCTGAAAAGCCCTCAGAGCTCCTCCAGGTTTGATTGTCATTAGCCTAGTGCTATTTTTCCCTGCCTTGTACAGAAACTGGAGCTGGAAGTCTGGAAAATCTCTCAAGTTGTGAATTTGGGACATGAATTATTTCACAATTCAAGATTCCAATCATAAGTTTCAGTTTTGACTCAGAAAGTGAATGTGCATATGTCACAATTATGTGAGTTAATCTGCTTTCTGCAGCCACCCCTAGTTGGGATTCTAGGCCTTTTCATAGCAATACATGCTCCATAATTCCTGGAAAGCTTTTCCTCTGGCCTTGAACAACATGCCAGCACTCATGGGCAGTTGGGCTCAAACACCGATAGAGTCACAGATCATGACAGATCCATCTGAAAACCTTGTTTAGAGTTTAAGGACAGGTTAAGCTGCTAGTATAGATATATGAAAAACACTTAAGGGCATTAACCTCTGCCCTGCCCTAAAATGCTTTAGTAAGACTTTTACTCTTAAAAACACCTCTTTTGAAAATGCACATTCACTGATTTGGATTATTGTCTATTTAAATCATGCATTAATTCCCGGGAAGGAGTATGCACCATCTACTGTTGAAGTCTCTGCTTTTACTTTCTCTGATAGAGTAGCAGCTGGACCAAACCCATACTTTGTTTCATCAGTAAAGAGAATTTATTCATTGGTGAAAAGGGTTTTCTTCTGTAATTTCACTATGGAAGAAGATCCCTTGGCTATTTTCATTGTTTCTTCTACTAGAGCTGGCAAACTGAGGAATGCTTAAAGCATCAGTGTTTTCTAAATAGCTTTTTTATGCATTGTGCATTATGTTTCAACAATTCTGAATCTGGAACAAGGTGGCTACATTTCAATGTATAAATCACCTGAGTTATCAAAACAAATGACTGATCTGCTAAGACAGCTAGCACTGCTTCTAAGCTGCTCTGTGGGGTAAAAAAATTGAGAGCTCTTCAAAGAGCACCATAATTGTTAATTAAATAGGAACTTGTAAGAAGGCAGCAATGAAATTAAAATAATAGCTTGGTCTAACATACTTGAAAGTCCAGATGTTAATATCTGATTGGGAGGAGCTCTGAATTACACTGAAGCAAGTTCCAGAATTTGCTTCTTATTATTCAGTAGGCAATCTGTATGCAATATTTAACAAATCAGGCATTTGATGAATAATTGTTGACAGCTCCTGTCTGCTTCACTGCTTTTCACAGAACTGCATCAGTAAGACTAGACACAGCATATGTCTGGGAGGCCCCACAAACTTTCTTACCATTTTGTATATATTCAATTTCTGAAATATACCAAGGAACAATTAATATTATCCCTTATACAGAATCACTTGTTAGCAGGTCTGGAGGAACCAGAAATCTGCTAAACAGTTGCCTGGTACTGCTATGTGGAACTGTTAGAACAGATCCTCTTGTGATTAAGAGTATATGTTGACCAAAATTTTGCTCTCACAAAAACCAAGGTAATGATCATCTGAAAGAATGCAGCACACATACTGTAAATGGAAGTAGAAACTCCCCCTATTAAAAAGAAGGGAGAAAAGCTACTATTTGCAACTTACTCTATCTGTAATTTTTCATTCATGAACACAATTACCCACAGCCTATTTTTCAAGTCTGCAGCCTTTAGATATTATTCAGTGTTTGGTAACTTTTTGTGGATCCATCTGATAAGAACTGCTTATCTTCAGTTTGTTCCGATCTTGCAGTGTGTCCTCAGTCAAGAACTGGGCTCTGGGACAGAAAACAACACACTTGTGTCACAGATTGATGGTCTGCAGTGAATCGACTACTTTGCAGGAACCTTCCAGCAGGTAAGTAACAGCCCACTCCAGGGACAGGACTGCAGACTGTGGAGCTAAAACAGCATGGCTTGGACTTCAGAACTGGAGGGTGAGTAGGCTTGGGCAGGAGGATGAAGGGCTACCTATCAAACCAGTCACAAACAGAGAAGCTCCTCGGGACTGGCCACAAACAGCAAGGAAAAGCAACATTACAGAAGTCAGTTTTTAAGAAGGAACTGCCTGGTTCTACAACTTACACCGAGCAGTCCATGGCCCCTCAGTGCTTGTTGTAAGCTAGACATTTACCCTTGAAAGAGCTTGGAGACCTGGCAGGGGTATGCAAGCCCTTTTCTTTACTGTACAATAGGGTAACACAAAGATCATTTCACCCTCCCTGTATAAGTAAAGATAGCACTCCCCATGAGCAGTGACATTAGCCAAGAGAAGAACTGGACTGACTCTGGATGAGTGCAATGTTTCTGTCCTCAGTGAATCAGCTGAATATTTTACAACATAAAGTCATGGAGAAGGCATATAACATAAAGCTTCTTCAGTTTTCACTTGACATCTTTGTGAATTAGGAGCAAATCACCTGCATCAGTTTAGTAGGTTAGGTGACTGTTTACACTGCAATTTGTTTTGTAGTGAGACTAATTTGCTAAAAGTTTCATTAAGAACCTGAGAATTTCAATGACTAAACTGCAGTGCCCTTATTTCTCACAGGCCAGTCTGTTTGTCCTTCACTCAACAACACTTTAAGCCAAATGAAGGCCGGATGAATTCACTGGATCTGTTTAGCACTCAGAGGGCAGTGAGATACAATAGCTGGGCCAGCAGACTGCAAAAAGGAGGAGTTTCCTCCCTACTCCAGGCTGGAGCATGTGCGTGCAAGCGTGAATACACATGTACACACACACAGGTACACACAGGGTGAGCAGGAGCTCTAGCCGGGATCACTCCCCCAGTCTGCTTTACTACACAAGGTTAAAAGTTGTGTCAGCAGAACTGATGCCAAGGGGCCGAAGTGAGCGACAGGAAAATGTGATGCTTTAACCAGTTCCCAGAAGATATGTGTGTGTGAAATGACAAATTAAGATGCTCCTTTGGCCACGGTCTGATAGTGCAGCCTCAGAGCTTCAAGTGTCAGATCAGAGACACTGCAGCCACAGTATTTAAAGGACTGTTCCCAATTTGCAAAGTGTTCACCTCCCCTTGTTGGTCCAAGTTGATTCAGGACATTTCTGTTAGACTACAGCTTGTGCTGACCATTCGGGCACTAACCATACATGCCTCTTCAGTGATCAGGTGTTGCCTGTCTTTCCAGAGCCAGCAGAAATCCAGAATCTCAGAGCCAGTATAAGCTCTGTACTGTGTGCTGTTAAGGGATAGAACAGGGGGGTAATGGTTTTAATCTAAAAGAGTGTAGAGTTACACGAGATATAAGGAAGAAAGGTTTTATGAGGGTGGTGAAACACTGGAGCAAGTTTCCCAGAGAGATGGTACATGCCCCATCCCTGGAAATATTCAAGGTCAGGTCCGATGGAGCTCTGAGCAACCTGATCTCCTTGGAGATGTCTGTGCTTATTGCAAGAGGGTTGGATTGGGCGACCTTTTAAGGTGTGTTCCAACCTAAACTGTTCCATGACTCTATGGTCTGACATGGAACCAGTATGGAACTAACAATGGTGCAGCCACAGACAAAATATGAGCAGAAAATCAGATTTCACTTTCTGGTTTAGCCATTTACTGGAGCTGGCCAGCATTCAAGAGGAACAGAGAAAACTCTGTGTATGTTTGTGATACTACAGATAGAGTGTATTGAATGTTATGGAATGGCAATTCATCTTTTTTTTTTTTTTTTAGAAAAAAAGAACCCAACTAATTTATGGACAGATTGCACAGAAACATGCCTTAAGTTTGTTATCATCTATTAATAGGCAAGCATTACTGATTTTGTCTCTATTCCAAAACTGGATTAAAACATAAGCTGTAGGAATGTTCTTAATCATTCAGACTCTCTCTAAATATAAGATGTGACTGATCTTTACTGGCATGCAAAATATTATAATTAACATACCATGATAAAAATGGTACATTTTCCACTATGGAAAATCGTTCTCTATTAATAAAGCAACCAAGTAAATATCTACTACACATTACCACCAGCATAATTCAAAATAATATGCTCTGGGGAAATATATGTTGGGATTCCATTGCCCTCTGGTACACCCCCAGTAGGTTTACTGTTGTGTATCAGGAGAGAAGGAGTGTCAATCCCCACCAATGTTTGTGCATGCAGCTTGATACCCTGGGTCACATTTGTACACTGCAAGTGATTTACTTCCAACCAGTGGGGAAAACTCCATGTTTTACTGGGAGTACAGGTCTTTATCCACGAGATGGCACTATGTTTGTCACTGCAGTGCTAGACAGGACTGAGTGCAGATGAACTATAACAAGAGAAAACGAATTCAGCTGTAGAATGCAGAAAAATATCTATCTTCATTCTTAATTTATTCAAAGGAAATATAATTTCTCATCATTTTCATAGCTCTGTATTTCAGCTTGTAAGGAACTAAAAGGGACATTCTTCTTCAGTGTCAATGCAGATACATTTACATATCCACATTTTGCCCAAAGCTGTGCACTCACATTTGTTGTTTGGGCACAATTTCCACATAAACCCACAAATGTTACCTACCGGCTGACTCAGAAGTTCCTGAAACTTCACAAAACTTTCAGCAGAGCTGGCAACTTGCACACTTTAATAACAGTCAGAGGTAGCTGGATGGCACATTTGTCTGCACTGTAAGAAAAATATTTTAGAAATTATTTTTTTAATATAAGATATTACAGAAGTCTATACAGAACCCAGCAAATGAAATGTCATAAAATGTCTCAAAGACACGGGTGGCATCATGCACCCATTGAATCAAATACTACACCAGACGAGCTTACAAAAAGTATCTAATACTGACTGTTTTGTTATATAATAGGTATATATATAATATACATGTGTGTATATGCATAAAATACAACATTTGCTGCTACACTTGGGACAATTGGCACAGAAGATCAGCCACTATAGAGCAGACATCTTATAAAAAATAAACAAAAAAATTATGATCCCTAGGCCACATAATGATTTTCTGGAGGAAGACTCCTCATGCAGAGTCACTCGTGGTACAGCCTGTGCCCTTCAGAGTGGGAAGGAAGCCCCGAGCCCCAGCAGCATCCCCAGCAGGACACTAAGCTGGACATGGGGGGCCCCCCCATGATCAGGACCTGGTGGCTGCTGCTACAGGATGGTATCGAGGGGCTAGGTGGGTTTCTGAAATGGGAGTTCCAGGGCAGAGGCTTGCAGAGGGATGGGAATGAGGACTGG
This sequence comes from Margarornis squamiger, assembly GCA_035222235.1. NCBI lineage: Eukaryota > Metazoa > Chordata > Aves > Passeriformes > Furnariidae > Margarornis > Margarornis squamiger. The sequence goes on along the minus strand of JAWWTY010000138.1, from coordinate 14,611,063 downwards.
GATGGGGGGTGACACCAAAAACAATCAGCCCCCTGCACGCTGTGACACTCCCACTGCTGGCAGAGCAGCTGCAAAGGCATCTCTCCAGGCTTTGGCATGGACAAGATGTCAAAGCAAAGTGCCGGGTCGTTGTCCCCTCTGTGGACGCCCAAGCCCTGGCACCCTCTGTACCACAGCTAATCTTTTATAGAGCCCCAACACAGTAGTGATGGGCCCATCTTTACCTGGAACTGCTCAGAGTTTCTCTTGTGTCTCAAGTGGAAGAAAAGTGGCAGGAACTGTGCTGTTGATTTTCAGGCAGCAGATAGGAAACCACTAAGGTACTGGTGCTGCTGTTGTGCATGAAACTGGGAGCAGGTACAGACTGTGCAGAACATGGATACACCCTAAATATCACAGTTAAAGGCCTTCTCTCTTTGAGCAGAGCCATGGTAGAGCTGTATAAATATCTGCAGTGTGATATAGAGGAGACAGTCATTCACTGCAATGCTAAATAGTCACGGGAGGTTCCCCAAATTTCTTGAAGCTATTTAAACCTTGCATGTATTTCTGTGTGTCTGTTGTCTTTTCTCATTTTTTATTTTTGCTGCTCCACCATTGGCAGGTGATGGAACCTTGGGTAACCCCTTGCCAAATAACAGACAAATGGGTGCAATAGACATGAAGCAGGAGGATTAAACAGTGGGAACTGGGCTGAAAATCACCAACATGTCATCTGAGTTACAGCTGAGTCTAAAGCCAAGATCACTCTGACAAGGAAGAATGAGTGGTTTTTTGTGCCCTCAGTGACAGGAAGGTCCCACCAGCTCTCACAGGTACCTCTGTGGCAGGAGCAGCTGTACCCACGTAAGGCTCTGTGCAAGCAGCTAATCCAGTTAATGAGAACAGCAGCAAAAATATAAACTTAGCTATTCAGCTCACATATATTTAGTATAAACTGACTTTCACAGCTGTGCTGACATAATTCCTTTTTTGCAATTGCTGTATAAGCAGGCAACCCACACATTTGTCTTTAATGTCTTTGGGTGCACCCTAAACTTCCTCTGCATTGCTCCCTAATATTCTGAGGAAAAGCCCTGACTTGTCTAAGTCTCCTAAGTTAGAACTATTCTCACCCACAGACTGAGGTTTGTGCTCTGAAAGCTTTTCAGCATCCATTTCGAGTTCAATATTTTTCTGAGTCAAAAGTCAAATTTTCTTTCAAAGAACTGTTCTGATGTATGGTTTAAACAAATCCTACTAACCGAGCATTGCTCCCTAATGACTGAGATTAGGCACAAGGAGCAGTTTTTTTTCTATGGTGATTCCAATTCCTCAAGACTTTGTAGTTTCCTTCCTCCCACCCTGCTCTGACTTTGACTTCTGGAGTCCAATGTCACTGAGCTCTGTTTTAGCTTCTGGCAAGGGATATCTTTTTAATTTTAGCCTACTACATTTGTGCCTTCTAAAAGGAATCAAATACAAAAGTGGTTAGCAGAAAGAGTATGAGAACCTGGCTTTAGTCATTTGTGGAAGCTGGAAATCACTCAACATTATTGTTAGATTATTTTCCACCTTTTTTCTTCCATGCTAGTCTGCATAGGAACCAATAAAGTATCCTTTAAGAGCCCTTGTAATCCCAAACCTACCTTCTCTTCCACAACAATAATAAAAAAGAAAAACTATTGCTTTTTATATCTAGTAACTTACATTCTCTTCCCTCCCTGAAGGTACTGCTGAAGTTTGCACTGGAGTACAATTTTGCATCTTTGCTTTTCTCCACATTTTTCTCTTCTGCTTACAGACAATTAGTAAGAGAAAATTCCTCCAAAGAGTTGAACTCAAATGTTCTGTGCCTTGAACTCTGACTTTGCTCTGTGCTCAAAATGTTGTATATTCTAGATCTGTGCCTTCAGAACAGTTTTTGTTTTCTCCTTGCTTTAGAGAATTCCTGCTGCAGTTCTGGTGGACTAGCTGTCAGAGGCATACACTTTGTTTGATATTTTAAATCTAATGAGGGTCTCAAAATTAGAACAAGCCCTTTATAGTGACAGTGAATGATGACTCACCATATAACAGAGTCTCCTAGACAGATAATTATTTAGGCATGGATTTCAGCAGATCATCCGTTAGGTGTCTCAGAGCAAGAGATTATTTTTTTATCAACTGGAAAGACAAGACAGTAAGTTAAATTACCTTTTAGGCAATACTGACTCATGAGGGGTAATGGGAAGTCGTTTGAGAGATACATACATGTCCTGGCTGAATCTGGCCCCTCTTATTTAGTATGTGGCATTTGAAGCTTGCTAATTGCCGGGATTCTCTTGGGTATATCTCTGTCTGAGACTATCCACAAGCCCTGATTTAAGAGTTTTTTGCTTAAGGAATGAATGGTTTCAGCAGTGACTGTGGTCTGACGTTGTCACCCCAGATCCTGCCTTGGGAAGAATTATGGTTGCAAGCTCAAAGGGAGTACATAGGGTAACATGGTCTAGGCTGCCATCAGTCATGGTTAAAAACTGTTAGCAAAGCAGCCAAAGTAGCCCCAGCTTGTATTTATATTCCATTTCATTCATCCTGATAGAAAACATTGCAGGCTGAAGGAAATTCGTGACACTTTTGAGGTTCTTGAAGGCAGACTTCAAATTGTTGGCTTAAAATTGTAGCCTGAGCAATTTGACCATCACAGTGACCTTATTACATTTAGATGAGCTCTTTATAAGGCTACCCCGGGGCTTGGCTTTTCATATGGAGTCAGACTTTATCCTCTGCACTAGCTCTGGGCACCACCCACCAGAGCTGGACTCTGGGGCCTTTACCTGGGGGAGCTGTGGGGGCTGATTAGGACAATTTATGATCTCTTGAGCTGGCAAGGTCTGCTGGAAAATGAGAAGAGGGATACATGAATCCAGCACAAGGGTTTCTGATACAAGGCATTATGTATTTTTCAAACCCCTGAGGTAAATGTCCTCTTTCCCCATGATACATAGGAAGTATTTCTCCCTTAAATCTTGTATCCATATTAACTTACCTTTGTAGCTTTTTCCAGCATTAATCTTGCTACAAAAGTATGTAGGTCAGGCATCATATCTCAGCTTCAGTTATGATGCAAGTATTTATAATTACTGGTGCATCAAGTTCCCAGCAAATTATTTCCTCTTGCCACTGACTTTGTGCTCTTTCAGGTCCTCCATAGCGCATTTCCCTAGTGACCAGCACCATAAAATGAACACTGAAAACAACCACAGGCTGCAACAGGAGAAAAGAAAGAAAGAAAGAGGTAGTTTAATGTGAGAAACCACGAACAGCTTTGCTACTCTTCAGTTGCCCTGAGCAAATGCTGCTGTTCTGACAAGTTGGTGGGTGGGTGCTTTCAGGTGATATTTGTAGTATCCAGGGAAAAGGCTTGGAGCTGAAAGATCATATATTTCCTAATCACCTCAGACCTGGAGCTTTTTAGAACTACTACAGTGTTTTAATTTTTGTATTGACAGAGGCATGAATGCTCTTCTTAGGGAACTAAACCCATTAGATGGGGCTCTTCATTTTTGGATAAATGACAGTATCCTTTAAGAAAAAGGAAAATAATGGAGAACTTCTTACAAATGTGAAACTTAATGACATTCACTTATGCAGGCTTTGATACAGTCTCACTCTCTCTAGGTTATTTGGCTTAATTTTAAATGCTTGCATGATCCCATATTTTCAGTTCCTTTATCTAATATTCACATTTTCCCAACTGTTTTTTTTTTAAAAAAAAAGCAAAAAATCTTACTTATGCTAAAATAGCTCCATAAAATAGCTCACATTTGAAAATAAAAACACATTTCTTTTCTAAGATAATGCCAATAATTGGAGCAATTATATAACAGGCCTTGCTGGTATGTGCAGACAGCTACCAAAAGATCAGACCCAAGAACTTCACTGCAGAAAATGCACTTTGCACTGAGACAGCAGATAACCATATTGATCTGAGGAATGGATGAGAAAGAGAGGAAGGAAGAAAACCACATATACATGTGCAGTCCCTAAATAGTACAAATGCAATCTGTGACATTTTTTGGTGTACACACAAATGCAGAGTGTATGGTAGATCCAAGCTGCAGTTACAATTAAACAGATAAACCTTGTATTGAAATTCAAGACTACTGGCCAAAACAGCCTGAACCAAAAAGGCTGAACAGCCTTGACACATTTTTATGTGTGTTTTTATGGAAACCAGGTTTTTCATGTATTTTAAAAGAACAGAACTTTTCTGTTATTATTTATATTGTGAAATGTCAACACATGTTTATATTACCCCTTTGGCTTTGGGTATATTTTGGGACTGAATTTCTGTGGAAAGTAATTTCCATTTTCTTTTATTTATGTAATTTTAGTTCAGTGGGTTTAGTCAACATATACAGGCACGAAACTTCAGTAGCTATGGCTAAAACCAGCAAAGCACATTATCATTTGTCCATCTTCATCTTGGAGAAAGAAACGTAAACAGCCTTTTCTTCTAGGATTTAAGCGATCCAAAAGTTGCAGAGAATTGCTATTAAAGCATATATTCCAGAGTGAGAGTAGCAGCAATAACTGCCACTTTCCTAATGTAATGATTTCCATATCCCCTTCAAAAGTGCCTGGGAACCCACAGGATTTGTCTGAATATAGATGGGCTCACTGTTATATGAGTTTAGTGCTTGATCCAGGCTGCTGCCTCTTCATCAGTCATGTTTCTAAAGGAAAAGGATCATGATCTACTTGCCCCAAATCAGATGCATCATTTGGATGCTCCAAACATCTTCTCAAGAACCACTCCTATGCATCCTAGCACTGGATAGCAGGAAGAAGAGATCAGCACCTTCCTCCCTGCCTCCCCTCCTCAGGAATCTGTAGAAAGCAGGGAGGTCACACCTCAGTCTTCTTCCTTCCTCCAAACTAGACAAGTCCAAAGTAGTCAGCCAGTTCCCATGGGCCATTCCTTCCAGCCCATTCACCAACCTTGCTGCCCTCTGGAGACACTCAAGGACCTTCATATCCTGCCTAAACTGTGGGGCCCAGAACTGCATGGGGGTGTCTTTCCCAGTGGCAGACACCAGACAATCAAGAAAAACTTGAGAATTGTTAGATTGTGGCATTATACAAGACAATATTGGCTGTGAAAATTCAGATTTAATTCAACCAAAGGCAGATCACAGGAAAGAATTATGACTTGGCAACTGAATTTAGTCTAAAAGATCATTCTAACTTGGCAAGAAAATTTAACTTAACAGGTTCTTCCAACTCATTTCTATACCTTTTTTCTGTCTTGTATTTATGATATAGGTTACCATAAAAGAAATGTAGAACTGCTGCAAAATTAGAAACAGAAGATAAAAATAATTCAGTGCTGTACCTGACAAACCACCAGAGTTGTTTGCATCACTTTAGTTCAGCTGTTCTGTAATATTCCAGAGAGCATTTGCATCTTAATGCTGAACTGGATGACCACAAAGCCAAAGCTGAACAATTCATTTCTTGTGTTTCTTTTCATTTAACTTCATTGACACTTCACTTATCCTTGCAAAAACATACACTGAAACCCTGCCAGAAACAGAATAGGAAAATGCCAATGTAATCAGCCACCAGAAAGGCATCTGAACACAGTAAGGAAATGTCCTTGAGCCTGAACAGAGGTACATCAATAAGTGTGCAGATAACAAGAGATACAGAACTTGGTGAATATGGTCTTGTTTCCCTGCAGTAAGCAAAAATTCTTTTTAAGATGTATAGTGAGAGAGAAAAAAAAAAAAAAAACCAACAAAAAAAGGGACCATCAAGAAAGAAATCCTACACCTTTCAAGAAATGCTGACCATTATTGGTGGTATTTATTGGGCGACCAGGCATTGTGAAGACATCCTTGCTGAAATACTCACAAATGATCAAATGTTGTGGGAGGAGCATGTTCTCTGTTAGAATTGCAAAAGATTTCACAGAAATTCAATGTGAAAATGAAGGAGGTTTCAATCTCACAGTGGTCCTCAAGCACGTGGAGCAATGGGCTGTGAAATTCAACTATGTACCCTAACACACTGAGGCCCCACTCCTGCTGCCTGGGAACTCAGTGGAGATTTCACACAGAGTCCAGTGCAGGCAAAGTTCAGAGACCTCATCAATCCAAGGAATGAAATACTAAATTTGACACACAGTTCTTTGAAGGAAATTTCTCACATACAATTCTCATGTGTTCACTCAGCCTTTGGCTTGACAACACACATGAGAACTGTTTTTGCAACAAACTGATGATGATTTTAATTTACTAAAATATGCCACTTCTTAAATGAGAAAAGAAGTCTTCAGCAATCCCATAAAAGACATAAAAATTCCTCTCTAATTTGTTTTGCTGAAAGACTAGTACATCAACACCCGTTAAAAACAAGTGTACTAACAGGAGTCCTAAAAAGAAAAAAATAAAAACAAAACCCACATTAAATTGCCACAACAACTGTCCTGTTTTATCAACGTTCTTTGTACGAAATGATGCAGTTCTGCATAATGCAAATTTTAGGAGAAAATATAGTTTCAAAAGGCTGTATCATGTAATGCAGTGTAAATTTTCCATGAAATTCCCCATGTGCTGTTATATACACATCTGGTGAAACTTCCTTTATAAAACTAAAATTCTTTGCTATCTGGGAAGGATGGTTTCTTAACAATTGATTTGAAAGTAGCTGGGGGATATTTGGGTGATAACAACAACTGAGCTATATGAAGAACTAATTATGTTAAACAAATCTCTTGCCTGTTAATACTGAGACCAATATGCAGTGTAGTGAAGAGGAAGGAAGAAGTAGAAGTGGTAGAAATGGCCTTTTGTTTCATTAGTAATATTTTTAAACAAATAATAGGAAATGCATTCATACAAATTAACATTCTGCAACTATACAATGAAATGAAAAATTATAGAATCATAGAATTGTTTAGATTGGAAAAAAACCTTTAAGATTATTGAGTCCAACCATTAAGGAGCACTGCCAAGTCCACCACGAAACCATGTCACCAAGCACCTCTACATCCTTATTTAAAAATCTATATTTAAAAATCTACTATCAAGCACAAATCACTTGGTTTGCAAGCTGTCACTTTTTAAATGGTTCTTAGTGTTGAAATTTGAGTGAAATTTGTTATATAAAGCACTTGCATTAATTTCACTGTGTTACTTGACTGTCCAGAACTACTCTTACATAAGAGAGACTTGTTTCTTACATCAGCTGTCTAAAGCAATGGAAATAAATCAGCTCTCATAATGATTGGTTTCTTCCTGGCATCCTAAGGAAATCACACTTTGTGATGTGATAATGGACCAGGCAGAAGTCACTGTCATCTCCAACAGCAGTTACTTGTTTTCTTCCACTTGGAATGAGCTCTGAATCTGGCAGCCTTGCTGAAACGGGCAGGTAAAGAGAGGGTTCCAGAAAAGTGATGGGTTTTGGTCTGCACAGGGCAGAAATTCAACAGAAATATGCCACTCCTTACTGTTGTGCTTTCGTGAAAGATGGAGAGTTAATTGCAACACGTGAATGGGCAAAACAAAATATAATTTGTTGTAACAAGATACCTCACTGTTTTAAACAGGATGCACTGCACTCCAACAGTAACACTGTTGAGAAGGCTGAATTTATGGTCTCTGTCCCTCTGATTTTCAGAATTATTGAAAAAACTAATTTCACAAGACTTTTTCAGGTATGATGCTAGAGTTTTTTGAATGAATGAAAATGACACGCTTGGGACATTCTCCAAAATTAATTTAGTGCAGCTACTCATTAAACAAGTCTTTTTATCAATTGAGTGACATTTGTTTTGTAGAAAGTTATGGCATTTGCTAGATCTTGAAGAATAATTCTGATGCACATGAATGAAAAGACTGAGTAAAATCCACTGTGTTTTGACCTGAAATGAATAAATATTTCCAGTCCTGTGTTTAGGTTTCCTTTTCATTCTGAACTTTGAGTCTCAACCTCAAAGTAAACACAGGGGATGAAAAATCTTTTCAAATGAAACTAAAAATGTTTCAACCCCTTTCAGAAAAATTGCCAAAATGTGGACAGCTGCTTGGGTTTTTTCCTCATTCAAGCTCTTTGGGGAGTTGTGTTCTCTAGAATGACAAAGTATAGCAACTTTTCACCTATGTATTGTAAAACAAAATTCTTCTTTGGTATAGATTATTTTCAGGTAATAACATATTAGTGTGAACTTGATGGATCTAATTCGTGCATTTGTTTTTCTCAACAATTTTATGTTGTTGTATTGAATTTTTTTTGGCTTTATGTGGATACATTAGGTACTGTAATTATGTATTTTAGACAGTAGAAATATTAATAACTTACAGCTTAATGCAAGCTGAGTAAACATTCTATCATGTGGCTGAATCTTGGTTGCTCTCACTATTTGCAGCTATTAAACTTCTTGCTCTATTCCATTGTGTCTTAATTAGTGGCCCAGAGCCATCAGTGATGGAATGAGGATGGGTGGATTGAGGGTTGCAATAGTCAAATCAAATGAAGGATGTGTTAACATATGGGATATAAGCTCAGCAGGACCATTCAGAACTTGGCTGCAAACATAATATTCCTGGCTGTCTTTCCCAAAAACTTACACAAAACATAATTGATAATATTGAGCATTGTCACAATAATATAGAGTAGACCACATCATATCTTTTAGTGTATGCAGAAGTTAAAGGGAAAACCTGGGTGTTGTTTTGGATCTGCTTTTACCAAATATATACAAGGTGTCTTCCTCAGCCTTCCTCATACTAGAAGAAGAGAATTAGGGGAGCATTAGAGAAGTTTTTAAAGACAGTCAAAACCTGAGGGCATTATCAGGTCTTTCTCCTTAGTTTCCACAGTAAGGTTTACACAGGCTAGATGTCCCTCTGCATATTAGTCTGTCAATTCCTCCCAAACAACTCTTACATCCATTGTCCAACTTCATCTAGATTTGAGAGGTACAGAGGTCTCCTAGCTTAAACTCCCACATAGAAATCTGCAGCTAACAGGAAAGTAGGACCCACATTCATGCTGCAGTCAGGGTAAGACAGCAGTTATTTTTTTGGCTTGCCCTTCTCCTCCCCAGGCAGCAGAGTTAGCAGGGAACCTCTCAGCACCAGCCTGGCTTGTGATCAGCAGGTTCCCTATGTAAGGGTGGTGGGCAGAGATGTATGCTTTAGAGGATATGCTTGTCAAGGGAAATAGTTGAGAATATGATTATAGGGAGCTTGGAAGAGAGTTGCTTTTTATAAGAGAAAGTAGTAAGTGAATGAGTAAGAAATCAGATTTCATTAATTCACTGAGAAGCTTGACTATTTCTACAAACCGATCTGTGAACTGTGAGCTGCAACAACAGTGAGTGGCATGTATGCACATCACAGGGAAAGGCATGTATGCACATCACAGGGAAAGGCATGTATGTATATCACAGGGAAAGGCATGTATGCACATCACAGGGAAGGGCATGTATGCACATCACAGGGAAGGGCATGTATAGCACTGCTTGAAATTTTTGCAGCACTCTACAAGTTGAGTGCATGTGTCTGTGGAAATGCATGACTCAGTCAGACCTGATCTCTCACAGATCTCAGGATTTGCTCTGGCATTGGCCCTTTCTAATCCCTTAGCTGAGTGCATAGCCACTTGCTTCACACAGTTTACAGATCACAATCATGACAAGTCTTCTTCACACGCAGTGTGATGCCACAGGCCATGAGAGACTGTAGTCTGTGTGTCTGTCTGTCTGTCTCTCTCGCTCTCCAACTTTGTGTAATGAAACTGGCAGTTCAGCATTATTTGGGACCCCTGTGTCCTCTGAAATGGGGAAGATTTTTTCTTAAATAAATGGATTTAGAGTGTTTAGTTGCTACACCTATTACATATTCAAATTACCTATGGGGAACTAAGGTATTTTAACAGCCTCTGATCTGCTACACCATGCACTGAACTGCTGTTACGCCTAATTCTTTCAGCATTGTGCTGAGGAATTTGCTTGCATTGATAATGTGATCATTAGCCTATGGGGATTTCTGGGTTTCTTGTTGTTTTTTTCTTAATACTCATCCACAGTGAAAAGTGCTTGATATTATAATACAAACATAAAATAAAACCTCAAATTTGCATTTCATTCCTGTGATCTCTTATCTTTAGAGAAGGATTAAAAGCTAAGCCTCTTTACCAAAATCACCGAACATATTAATTATACACCATATAAATAATTTAATTGCACACAGAGAATAGACTTTTTGAAAGTTTCATACATACTTCTCTTTATATCATGGAAATTACTGTAAAACTAGAGCAATTTTTCTCTTAATACTTTTCATGGTGAAAATCCATCCTGCTTAACTGTAATTTATAATTTGATGATACACAACAAAAATTGCTAATACAACGTATAGTAATGGGAAAGTCTATGAAAGATTCAGAATAGTGAGGAGGCTATGAACCTTTGAGGAGGCTATGAACCTTATGTGCCTCTTGTTGACAGATAAGGTCAGACCATCAGCTTCACCCACCTGCCAGCACTGAGGTTTGCTCACACCATTACCTGAGTCACCACAGAACACTTTATAAGAATAGCTTAGTCGTAGTCACTTGTCCCTTCAAGTCTTGCAGTGTACCCATTAAAACTTGCCATCAGCATATCTCCAATATCTGGAGAAATGTGTTAAAGATATGAGAGCTGGGGAGTAGAAAAAGAGAAAACATTATGACCTTAATGCTATAAAGTATTCATATCCATAATGTAACCAGTAGCCTTCTGTTGCCCTTAAATCACATGGAGATGCTCAGAGTCATCAACCATTTTGGAGACACATACCATATGCCAAGTAAGCTGTCCAGAATAGAGCATCCTTTGGCAAAACTAAATATAACTTTGTTGTGGTTTTATTATTTCTTGTCCTCCTTTTGATTTTAACTCTAAAAAAACCCCAACAAAGTTATATTCTGGAGCCAATTTACTTGTAAACTCTGTCAGAATATGACTTATATCAGAATCTATCTTGGAATTGTTGTCTTCATATTTTCTGTACCTTTTTTTTCTTTTTTTCAGACTAGAATTACTGTAATTTCAAGGAAAAGTTGCTTAAAGGGGCATCCTGGTGTAAGAAGGGTGGAACTATCCCTGTATATTTATAAACCCACAATTTGAAATTCCATCATATATTAGTTATGCATCTACTTAGCCTCAAAATAGCTTCATTACTCACTTATGATCATGTCTCTGGTAGAACATCTTATTTACTAGTGTCAGTAGAGGTTTATAAGCCTGACTGTAACATTTGTCCTTGTGGCTTTCCTTTGTCTCTGTCTGTGTTGGATGACTTTTCCTGAGAGTCCAAGTCTCACATGGTCATTGTCAGTTGAAGGAGGTAGAAGAAAAGAGGCAGCTGAGTTAAAAATAGTGGGACAGATTCTCCTCCAGATTATGCCAATTTTACAGCAGCATAATGCTGTTGACCTCAGTGCAACTCATTGCAGCTATTGACTTCAGTGCTATTGACTTCAGCAATCCCAGTTTAGAATGTTGTGAAGTTAAAGTGAGAGCAAATCTGTTATTCTATGAGAAAGAGCAGGGCCCCTGGATCCTCCTATATGAGATTTAGCTACCATATGCATGTCTGCAAACAGAGGATGGTAGGTTCTTACCCAACCCCAAAGTTAGAATTGCCACTCTGCAACTTGCCCACAATTACTAAACTAGGAAGGCAAAATACATGTAGACATATAAATAAACAACTTTTCTGAGTACTCAGTGAAAATTATGAGAACTTAGAAACTTAAGTACCTAAGACTTTTTATGCTGGTTTAAGTGAGTAGAAAAGCAGAACTGGCACAAAAGGGAATGTTCTTTTATGGAGTTCCCACTGGCAATAAAGGACAACATACATGCAAATCGAGGAGAAGTATGTTGATGTATATTCATATAAGCAAATTGGTATAAAGATGACTGTTCTCCTTTTCTCCCAGGAAATCTCCTGCTCTTTTCAACCACAGATACTAAATTTTCTTCTGTGAATTTCTCATAAATTTTTAAGAGAGGGCCATGACAGGTCAAACAGCAAGCTGTGTGTCATCTCAAGTGAGATATAGGGACATATTTCTACCTTCTTGAAGCTGTGAAAGATTTTTTTTTTTTTTTATTTTTTAGCATAAACAGAAGTTACAGTCCTGTCCATATTAAATCTCAAATATGCATATTTTTGATTAACAAAAGCAATTTGGCAGCTCCAGTCAAAATGTTTATTTCCTGTTCTGGACTAAAGAGAAATAACTGTACAGTATTGAACACCTGTTGAGCTTTATGAAAAATGGGTGATAGCTACATATGTAAACACGTCTCTCTCTTTCACTGGTTGCTGAAAGTGGGATGTAAATATGAGATATGTAACCAATAAACAGCAATTTCCCAATTTTTATTATCCCATTCATTCCTATGTCCTTGTCAAAAATATGAAAATGATCTGTTATTTCCTCCATGATCAAAAAAAAAATAATAATAATAATAAAAAAAAATAAAAAAGAACTTTCACTAGGAGCAGAGTTGATAAAAATCACCAGCCAAAAAGAGGTACTCAAAATACAACAATGGTAATAAATTTTTCCTTTTACAAGGCATTTGTAAAGGATGTATTCTTATTATAATTTTTACAAGTGTAACTCTCAGTCTCTTCAAGGTTCCCTAGTGATCATAAAATTATTTTCCTTCATGTCATTTTGAATGATTTCCTATCTGGTTTATTGTTAATGCCTTCCCAGAAGTGTGAAGTATGAGCTTATGATTTCTCTCTATAAAAATGTAATGGATCTTCTCCTTAGTAACAATTCTCTCAGTAAATGGCTTAGCATAGCTGCTGCTTTACTATGAGCCCATATCCATAAAGCCAAGCACACCTGATTTGGAATTCTGATGCTTTGCATAGTTTACAAACTAATAAATACAAATCTGCTTATCATGCAACATACACAGGATCTAATCCAAATCAATACAGACTTCAAAAAGAGGGAGATGGAGCTTTTATCATGTTCTCTCAGACCCTTCATTCAGTTTTCCTACTAGATGCCTATGAATTAAGAAAGCTCTTAGCTTCAGAGTAAGCACAGTGTCTACCATGTTAAACAAAACTCTCTAGTTCTAAAATTGGCTATAAGTGTAGCATTTATTTTTTTTCTCCCTCATTTCTTACAAAAATGTTATCATTCTGTTTTTTGTATTGCTGGTTTGAAAATTGTGTTGCCCATTTACTGGTGAGCCATTTCATTAATATTAGTGCCTTTTGCATGAACAGCACTTTATAGAGTCAATAAAAAGAAGGACTGTGTCCTCTATGGATTTTTTGATCTGGGTTTGTTTGTTTTGGTTTTTTTTTTTTTCCAGATATTTTGAGCAACAGAGCAATGAAAGAGAGAAATGGTTGCACTGGATAAGACCTGTTATCCATCTGATACCAGCATTCTGCCTCTGAGATAATTTTACAATGGCTTCAGTGTAAGAACTTCCTTTGTCCATGCTTCCCAAACTGGTAAGATATGACTGTCTGAGCACTCCTACCAGAACAACCTTCATAACACTTCGGTGAGAGAACTGGACCTGAGTCACCAGGTATGAGATAGAGCAAAAACCAGTCACTCACTCTTCTCACATAGGAAAAATTATTTCCATTCATGGCCAGCATAACTTTTCTGCCCAGATGGGAAGGAAAATAATATACTACAAGAAGAAATAGTGCTGAGCATATAATAAAATATTACTTTGTACTTATGTTTTTATAAGCACTTAAAAGCACTTAAGTATTTGAGATCCCTGTCATGTTTACAGAAGAACAAAGAAACAACAATTTTTTTATTTTTTTTTTTGTCTTAGCTAAATAATAATATTCAAGGTTTAAAATAGAATGAAGAGTCATGATTTATACCAGTGTAGATGGAAGCAATGTAACTGTATCTCCTTGCAAGTTTTCCATGACTGCTTTGGTCTTGTGTATGAGGTACCTCAAGGGAAGATGAAAAGCAGACATGAGCTATTTGAAAATCCCTTTTCGTACCACTTGTGCCTAGAATGAAGAACCCCTCTGTTTACAAACATAGAAGAGTTAAAAGCAACATTGATAAGGGCAAAAGCTGTCTTTTCAAATCTTGTCCAGGGTTGAGTGAAATACTTAGGGAACTTGAGGTACAGCTTTTGAAAGTTCCCATGTGAAGAAAACTGAGCCAAGAAAAACATACATAACATCGCTTTCCTAGCAAAAATATCCCCCAAATGTCTCCCTGTTGTTTCTCCTAAATGAGGATCTTTTCCTCACCAAGATGCTTCACTCTCAGTCTAATAAACATAAGTTCATCTGAGCAGAGGCTGCAGATTTCTGTGTTCCTGTAAAATGCTGTACCTGGGTACCTGGATGAATATAATGAGCACTACTGAGTAGCTGGCAAGAAAATAGTGTTTGATAGTAAGCTCAAAGCTGGGATTCAGTCAAAAGAGTTTACTCATTTGAATGGTTCTGTTAACTTCAATGCCCAAGTAACATTTAGGGAATTGCTCCCTTGAAAAACTGATGGTCTTAACATTTTAAGCATTCATCTCACTGCTCTGCCCTAGCTGATTATTTATTTTTTCAAGAGTGTATTTTTTTCTTCATTGTTTATTGGAGTCTCCCTACCCTAGCCAAGCAAAATCAATGCGCCTTTGGATTAGAATTGAAAAAATGAAAATGGGGGGTGTGATAAAAGGCCAAACTCTAACAACATGCCTGCAGCCATAGAAGTTAGTGCTTTTAGATTAGATGTGATCCATGTGTCACAGCTCTGTATTCACTTTTAATGCCAGGATAGAAATCATACGTTTGGTCATCCATGACAAACCATACTTATTTCTATTTTTTCTCTCCTCTGTATAAGAGATAAGATGCCATCAAATGGACTAGGGCTGCAATTATTTTAGTAAAGGGGAATCCAGTGTTGATCCCAATACATTTTTTAAATCTGGCAAATTCAGAATTTTCATTATTGCTTTTCTTTCATAAATCTCTTTCCTACTTATGCTTACTTGTAGGCATAAGATACTGTTAGCTATGATTCAGTGAAATTTTCCAGAATACAATAACACAGAACTGTCTCATACAATAACAGCATCCAGTTTATTCTGAGATAATGAAAATGTCTTTTATGATTCATTACAACTTTCCTTTGTTCTGTATATGATATCAAACCATTAGATGGAAATTATCTGAAACTATTGTCTGGCAGCAACCTGGCAATTGCTGAGAAAAGGCAAGAAGATCTAATGTACAACCTGTATGGCAAGTGTCTGGAACTATTCCTGTACAATTCTGTCAGCATAGGATTATTGAAATACAAAGTAATTAATGTTTATGACTTAAATTTAACAACATGAAATCTCACTGATTAAGTAGGCTTCATCTGAAGCCTCATAGGCAGAGGAGTGACTGCACTGAATTAAAAAGAAAACAGAAGATGAACATACCCACATAGATTTATTAAGTCATGTCAGTAAATTTACAGAGGTAGATGTCAGTAAAATTTAATGGACATTTGCCACCTAGGAATTATTTAGTGGAAAGTGTACTTCCTAAAAAAGAATTTTTTTTTTTTTTTAAATTTTCATAAGATGATAAAATATTCTAAGTACCAAATGAATTAAAAACTGATTGAAAAGCAAGGCTAGCAGGTTGGGGCTTGGGAAAAACTTGAATTAAAATCTTTAAATTTGTTGAACTAAAACAAAAATTCTGGATCCGTTCAGTCTTAAACTGTGCCTGCTCATGGTGCCACAATTTCTCATATGCTTTATAGTCTGGGTTAATGACTCTACTTCTCCTGAGGGCCAGGACTCTCCCTGCACATTTCCAACATGCTCTTCTGATGGCAACTTCATAGGACTCACACGTGTCGAGCTGTGCTGGTGATCTTTTCTGAGACTGACAGCCACAGGGATTGTATCAGTTCTTTGGGAACAGCTCTGTTAGCATGGCAGTGATTTTGAGGTACAATGCAGCTTAACATGATGTGCAGGAAAGTCAAAAACGTCACTGACAACTGATCAGCCACAAAGAATTTGCAGATAAATAGTCTTACCAAGGCTGCATGAGCCAAATTCTCTTTGGAGTGAGGATTGAATTCCTTTTCGTTACCTTGAAAAGTGCAGTATTTAAAGTATTTCAAAAGCTGTTAAACAGAAATAAGATTTTTTTCTTCTGCACTTTGGGGTGTATTTTGCATTGCTTTTAAAACCTGTGTTTTTTTAATGAACTGGAACATCTCATAAAAAAGGACCTCAGAAGGGAATTAGACTTTTGAATGAGGTGACTGCACATGAGGCAGTTCTCATTCTAGCAAGAATCAAAGACAAGTGTGCAGTGGAGACAGGCTTCGCTGAAATCAGCAGCAGAGTTCCTTTTTATTTCAAGAGAGGCAGGATTTCACCTATGTTTTTATTGCCTCTTTTCTAACCACAGTCTGGAAAACTATGGTAAATAATTGTTGTAGCTGCCAGGAAGAGAAACTAGAGTGGGCACTGCACATGAGAGCACAGAGATTCTTCAAAATGCCCCATAAAAATGTCTAATAAAATCTCTTGGAAGTGCTCAACAGTGCAAATGAATCCGATTCATTTTTCATAAGTAATGACCATCAAGGAAGAAGAGAATTTGAGTATTAGGTTGAAACAAAGACAAAAGGCTTTAGGAAAGGAGCAAAGTAATTCTGTTCAAACCTTTCTTTGGAACTTGATTTTTCATTCTTCATGCACAAGAAACTCTCAATGATTGCAGCAGAAGCAGTGCGGTGGAATGAAGGACTGTGCTCTGGAGTGGTGAACCTAAAATAGTCAAGGCTTCAAGCTTAGTCAAAACTCCTCAGGTGTCCAAAAGTCAAACATCAGCATTACAACCAATACATTTTCATTTTGCCACTTAGGCATCCAGAAGTTTTCCTAGTATCTCACCAAGTACCCATGACTACTTCTGAAATGAAATATAAAACTTCAAACTTCTACTTCTGTGATAAGGAAGACTCCAAACTCATTCTTCAGGCCCAGCTGTGGTACTCCTTCTGGAACACAAGCATCTTGTTCCTGGTACTGCTCTGATTTGGGACCAGTTGTGTCCTGGGCCTACCCCTTAGGTATTCTGGACCCACCACAAGGCTGAGATAATAAATGTACAGTATGTCTCCTTGAGTGACATCTCACATAGTAACAGTGGAGGATTTTTACTTCTGCCAAATATTAATACCCAAGAAATCATTACAGAAGATGGTTTCCCATCTAAGTCTCCCACACAAAGTTCAGGTCTTGCAGGCAGGGGATCCCACATCCATCATTTTAGAGAAGATCCATATCCATGACCAGGGAAGATGTTTTTAAGGTGTTTCTGTGATGGTGAGAAGTTACAAATTCTAAATTCCAAGTGCTAGGACAGAACTGTATCTTGAAATAATTCACAGTTTTGAAAACAGTAGCATTCCTTTCCCTTTTAGTTTTGCCACGTGCTTCTGCTGCTGGAGCTAACAACTCCTCAAGGTATTCTGGAAGCACCAGTAACTTTATTTCATGGTGTGGGTTTTTTTTGGGGTCTTTGTCATGCAGTTTATTTTTTTGTTTGCTTGTTTTTTTCTCCCCCAAATAAATTATGGAGGCATGTGCAATCTGTTAAAGACAGGATGAGAAAATACTCAGCAGAAGAAGCATTTCTCCCTATCCATAGGCAAAATAAAGCATAAACACAGCAACACAAATGCAGTCATATATGAAATGAACCATGTAATGGCTTTGAATAGAATGTGCACGTGAATGAGCTGTCTGGTAATTGGTTGTAGAAATGAGTAAATCTAACCTGTTTCAACCTTGTATGACTGATGTAACACAATGCTAAGCCAGGCAGGTTAACACTTAATTGCTAGGTTACAAAGCTGAGAAATTCAAATGCTCGGGGGAGTTTCATTTTACGTTGTTTGACAACTGTGTCCTTTTGTGTCTAGAAAACAAGCCATAGAAACCAACACTTTGTGTGATGTATCAGACATAGGACTGTGTGAGATGTATCTTATGCATGAATGTAAAACTAAACTGTACTTGTATTGACAGATGGCCTTAATTCAACTCTGCTGGGCCATTCAACTTGCATGAAGCATTTAAATAAATATGCTAAATTCTGATCCAATATCTAGTGAGTATTGATCCACGATGGCCGCAGAGGATCAGTGTGTCATTTTTCTAGTTACAAAGAGGGTTAAAAAACCCCCAAAATACCTCTAAGCCACCCAAAGACTCATAAAATAAATGCAATTGATTTCCTAGTAATAAAGCATTTCCTTACAAGGAACCTAGAAGTCTATATCCTCTATCCAGATTTTGGGTATTGCATGCAACCTTACACCATCCCACTGCTTCTGAGAGTTTGATTGATCTGGGTGTTTTATTATAGAATGATTTCTCTACTACTGCTGAAAGATGTCAGTATTGCATGAAGTCAAACGAAGGGAACCTCTTTCAACAGTCTTTGAAGCTGTACTTTAAATATCTTATCTCTCACATTTTTCTCCTGAAATAAATATGGCTTTTTTGGGAGTAAGATACTACTCACCCTAAGTAGATCTTCATGAAAAAGAAGAGAGCAGGCAAAATTCCAAGAGTATTAGTATTTCAAATTGAATATATATTAGATTTTGTTTATATGACATACCTGATTATTGCTCCCCAAAGTCTATACTTATACTTTTTGTGATGTCTGGTATTCTCCAGATGAAACTATATTTTGAAAATTTTTATCAAGGCTGTATTTTTTGCCAATTTTGTTAATATACATTTAGTTTGTCGCTGGTGGCATGGTGCAGCCACATTTAAAAAACCCCCAAAACAAACCACCAAAAAACCCCTGACCAGCGAGGTTACCAAACAAATTTTACAAGCCATTTTTGCATATTAGGCATTCACTACATATACCAACATTAACTACAGTAACAGGAAACAATGCCAAAATATATCAAGGAGCACAAAGGATGACAGTGAAATAACTAAACTGAAAATAAAACGTCCATCAAAGAGTGTTTTTCTCTACTTGCAGAAGAGCCACAACCTGCATGAACAGTGTCAGACAAATAAGCAAATGCTGTTCACTTAGTAATGTTGATGCATTCACAAGAGGGGCTTTGATGACTTTGCCAATGGAAGACTCCTTCTTCCAAGCAGCAGAATCAAGACTACTCTGAAACACTGCTAGAAAAGAACAATCCAGAGCACACAGTGGTTCTTTCTATGGCACTGTACTCCATAAAAAGGAACAAGTGCAGATGGGAAAGTAAGAGGTATGACATAAGCCCCCTGCAAAACTGCACAGCCTGAGGTTATGTTCTGTGCAGTACTGCACTGCGAGGGCAAATACAGGGAGGAGGAGGAGGAGGCTTTTATCACAAGGTGACCATTTCAAATCAGGTCTGGCTTTGCATTCCGTGATCCAAATGCATTATGACCTAAAGATGTTTGATATGAAATAATTTATTAATAGCAATCTATGTTTTAATGGCTACTAATTTATAAAACTTCTATTCCCTGTCACTATAGCTGTGCTGTACGAATGCAGCAGTGCAGATTGAAGCACGTGAAAAATTGCTCAGTGATCCCACTGCAAAAGTATGAGGCATTACACCCACAGGGGTTTTTTGATGGCCTGAAGGGCTGAAGCAGCACAGATCATCAGGCTTTGTTCGAAAGGAAGAACCCTCACCAATTTGAGAGAAAGAGAAAAAAGGGGGAATAAAAAGGTCTTTGAGATATGTAGATATTTTTAAAAACCAGACTTCTATGAATCTTTACAGGAAAAAAAAAGAAAAAACACTACAAGAAGTTGTGAGCCACAGATTTTTCTGCAATGATCTTGCTTAAAGTAACTTTTATATTAATTGCATTCTGCTTTCACATCAAAGTACAAGAACAAGCAACGTTCTACTGTCTCTTTTTGTGCCAGCATTATGAAATATAAGAAAGCTGAATGAAAGGCATTAAGAAACATATTTTTGTGTTGCAAATTCGTGAATGTGACAAAATATTGTAGTCTGAAAGACTTAACCAGCTACATGTAGCAAATGGAGTTTTAATTAAAAGAAAGTCAGAGGCTGAAAAATCTGTGCATAGATAATGACTGTAAGGGGACACTGAAGTCTTGTTCAGGGACATGTTTCTTCACCTTGAGGATCCACTCTCCTACTGAGAGTCTGTTGGCTCTGAGGTTCCCTGCAAGGCAGAAGGTCAGCATCATTTCCTTGATATGTTGTTCTTCTTCCCCAAAAGAGCATGCTGAAGGATTTAGCACCACAGGAATTATCAGACTTTTTACACTGAGGGGCACTCAAGCACATCCAACCCTCTAGGAATCCCTCTAATTGGGCTTCCTACTTGCAAGGCTTTAACTAGAGACCATAACTTGCAAGCAAAGTCATTGAGAATGGACTGCTAGCCAGAGAATCAAGTTTCTTAAGCTTTGTGAGGTTTTGAATCATTATTTTGGAACCAAATAAAAGAATTAGAACTCATTTTAAAGACAACCAACTGAAAAAAGGAGGGAAGTTGCATCAAGATATATAACCTGTGTCAGAAAATAGGAACATCCTGATAATTCATCTAAGGGGTTCAGGGTTTTTTCAGTCAGATGCTCAATCTATGCAATGCCATGTGTATAAGGTTGCTTATAGCACTAATAAATGTTTATGAATGTCCTCTAATTAATTCCTTCCCTTCCCCAGTCAATAGGGCTTCACAGCTCTAGATTGGGTAGGTATTCTATGAAGCTACAAAGCAACATTTTTTATTAATGAGAAGTGTATCATCAGTTTGTCCACTGAATCCCTTTGGTGGAGAAAAGATGATGGCTTTGTAAAAGCTCTTTTCAGTGATGCCACTTTCTCCTTTTAAGTAAAGAAAATAAAATGTTTGATGTCAGTAACAGAAAAAGTTACTTAGCACTAAAAAAACTCCCTTCCTTATTGGGAGAAAGAGCCTAAGAGATAAAGTCCTTGTGAGATAAAGAAATCATCAAGTAATCGTAGATGAGATTGCTCACCCTGTTGCACAGATACAGGCAGTAGAGTCTTATTGCAAGAAAAGCCACAGCCAGATGTGATTCTTTAGATTGAGGCACTGCAGCTGGTTGGGTACTGTGGCAGTATTTCTTGTGAGGGTACATACACATGAAATAAAAACAAATTTTAAAATATATGTTAATGGTATGCCCCCCTCCTTCTCCTTGTTCCCTTTTCAAATTAAAATACTCAAAGCCACACTAATCAAGTGGATGGTCAGGAAGGCTGTCTATGCCATTCATGAGACAGGATGGTCAGGGACATCCAGGCTCGGAGCTTGAGCAAGGCCATGTGGCAAAACGGAAGGCAGATTATCAAATCCTGCAATCTATAGAAGACCTGGAGTACAAAGCAAATGGAGGTTGAGCTGTGAGGGACATGATAGTCCCGAAATATTGATCAGAACAAAAAAAAAAAAAGAAAAAGAACTTAAAAAACCCACATCAAAACTATGCTTATCAGGCAACAACTTTTCAGGACACCTGATAAAAATGCAGGTAGTGTTACTACTGCATCCAGATTAGGTCAAAGGTGAATAAGAGGGACTTGCAAGGACAGGAAACATTTTGACTGGACTGTACCATAAGCAATTGGATTTTTCTTGGCTGACTAAAAAATGTACACTGATTTTATATATGTTTGCAATATGGAATGTGCAGTTAGAAGATACCCAAGTTAATGCCATATGAGTTAGTCTGGGTAATGAGAGCTGCACAGCCATGACAAAACAGAGATGAGGAAGATTAATTTATCTTGACCTTGGCAAGGACTCCCAGTATCCCAGACAGCTCATTTAAAACCCAGGTATGGCTGCAGTACACTTCAGTCTGCAGCACAGACACTTTTTCTGATGTTACTTTAATGAAGGACCGCAAATGGAATTGTTACTGGACTTAGTTAATTGCATAGTGGCAGAATCTCCATCATACAGAAGCTGCAGTTCAGAACTAGAACAGTCTCTGTTAGTTTACACATGTATCCATGTCTCTGTGTCTAGTTAGTTAGTTAGTTGGTTTCTTCCTTTTAAATTCCACTTCTAAGCAAATCTGTTCTTACCAACAATTGCCTGTTTCTTATCACATTTTGCTTCCCATCAGAAAGCACTGATTCCTTCTCTTGGACTAGGAACGTGTCACTAGAGGGAAAAAGTGGAGAAGAATTACTTTTCAGCTGATGGTACCTGTTCTGAAAATAAGAGCAATTGTAAAGACGAGAGTTCAAATACATGAAGGAACCTGAGTACCTAACTTCAATAACACTCCTCAAAAGTCCTGCTGAATTTACAATGATCTGTGCACCTGAGATTTTTCTTTCACTTAGTTTCCTTGCAGGGTCTGATCCAGCAGGCAGACTCTGAGCCCACCTGATGGGCACTTAGGAGAGTGAGCTTCACAAGGGGCACGGTAACCATTCAAAACAGACCAGGAAAAGACAACTTATATGCACTTACATATATATACACATCAGTCAAATGACTAGTTATTTCCCCAGAAAGGGGAGAAAATATTTCTATATTTTACTTTTTATTGTCATTAGGCCACAAAACCACAAAGCACACTTTGGGGTAGAATGCACGTCTCATCTCCTCGTCAGCTCTAGGATATCTTCCCTTTTCACCAATCCTAGCCAGTGAGCCTTGGTTGTTTTGGCACACAGGAGAGCTCCAAGGCTCAACAGGGCATAAACCCCAGGTCCTGTCTCTTAGTGGGGTCTCTTCTAACCACAAAGACTTTTTACAAAAGTAACCACAGCATCATGATGCAGCTGTGATATTAAAAGGGCTGGGAGCTTAGCTAAGCCTTTAAAAGCATCAATGTGAGTGTTCAAATGCAGAAAAGGATCTTAGGTGGTAAATGTACCTTCAAATATAAGCATTGAAAGGGATGCTGAGGTGACTCACTGAGAGCTGTGGATTTCCTTCCAAGAAACGCACACATGCAATGATGCTCCATTCCCACAGTGACCAAACTGTCTTTTTAGACTGAAGAAGAAAAGTATGGAAGGAGGAGAAGAGGATTATTGCTTTGTGAGTAATTACATGTTTTGGCTTAAGGTACCACTAAGCAGAGAATACAATAATAGAAAACCCAACAACATAATTAATCACTCAGACTAATTAATTAGGCACCACAATAGCATGGCATTGGTGTCAAATACTTTCTGTCATCAGATTTCAAAAGAACTTTTGTCTTGTTTCTGTACAAGAATAAGGAAATGCAAAGAGCATAAATATTTCAAACTGCTTATAATGAAAACTTCATGTGTTTGGCATGAAACCACTTTAGCAAAGGAGGCCAACTGTGCATTGGCCATACAGCCACTGTGCCCCCCTTTCATGTTAACAGCTGGACAGTAAACATTGTGTGGCACTGCTTTGCCACAAAAAAACATTTCTCAGCATGCCAGCATCAGTCATGAAATCTTGTCAATGAAATCTTGCAGCAGTAATATTAAAAGATTAAAAGCAAAATGTGAAATGTTCATCGAGGTTCCCCTCCCTTTTTTTTTTTTTTGAACAGCCAAATTCTGTGAAGGAAACAGTAAAATGCCCTGCCTGACTGATGGTATCAGGGTGATACTCTGCATGAGAAAAGAAATAAAAGGCTGAAATCACAGAGGGAATTAAATGATGTTGTAATGAAGATGCACTGTAATATGAAAGAGTCAGCCTGATGGAGCTCTCATTTAATTTAAACAGCACAGGACAAATTCTGTTCTCAATTACATCAATCCAATACTAATTAAATTAATAGGACAAAGCAGAACTTGACTCTTTATCCCTTCTGGAAGAAAGAACAGCAATTGGAGGAAGAGAAAAACCAACAACCATGCAACATATTATTTTTGTTAAATAATAGGTTTAAAATCAAGTTTCAGTTGGCCTCAGAAGACTGTGCCACTTAAATGCCAAGCCCTGCAACCAGGTTTCTGGGTCTTGAAGCTGCTGGTTTATCAGCTCTGGAACAAGAAGGACTGCATATCATTCCACCTAAGTGACCACATACACAAACCCACAACCTGTTCCACTGCCCAACAGCATCAGCTGCAAATGTGCTTCCAATGAAGGCTGGAATGTTTTCATTGACCTCAGGGGAGGCATCTTTCCAATTTGGGGTTTTTTTTTCACAGTTACTGAGCCAAATTTCCACCAAAGTCACATAAGCTGCAAGTCTCAATAGCTCCATTTTCTTAATTGGAATAATAGTTAGGAATTCCTTACTTACTGGTCTAATTTGGATTACAAACCCAACTCATTCTAAGCCTCTAGTCATAATTTCCATCTCCACCCTGCCATGCATTTCTTCTGTTTCAGCCTTAAAACCAATCTCAATACTACAACAAATAATACAATTGCATCCATCCACTCTTGCTTAAAGGCAGACAGTGGAGTACGAGGGTTTTTTCCTGGCCCCGTTCTTCATTAATTACAAAACTCTATTTCTATAGGCAAAATCATTCCTAACAGGACTGAGCCAAGGTCCATTCAATCTGCAGAGCAGTGTGCAGCCATTTGATTATTTTTACTAGTGCAATTATTTTCATTCATCTGCACAGTGAGCCAAGGTTAAGGTCAATAGTATACAATTTGATTCCACTCCAGTTTAATAAGGTCAAATGCATAATGGTTCTCTGGTATATTATCATAAATTCATTTTCCACAATGAAATTAAAATGATTAGGACAATGCAGCATACCAGTTTTGCATGCTTTGCTCATATCTAAAATCAGCTTGTGTAGTCAAGTTATATGTGTGCACTGCATTGTTGTTGTCTTCATATCCAGCACATTCTCAGAAAGGGAATTTAGGCCTCAGTTGTATCTGGCAAAGGATTTTCAGCACAATCCCACTTCAATTTCAAAAGGAAGGGGTTATTGTTTTATTACACCGAATCAGTAAAATTAAGAAAACCATGGTCCAACTGCTGCCTTAATCTGATGTCATTATACCCCATAATATCTTTGTATTTAAAAAGCATGATTTTTCTTTGTTCTAAAGCCTATAATTTTCCTTTAACATTTATTATGGAATAAAAGATAGAAATTTTATGACATTAACTCTTTTTATTTTTTTTTTTTTTTTTTTTTTTTTTTTTGCAGTGGTAGGGGGGGACACAGAACCTGAAACTGAGCTGTTTCAGTAATTAAAATCAGCACCAATCCCACAGTTTGAAAAGCAATACTTTACCAATATGTTCTTTTACCCTGAAGACAATACCTGAACATTGGATTTAGCAATACATGGTATCATTAACTTGTATGCACACAATACATTATGCTTGCACAGAATGTCATGGTCAATGCAATGAACAACTTAGACACCGAAGGCCATTCCCTGTCATTATCCATGATGAAGTACCCGCTGATGCTGAACTAATCAAATCATTACATTTGCTGAAAATTCTTAACCCTTTCATTTTCAAACTGCTTGTGTTTTGATACTGAGTGCTCTAATTTGATCCTAGATTGTTTTAGTCTATTTTAGAGTGTTTTCTTGTTCAATTATTCTAAAAGGAGTTAAATTATTTTTAAAATATGTTATTAGTTGTTTTATTTAATATTCATAGTTTTATAATAAATGTATATAAGATGCCCAAGTTAACTCCTTTTATATTTTGAAGTGCATGGTTTACCTAGGATTATATGCTTGGGAATTGCTATAAAGCTGTTCTGTGAGATAGACATTTTCTTGAAATAGCATATAATGAAAGAATTTTGACACGGTTGTAAGGTATGTTTGAATAAACATAAAAAAAATTAATTACATTAGGTTTTGAACTGCTGACATTTTATAAAGGATGATTCAGACTGACTCTGCTTATATTTTAATTTTACTGTGTATAGCTTTTTTTAAATACACTGGAAAACTATTGATGTTATTGATCCAGATTTACTAATGGGCACTTATGCTTGTTCATTCTTTCTAAATTAAAATCAGTTTAGTAAACATCTACAAATATCTCTTCTTCCTTCTGGTCAGTGGCCTCACTTACAAATGATGCAGCAAACTGCTTTTTTGCAATATATAAACCTCCTCAAATATGAAAAAAAACCCAAAATTACAAATGGTACTGTGTCACCCAACCAAAAAAAAAAAACCCTCTTCATCTTGTCTCTTAAATGAGTCAACCAGGAACTTCTTCGGTGTACTGTTCAGAAATAGCCCTGGCCCATGACAGACCTTCATCAATATCAATGCTGAATTCACATTTAACGATAATATCTAGACTAGTTTAATGCAAGAAAGGTTTTTCAAATCCACCTTTTGTAATCAGGAAATAAATTGCTAATAATACTGATGCCATTGCCTTTGTATCTGTTTCCTATAGTCTGTAGACAAACCACTTGGATTTTTAGAAAGATGTGTAACTGAGTTGAATAAATAAAATTTTCAGGAAAAAAAAAATCAGACTCAATAAATTATATTATAAATTATATAAACCATATTTTAAAAGCATAATCATTGCTTGGGAGACAACTACATTCATTGGATTTTTAGCAGTTTAGTATTAATACTTAAGACATTAAAATATTAAACACCATGGGCTTCATGCGAAATGTCAAACTTCTTCACTAGGAAAATAGAACAACCTGATTTTAAAGTTCTCATTTTGTAGAACTTTAGGGAAAATTAAGATTCAAAGTGCGCAATCCCACAAAATAAACCAGAATTAATAAGTGTTTTCCATCCTACTGTAGTGGAGGGGTATTTTTCACACAAATGTTCATGCAGCTTTAATACAGCATTTTTTGATTTTTGACTCTTGGGGGCCTGCAGTACATTCTTTCTTCCTTTCAAATCCCTCTTACAAAAAAGTCAAATCATATGAAAGAATACTCCCCACCCCACTCCAGAGGAAATCTCCAGGCTTTCAGCATATGGAGTGCAGTTTTACAGGAACAAAAGGCTGGAAAATATTCTGCTTGAGTAGCCATGCAAGGAAAAGAGAACATGATTGCAGACTGTTTTTATGTGCTTTTTCTCAAAAGTTTAGGTTCTTTCAAGGCAGATTTCCAGCCTTTTCTTTGGTTAGTCTCTACAAAAAAGTCGTATGTACCTATAAGAAACAAAGAGCTGGAGCTGCTGACACAGCCAAAGGGTGTTCTGTACATTTAGATTCTGCCTAAGTTGCTCCTCTAGGCTTCCTTAGCCAGAATGTTAATGCCACTAAGGGAGTAACTTGCTCTAAGTTATAAAGCAGAGAAACTGAAAAGAATTAAAACAGCAGAGAATCCTTATAAAATCTGGAAAACACATCAAACAGGCTAAGCACCCCACCCCATTTGATGAGAAATACCTAGACTTGGAAGGGACTAAATGCCTAGAAAGGGCCTCCTCTTTTTTAAAAAAAGCCACAATTTTCCAAACTCCTTTCACATTGACTTCTCAGCATATGGCATAACTGTACTGCTTGCCTTTACACTCCGTAGCTTAGATGACAAATGTGTGTATTTCCAGGGTGAGAAAAGATGAAATAATCATCACAAAACCTGAATCAGCAAAAAATGTCTAAGATTATCCAGGCTATAGAAGCTCAGAAGGATGTTTATGCCAGCCCTGATGATACTTCCTTTGGACAGACCCTGAGTTTCTTAACACGCAGCAATAACAAATTTGGGCTGTATTATGATATAGAGAAGTAGAAGGAGAATATAGTGCGATAAAGCTTTTTAAAAATCTTATCAAATAATCACTGTCCAAATTTGCTGGCCAAAAAGAGAGAAAAAACCCACAACTTATGTCGAGGGTTGATAATAACATACAAGTAGGTTTGACAGGACTGACTCCAGTTTTAGTTAGGGGTTAGCTTTCTGCCCCTCATGCAGCAGGTTCTGATGTTCTGCTCACTGATACTTAACTAGACACAACTCAGTAGATCTCCACTTGCATGATAAATTATAACACTCTCCAAATGGAAATGCATCAGCAGACTGCACCATAATAGATAAAAATATGACAGGGACATAGTGTAATTTTCTCAAGACATGATATTGTCTTAAATCAGATCTTCTATTCTCCTTTCCCAGGAGACTATTAAACAATTTGAGGATTATTTTCTTTCCAGAAGCATATGGTAATGCTAGTTGCTAATATAGCTTTGGTCATATTTTTGGGAAATTAACATACTAATTACAAGGATTGTCTTAGAGAACAATACATGCTGTTAATTGTCATGGTTGTTTCTCCTGCTTTATTTAAATGGTAAACAAATGGCAAATAAAAAACAGTGAAAATATGCTACTGAATGAAAAGTCTTTTTAAGGTGAGCCTGGGTATATTAGAGCCAATCAAGAACAGAAGTGAATGAAGAGGTGTTCTCAAAACACATGATGTTGCGAAGTTTGATGCTGATGCTCAAAGATACCAGGCTGAGAACAGATTCATATGTTGACTTTTGGAGTAAGGCAAAAAAGGAAAGAGGGACTAAATTCTATCTGCAAAGGATTTTAAGCCAGGTAGCATCCAACACAACAGCTGGAAGGCAGCTGAGGACCATTCCAGGGGCTGCCTGCATGAGCAGCTCACATGGGCAAGCCCAAGGAGCTGCAGGAGTCTGGTAAAGCAGAACAAACTGCAGATCTTGAACTTCACACCTTTTTTTTTGTTGGGTTTTTTTGTTTGTTTGTGTTCCAGGGAGGAACCAAGAGGTCCGTCAGGCTACTGAAATGGAAACTGGGACACTGTTGAAAGGTTCAACTAAACAGTAACTTTATTATCAGAAAGTGGCCAAGTGAACAGGAATGACAAGCTCTCCCCCTACCCCCAGAGGGAGAGAGAGAGAGAGAGAAAGAAGAAGCCCCCCTGGGTCTGACACACCCCACTCCCTCAAGGTGTCTTCCCACAGGGTTGTCTCACCGACCCCAGAATGTCCACTCGCCTCAGAGCAGTGGCTGCATCCTCAAGGGTAGGCTGACTTCTCGTGAAGGCAGACATCCCCACTGAAAGGCAACGTTGTCCTAGTCACATGAAGCGAGCACAAAGCCCCGAGATATGAACCATCTGCCTTTTTATCCAACTGGCCAAGTGACGTTTACCTGAGCAACGTGGCCAGGGCCGCCCAGGCAAAGGTATTTGGCCCTGCCCCTAATATTGTATAACTGGAACTTCTCTGCCCCTGCGCGGGTCTCTCCGCACCTGCGCTGTTCATTTCAGAGGGTCTTCTTTAATTGAGTCTGGGGGTTTACTTCATCCTCCTCCTCCTCTCTTTCCCCTCCAAATGCCCTTGAAGAGCCATCAGCCAATCATGAGAGACCAATTAATTTTAGTTTACACAGAAATATCTCTCTCAAGGCTAGAGACCATCTTTATCAGACTGTTTTCCCATACCTTGGCATGAAAAAACCCAGCTTCTCACAGGTGGCTGGGCCAAACACAGACCAAAAATACCCACATAGAATTCTACTCGAATACAGTTTGTTTTTGTTTTCCCCAGAGATCTATTGTGGCTAAAGGGCTCTTTCAACAGAGCTACTCCAGAGTTGTGTCAGTATGACAGAGCAAGATCATTTGGCTTTTTCTTTCCCCCCTTTCTGTGGTGATTTCCCAGGAGGGACCCTGGGGCAGTTTAGGTTTTTCTTGCCATTTGCCACAATCAGAAAAGCATGCCGTGGCCCCAGTTAGTAGAGCTGTAGGATTTCAGAGAGGGACTTTTCCTTGTGACATATCACTGCAGCATGATGCAGAGATGTTTCCCCCTGAGCTAAGGATGTGTGCAGAGCACTACACTTTACTGGATGTGTGCATGCTTGAGGAATGCTGATCCAGGAATGCTTTCCAAATGGTACTAAAAATGAGGACAAGAGGCTACATTTCCGTGTATTTCCAAAGCATACAGACATAAAAGGGTCTTTGAACATGATTCCTTCACAGGAAAGACAATGCTTTTCTTTAAGATGAAGTTCAGAGATTTTACTTAGACTGCTGCAATTTTCCTCAAAGGTAGTTTTTTTATGTCTATTCCCTCTTAGCAAACACGACTCAGGGCAAACCCTGCTGGCCTTGAACAAGTCACTGACGTCACTGACATTAAAGCTATGAGTAAAACATGTAGGACTGAGCCTACTGTCAACTGGAGTTAAGTGCTATCCACTAAAGGGATTTATTTTTTTGTACCAATTTTTAATGCAAGATGATGAGTACTCTAATTATAAGATTTTTTTACGGTTGGTTTTATGTAGACTGTCATAAGACTTGGCAGACCAAAATGGAAGAAATCGCTGCCAATAATATATTTTAGAAAAGATCACCCTGTTCTTTACCATTGTAATAGAGGACTGACCTTTTTATTTTTGGGGGGTTGCAGTGGCATTGCCTCCCACATTTAATTTTTTACCTTTACTGGAGAAGAATGCATCTGTGCTGAATTTCATATGAACTGAATGCCCTAATGTTTTTATCCCATATGTTCCCAACTTCTAATTATATTTGTGTATGTCATGGCAAAATTAATTGATGCCTATAGATTTCAACTCTCTGAATTTTCCCAAGTTACTTATCTTTAAGCTAATCACTTATTGCTGGCATACAATATATCTACACTTCAAGAAGCAAAGAAAAAGAAGTGCAGAGACATCAGGCTGTTTCTGAATTGGTCATTACAATTAGCAGTGGTGGAGTTCAAAGCAGTTAATTCCTTTTTGACTGGGCTACTCTGCCCAGTTTATGACATGGCTCGGTATCCAAACCCAGCTTGCAGGCCAATTATTTTCAGCTTTCGTATCTCTACAAAACCTGTGTTCTCTTCTCATACTTTCTATCCTTCATGGTTCAGTGCAATCGAGTTTGATGGTTCTTAGCTATTGCTTATAATTATACTGTGAGCTGGATGCTCTCCAGCAGGAACTAAGTGCCTACATATGATTGAGGAGTGGGTCCTTTCCTTCATGTAGGAAAGATGTATGATTAATTTCAAATAAACTATTGTAATCACAATGATTATGGAAATAACCTAGAATGCATTTAGATTGCAATGGAACTGCATTTTCTAAGAGAAAAATTTCCTATTAAAAAAAAAAAAAGAAAATCAAACTCCAGAAATGAAGATCATATATAGATTCCAACAAGCACAATCACTTAATGTAGATCCTCCATGAATGAGATTGCTTGCAGGGTCAGTCAAAAGGTAAATGAAGGCAGAAGATAAAGAAAAATTTAAAAAAAATTCAAATCTAGTCCTCATGTCATTCTCTAAAATTCATCCACAGTGTATTTTAAAGATCAGTAGTAAGAAAACTTTCCATTACAAACCTCTTCTCTAGCAGAAATAAAATTAAAAAATAGATACAACTTTTATAGGTCTGCTATTTGCTATAGAGGTTCTGATTAAAGCTGAGTAAATCCACAGGGTAAAGAAGCCTCCTTTTCTAAATAGCATCAACTAAATCCTACAGACCTACCGAGAACCTGGTCAACCTTAAGTAAAGCAACAAGCAGGCGGTGCTTATGGAGAGACAGAGCAGCAGCTGTACATGTACAGCTGTTTCTCATTGCCAAACAGGTGTTTCCACTTCTATTTGCTGGTTGACATTTGCTTCCCTCTGTTTTTGCTCTCCTCCACACTTACAAAACATTACCCTGGCAGTACATGTTGGATAGGCCGCAGGGGACTATCTGACAAAGAGCACGTTTGTGTTTGGTGCAGAGGGGATTGCTGGCTGGGAATGTGTGCAGGTATTTTGCACAGGCTGCAACAGAACAGACTGAAGCAGCTCCGCTTGTTCTCATAAGCTTTTGCTCAGTGTGGAGAGTGTGAGACAGTGGAGACCAGCTGTGAGCTGAAGGACAGCCCATGGAGCTGCTGGAACTGTGCTTTTATCAGTGGCCAACAGCTCTCCTCCCCATCCAACATCCTGGCTGGAGTCTCCTTGTTAATGCCCTTGCCAGGGACTCTGCACTGGCCTTAACACATTAGCATTTTCTAGGGGTGCTGGAGCAAGAGCTTGAGGTCACTTGCTGTTAAATATAAATCTGTTAAATATATAAAGGTAAAACTCAACACTGAGCGTCAACACTCGTTACAGTCCTCAAAATCAAGGAAATTCAAAGTACCTCCTCTTCTTAAACAGACTGGAATCACCATGGGATCTTACCTAGAACTATCACACACTGGCATATAGAGAAAAGAGGTTTGCATTCATTTGTAACTCACAGACTACACTCCCAATTGTGCTGAGCAAAACCTGGCCCAGTGACAGTGCTGAATTGAACAACCCCTCTAGTTCAGAGAACAGTGGCGTATGATCACCTGAGATATCAGTAAATATTAAGGTCTTTTGCATATTTAAAAAAAATACTTGGGCCATAAATACTCCTAATTCTTGTTTAATGCCCTGCGATGGGATGTTTGTGAGAAACATAATGTGTCTCGTGCTGCACTCAAACTCTGAATTCTGCTTTCTAGGCAGACGTCCACACTGTCAAACATCACATCATCATTTATCTTACTCAGTATCTTTGTTTTGCTTTCTGCCCCACAGCTCCCTGAAAGGTAGGCTGCCAAATGCACGTGTTTAACTCAGAATCCATTTATTTTACCCCTCAGACAGTTTGAGGTTTCGGCAACACTTCATATCACCCTGATTATTCTGAGCCTAATCCAAAGCATATGGTTGAAGTGAATCCTTATGGCTTTGCTCCTTCTTGATCTACATGTAAGGATACAATGGGCATGGTCATCTCCTCTGGTTGCCTCAAAAGGTTACTGAGAAATGACCTGCCCTTCCGGAGACCTTGTGGGCTGTCTTTAATAATTAGTCTCTGCTCTTCCAAACACCATTCTATCATTTTCACAGTGTTTATACAATTCTGAGTGACACACAGTTGTGTGTGAGTTTTCAGTGAGGATTCAAATTTAGTGAGCATGTTGTTTTATCCTTAAAAATTGCAGTAACAAATAATCACTTTACTCCACGTCTGAAGTTTACAGTCAAAACAGCAATCTGCTGCTAATGCAATATTGTGGGCTATTTTTCATGTTTCAGGGATTCAGGAATAATAGGCATTCAGGAATATTGGTATCTAGATCCAAATTCCATCCCCTTTGCTCTTAGGATTTCTTCAATATGAGGAAGAATCTGCATTTTTTAGCAAAGGCGTTTGCAAAAATATTTAATTAATCTCTTATCACCACATACTGTGTAGGTGGGAAGTGATGTGCCCCAGCCCAAATGACCTCGGTGGGAGGAGTGGCAGAGGCATTAAAGAAGGCAGTACCACACTCAGCATCTCCAGCAGGGACAAACTGTGGGTTCAGAGACACGGCAGCTGAGAGAAGTTTCCTGTTCTCAAGTAACACTCACAAAGGTACCCCAGCCCACGGTGTGTGACTGTGTTCTCTCATTTTCATAAGCTTTTCTCTTTTAAGAGGGATAGAAATTAGTAAGTTTTGAACTTTCCCCTACTCCTTACATTATATATTTCATTCTACAATTAGAGAAAATTTGACATTAGAGGTGTCTGTGGAAAAAAAATACCCTTTGTAGACTTTGATCCATTTCCAGGCAGGGAGCATGACATCCCATCGTGTACTGTAAGCCAGGCTTTATAGTGAGACTGTATCTTTTATGGCACATTTAAAGCTATCTCTTTTTTTTGAGTCTAAAACCCCAGTTGTGGGGTCCCAACTTGAAACCGTCATAACACATGATCTAAGAAAATGCACCATAAATTTATATTGAATCAATTAGAAAGTGTCTTTGCCATTTTGATATAATGAATCATTTCTGTTTAGGTTGGATCACTGTAGAACACTTTGCTAATACTAACATTTTCCAGGAAAAAGCTTTTTTCTTTTAACTAGACACGGTTACCTAACAAGCTCAACCCAATAACATGTTCATGTGCAGGTAGAGAACAAAGCCATCTGGATTCACACACATAATAAAATCAATACCACAGCTTTTAAACAGTAATAAATTTACACACTGACTTTTCTATTCACACATTTTAATTTTCTGTTTTTTTTTTGTTTGTTTGTTTGTTTTGTTTTTTTTTGTTTTGTTTTGTTTTGTTTTGTTTTGTTTTTTTTTAAATATGGAAAGGAACAAATTGGAAAATGAAAAGAAGAGAAATATTAGCTTGATGCTGAAAACACAAATGTCCTTTTAATGAAATATTTATAAGCATATCAAAGGTAGGCTTTAAGTATTGTTCTTTGCTAACAACACAACACAAATTCAATAGAATTCATTTATGTAGTGATGATGGATATATTAAAAAATATTAAATTCCATTCTCCTCATAAAGACAAAAATTCTTAATCAGATCACTACTAAAGGAGAAGACTGGACAAAATTAAAGTTCTTAACTTCTCATGGTCAAGCTATCAAAAATTAAGCCCTTCTGCAGAAAGTGTGCAAGTGGAATGATTTTTAATTATATTTTGATTAAAATATTCATAGTTGGGTAGTTAAAACTAGTTTTCTGCACTTCATATCTTAAAGCAGGTAATATAGCCACATATAAAGGCACCTCAATAAAGGCTTTAAAAAAAAGTAAAAATCTGAGAACCTATAATTTTCACACAGTCCAATAAAATCTGAGAAACCTTGGCATTTTGGGGTCCTAGGCATCTTATTTAAGTTCCTTAAACACACAGATGGTCTCCATTGTTCATCTGGGCACCCAGCTTTGAATACTTACTTTTCATCTTGATTTTTTGGGTAGGTTCTGTCACTTCTCTTACTGAGCTCAGTAATGAGCCCCTTACTGAGTTCAGCAGCACAAGATGTTTTGCCTGCTAGCTTAAAGGTCATAACCCAGCTAATGTGAATAATAAACAGGTGCAGCAGTCACCTTCTACTGGCATAAAATATGTCAGTATTGTAAATGTGCAGTGTCAGGTTCTGTACTGCACAATGACTTAGATGACTCTTTTGACTTCAGTGCATGAATGACTGTGAGTGATCAGGTTGGAACAGGAGGTGTAGCTGCCAGGGAGGGGCTGCAACCCGCCTGTGATAAGCATAAGGAGCAGTCGAGAACAGGCACTTCAGAACCTGTGGCAAGGAGTAATCAAGTGATATCATTGCCCGTGTGAAGTTTGAATTTCCTATTCAGCAACACTTCTCATGAGGGAATTAACATTGTTAATATAAAGATTAATGTTTGGGGCAACCATTAAGCAAACAAAGGCCTATTAGTGCCTAAGAGTTATGCCAGCAATAGAGACATCTACATAAGTGAATCTGAAACAGGCCTTGAAATGTCCTCCAAGTCAAGACTCTGCTGCTCAGGCAGTGACAGCTGTGAGTGTCCTTGCTAGGAGATATTGTCTAAACTCTCTTAGAGTTTTGTTGTTGCTGTTGTTTGTTTGGGTTTTTTTTTGGTTTTCTTAAGACCAATGGTGCAGATTCCAGTCTCTTATTCCAGCCTTAATAATCAGAAATCTTTCTTACTAACACAAAATCCCTCATTGCAGCTGAAATTCAGCTCTTGTAATGGACATGGAAAGCAGGGTTATCAAAGAGCCCCTGTAGCCTCCTGCAGAAAAATCTCCCATCTTCTGTAGGTTTTTTCTTTATTAAAGCAAACCAATGTTTCACCAACAATCTATAATGCAACTAACTAACTAAAATAACTTTCTTCTAGATTCTGGACTATCTGGCTGTATATTTCTTGAAAGTGTTCGACAGTCCAGAAACATTGCTTTAGCCAAGATGGAAAATATGCTTGGATTTTCACCATAGCCCAAAATATATCTTTTGACATTAGCCTTTTCTCCCAACAATGTAACTTTAATAAACTTCCAGAAGTATCTTTTACAATATCATTTTGTAGTTAAACACCAAACATTACTATAAGCATAGTTTCCAGGACTTGCCTTCTAAGGCTCTTGGGATTGTTATGCCTGTCATCTCATTTACACCTTTGACATCCTGGCCTCCAGGATGACATATTCAAGATGACATCCAGGTAATTGTGTCAAGAAAATACAATTTCCTGTGTAACATTCAACACCTTTTCATTTTACTTTGAGAAGACAAATTACACAGAGGTGCCAAAGAAAGCCAAATAACAACTGCTAGCCATAAGGATGGGAAGACAACACAAAGAATTAAAGGGTTAATTACAGCTAGGGAGAGAGTACCCAAAAAGCTGCAGAAGGAAAAGTATTGAATGAACACAATTGTAAGCAAATAAAGCCATGAAAGCTATAAAGCCCTGTATTCCTGTTTTGTAAAGCAAACTCTCAGGCACATGGTGTGGCTCTTGGGGCTGTCCTGTGCAGGGCCAGGAGCTGGACTTGATGATCCTTTTTCTTCAGTATTAAGTCATGCTGCTTTCAGCACTGAGTAATCTACTACAGGATGACTGCCAGTCCTATGAGAATGTCCATGGGTTTTGGTACTTACTGTGCTGTTCCATACTTCCTACCACTAGATATACCTGCATTCAAACTACTGCCAAGAAGTGTCATGGGAGTTCTTGCAATCCCTTGCCAGCCTAGCAGATATTACCAGGAACAAAATAACCCTGCTCATTCTGCATCCAGAGAGTTTTGGATGAAGCTGAGTATTATGAATACAAATTTACATAAAGAAGCCAGGAAGAGAACTTCTTCTTTAACCACTTTGAGCAGGCACAGCTGCTGGTTTGCCACTGAGCACAGCTAACCCAAGGAAAAGAAACAGGGCAGTGCCAAAATTGCAGGATAATCCCTGGAACATTCAAGAAAGGGTTCCAATGTATGCATATTCTGTGAACTTGAATAAACTTTCACCTTTTTCCAGTGAGTATTGAAAAAGTGCTTGCTCCAAACCTTAGTAATTTCTGTGCATTAGTGTTTAATTTATGTATCACAAAGTCTGAATCAAGACCTGTTGTCCAGCTCTAAGTGCCTGCCTGCTGGTTTCATAGAATTTAATGAGAATTTTGAGGCTACAAGGTATGAAAAGGAGGCCTTTAGCTGGAGAAGTAACAAAGAAAACCCTTACAGATCAGGATGCTGAGATGTGCATGTGATAATAATAAATGTAAAGATACCAAATAACCACGTGTATTTCTCATTTTAGTCTTAGAAAACTTGAATCACCTACATTGTGGGATTTAGCTCAGAGGTGACAAGGCCAGATAGAGATACCTCTCTTGAGTATTGGCATCCCCTGAGTCACAACAGACACCAAGTTTGTGACATTGGGGAACTGGGTGTCAGCTAAAATAACCAAATATAGAACATCAAAATGCACATGACCTGAATAACACTGGAATGCTTTCTCTAGGGTTCCCACATCCAACAGTGCCATGGAAATCCTATTTTGTCCAATTGAAAGTGGATTTTTTACTAGGTTACAACAAATACTTTTTCAATGTATTCTTTTTTTAGGAGCAAAGATTAATAATAAACCTCAATAAGTCTAGGAAAAGCTGTTACTGCTTTCAGTCTGTTTGATTTCTGCATATGCACAGTAACTGACAGAGGGGGACTCAGGAGTGTAATGTCTATGGCAGTTCTGGAGTGTGACCCACCGGTTTGTGATGTGACCATAGCCAGGAGGGTTTAAGTGCTTAAAATAGTTACATTTGCATAGGAAATAAAATACTGTACTACTTGAACAGAAGACTACCTCAAAAGGAAATTGTCAGACTACTTCCACTTCACACGGCTTTTCTGTTTTTAATGACCTGGTTTGTGGTGGGTTTTTTTAATTTTCTTTGTTTGTTTTGGGGGGATTGGGGGTTGTGGGGTTTTTTGTTTGTTTTTCTGCTTTGTTTGTGTTTCTTTAAAATGAATCCATTCTAACATACTGATGCAGGTTTGAATTAACAAATGAACAGAACAAAATTAATTTCGATATCTAGACTGAAATGGTATGTTACTATTTTTTTTTTCTATTTTGTGCTGAGCTGCATAATATTTAGTACTGCAACTTAAAGTTTCTCCAAAAAGGCAGTGGACTGAAATGTAGAGAGTGCTGTACACACTTACTGAAAGTGATCTGGAAAAATAAAAGATCCAAAAATGAGCAAAAAGTAATTGGGAAAGAATTTTTCATGATTAGAGAAGCAGAAAAACAGGTTCTTCTTAGTACATCTTTGCTCTTCCCAAACCTGAAGAAAACCTTTTTGCCACAATCACAGTACAAAAAGGGTTCCTTACTTACAGATGAAGTCGAGAAGGAATGCAGGTACTGGAGAGGGAGCAATTCCATGTCTGTTATTCTGCATGGCACTGAAATGCAGCAATGGGAGTTTTTAAACTGATATTTGCTATATTGATATACTAATTTATCTTTCTACACTGACAGAAAATTGACCTGGCTGTGGTAACGGAGGGAGCTGTAGGTACTGAGCAAGTTTTTCAGGCAGTGACCCTGAATCAATGCCCATATGATTTTTTTCTCATTTGTTGTGGGAAAAGGCCTAGAACAACTGAGAGATGAAAAAATACCACTTTCAAAGCTGATCCAGAACTACTTTTGAGTCTAAATAAACTCTAACTATGTATATTTAGCAGCTCTGCAAAGAATTTGCTGAACTAGAGAGGTAAGATGCAACAAAACAGGATGCAATTGTTCACAACAAGAAATACAGATAAATCATTTTATTTTCATTAAGCATTAGCATCATGTCTGTTGTCAGATGCTATATCTGAATAAAGGGCAGGATATTACTAAAATGTTCTAACATAAAAGATCAATTGATCATATTCCAAATTTAATCTGCATCCATCTGTATGTTTTTTACAACTCTTTCATCCTACAGCCCTCTGTAGAGTGTCTGTATGGATGAAGGAATAATGCTACTGCTATTTAAACTCATTCAATCTTCACTGATTTATACAGATCTCTCTTGTGAGAGGAAAAAAGTATTATCTACATTTTCCAACCATACAGCATGATAAAGTGTTAGTAGCATACAGTCCTTTCATATCTAGCAGATACCAGTTCTCTCTGCCATTTCTATTTCACCTGTTCCTACCCTTAGTTCTTTTACTGAACAGTACATTTCCTTTGTTCCCACTGCTTAGATTTTTTTCCTGCACCTTTTTTTTTTTGAGCATTATTTCAATTTAAGAACCATTTCAAATGTTATTTTTATGATCCTTAATTCCTGCCTCTCTGTCAGTATATATCTCACTTCTGATTTAATCCTATTAATGCCAAGAGAAACCCCATACAGTACTTGTCATTTCAGATTATTGGAATTAAATCACTTCTAAGTGCAGTAAGTGCAAACCAAGTACTATATTGAACCTCCCCTCACACCCCAACATTCTTTTTAATACACAAGCAGAAAAACAGAAGAATATCTTTAGATCAGGCTATGAACTAGGGAACAGAATACATTGCCTGTTCAGAGACATATACTAGAGATGAATGCATGAACTAAGTTCTTCCATAACATTCTAAAAGACTAATTTTCTTTTTTGTAGTGACAGCCTATCTATTATTTGCATTACTATTTGCCCCCTCCCTCCTTGTTCAAAGAGCCTTTCAGTAAACTCTGATATTGGGGTGTGGAGAGAAGAAAGAACCAGTTGCCAACAAGGAAAGCGTTTTACCAATTAACAAAGTGACAATATTTTCAGGACACAAAGTGATTTTCTTCCACAACGTACATAGCACCACTCCCAGCACACAATGCTCATCGATGTAGAACACACCATAGGAAGCAATAAATGCCCCTGTTGTTGCTTGAGCCCTGAAATGCAGCTGAGTGATTTGATAAAATCAATAGTAATTTACTGCAAGAGTGTGTCGGTGCTATGGGCATTATTATTTTTGCTTAAGTGAGAAAAGGGAGAACACATTTGATAATCTGAAGAGATTTTACAGGGGCTCCTGGTATTTTTATGGCAACGTTCATGAGTTTGTAACTATTGAGGTACTATTAAGAAAAGCTTTCCAGCACAATTTTTGAGGAAGGGCTGTCCATATGGGCCTACTGATGGGAGTGTGCATGTGCATTCATCAAGCGTGCTTGGAATCATTTGGCTCTTGCAGTGGTCAGCTCCAGCTCTAAGGCTGGGCACGGACTCCGCCTGCACGTTTTGGTTACCGATACGTGAATGTGGTTTCCTTGCACAGCACAGTGTGAATCTCCTGCAGCCATACATTCAAAGCAGCTGCACTTTGATGCCTTATTTGTCTCGCCAAGAGATTGAGTTGACTACTCCGGATTCAAGCTAAGCATGAGTCAGCAAGCTGTCAATCAAGAAATGTGAATACCATGACTATATACATGTACTGCCTATGTCTATTGGCTCCCCAAACCTCAGCACCTGGAGTACAGCTTGAGTGATACTGACAAAGTTCATATTAATGCAAAACTGATAGTGAGACCAAAATCCCAAGGTCAGAAAAAGGCATATAAGCCAGCCTCCCATCCTGCAGTGCTCTTTGAGAGGTGCTGAGTTCTCTGCCTCGGGTGGCCCTTACAAGTTTACTGTTTAATATGATCCTGGTAGGGAATGTTGCAGGAGACAGAGCCCCCTAAACAGTAGGTGTAAATCTCAGAGAGGCTTTTTGCTGCCTATAGTGCTGCTGGCTGCCTCCATTTCTAAATGAGGCTGTCTCATAGACAGCATGGCATTCCAGTATCTCCCCAAGGCTTACTTAGCATCCTGAAATCAGCTGCCTGACAGCTGAAGAACTACTTGTTCACCTCTATTTGCAAATTGGCAGTTGTTGGTAGTCTGCCATTTTACTATAGGGAGGTCAGAACAAAATGCAGCTACAGTGATTTTTTTTCCAGGATATCTAGGATACGGAAGTGGCTAAGGAAAAAAAGTAATCATCATATCTATATTTAGATTACAAATAGCAAGTTCAAAATTACTTATTTTTTCTTCTGTCTTCGGGTAGATTTGTTTCTAATTTTGCAAATCAATAAATTATATTTGTTTGAATATATAAATCACATTATTTTCTTTAGGCCATGCTCAATACCCTGAGTCATATCACATAACATAATGTAAATCCCACTAGTCCTCCAGAAGAAGAGAGTTCAGAGAGGCTGTTCTTTGCAGGTGAGACAAATCTGAAGGAACAGTGTTTGTCTTCCACAGGCCTGTAGTGGATCAGATGAAGGTTCCATTCTGCCCTGATCTGAAAAGCTCCAACCTTCTCAGCAGCGTGTTGCTCCCTGCAGCTGAGTCAGGAGAATGGCTCAGACTAATGCTGCTCAGCTACTGCAGTCTGCAACCAACAGGGCTAATTTAACAGCTTTCCCTGACAGCTGAAGGTAAGCTTTAACTTACTTTACGCCCTGGCAAGGAGCGCTCCTGCTGCTTACTGTGCAGGATGCAATGGAGGGCAGCAACAAATCACTGAGAAGACAAACTGGCACAGCCATTTCCTCAGCTACTGACAGAGCAGATCCTCCACTGAATTTCACTTGTCAACTGAGCAGTCACCCATTTGCACCCCTTCGCTTATCTCCTGGCAAAAGAGATTTTTCTTATCTTCCCAGCTGAAGGAACAAGGCAAGGACTGAATCTCTAGCATTTTACTTCCACAGCTGATAGGTTCATCGTGCTTCCCTCAAAGAGTTCAAGCTATTTGTGCATCACCAAAGGAGAAAAAACAACAAACAATTCAAAACCTGCCAGCATGTCTCCAAATTATTAACTGAGTAGTTATTCAAACCCGCTTGACTCACAGAATAACTGTCTTCTCACTGTGGTACCCAAGCAGAATAAAGGCAATTTAAACTTTCTAGTAGGAACAAAGAGCCAATAAAGAAATGCAGTATGGGAAGGACTGTAAGCCTATAAGTAGATACCTCCTCTGTCTGCCA
This sequence comes from Margarornis squamiger, assembly GCA_035222235.1. Classification (NCBI taxonomy): domain Eukaryota; kingdom Metazoa; phylum Chordata; class Aves; order Passeriformes; family Furnariidae; genus Margarornis; species Margarornis squamiger. Next base: position 14,569,236 of record JAWWTY010000138.1, on the reverse strand, counting down.
TGGGTAAATGATGTCTAATTATGCCTTTTCATCAGGCTGTTTTCCAGAGCACTCCTGTTGCATTTATCATTTTTTGAGCTGCCAAAAGCAAGGAATCAAGCTGTGAACTCCTTGTCTTTCTGATTGTGCTGCCAGAAAGGGACATTAGGTGCCTCTTGGCAGTTGCCTCAGTTCCTGTTGCTACAGGATGAGAAAAAACCATCCCTACTGCTGCCCAGCTACACAATAAACCTCTCCCACTGCTTACTCCCTTCCTCCTTCAGTATCGTTGCTATTGCCACATCCCACGCCCTCCCAGCTTTGCCTAGACTACTAAATAAAGTTTGCCTAATGTTGGGTTATCCAACTACAGGTTAATCATATTAAACAGAAAGACCTTGCACAGGTCGTAGAACTGGCAACAGGGGGAGAAACCCACGTAATGTGATGAGTGAGGAATGAAAGAAACCTGCATGGGCTGCACCTACAATTCCCCAAGCAGAATGGTTATCCTCAAGGTGACCCAAGTAATGAAACTCCCTCCAGAACACCAGGGAAATGAAAAGGGATTACTGCCTAAGGGGATATAGGACTTACTATAGGATGCCAGATGGAAGACAGTTTTCAATGGAACGGAAAGAACTTGGTGATAAATACAAAATTTCTCATGGGATTTTTCTGAGTAAGGAACACAGAAGAGGAACAGAAGAAATAAAACCACAATGGATAAATCTATAATCACAAATTAAGTACCCCTCAAAAAAATAAAAAAAAGTTATGCACACAAGTAAGAGTTAGAAATGTGGCTACAGATCCCATTGTTGTATTTATGTTTCATAAAAGATGAATTCCCAGCAGCAAAACAGAAAACTTCCAGTGAATCTCTACAGCAGAGTTGCTGTCGATGACTTCATGTGCTTGCAACAGACACAGCTCCATCACCTAAATTAATTATGCTCTTTAATGGCACATTTTTTGGGATACTTGATTCATAGTAAAGTGATTAACTCTAGTGAATGTTAAGATGTGCACTGCAGTGTAAAAACCAGAGGCAGGAATTCAGGTAGGGCTGAAATGGAATGACTTCAAGATGCTTTCACAATCAGCCCCAAAGATTTAGGAATGAGTGGAAGGAAAGTAATTGAATATTACCTCTTTTTCTAGAAAGGCTGAAATCCAAGAAACCCCTACAAGAAGACCCAGGAATTTCTAAGTGGATTTTGGACATTACTAATTTTGCAGAGGTCAGGTAGTCACTTGTTTTTGAATTAAGATTGCATTTGAAGAGAAATCTGCAGTGGCAGCTAATCTAGCAATTACCTTCCTGATTACCTGTGAGAATATCTAAATGATGTGTCTATCTCCCATGATTGCTCAAAGGGGTAGAACAAACTTGTTTCAAGGTGAGAAAATTTGATCCTTTCATGATAAGAGATGTAAAGAGAGAGAAAGATTTCACAGAGTATGAAATTGGCTAGGGAAATATGCCTTAAGCACCTGAAGACAGCCCCAAGGGAACTAGAATGAGCTCCCTTGAATAAATCACCAGTAGTAATAGGTCTGCTTCCTTTAGCAAAATGACTTTTAGGATGAGTTGTAAAATGAAAAGATTGAATGATATTGAGGTGTAACTTACCCTAACTATCATTTAGCTAAAGTCAATATCTTGAATATCACCTTATACAAGTATTTCTTAAAGTTTTTAATCACTTCCCTGCTTGATGGAAAAGAGCAGAATGGTTCTGTCTGTACAGAGAGCTGCTGTCACAAATGGTAGCTGGAAGGCTGCATTAGCAGCAACCACTGTTCCTTGATGACCATCTATTCTTCCCTCCCCCCCAGAATTGTGGAAAAGGTACTTTAGATTCATAGATGTGGCAGCTAAAGGAGCAATTATCATCATCTACTCCAACTTCATGCCTCCCACAGGCCAAGGAACATCACCCAGGAGTTCTTACTTTGTGCTCATAATTGTCGAGCTATAATGTCTTTTAGAATGCTATCTACTTTTGATTTAAAGACTTCAAATTATCATGAGCCATCCAAAGAAACTAAATTAAAAGTTAGACCTTATAATGGCCTTTAATATATTTTTCATTCAGTCCATTTTTGGGCAAGAGTGCTATTAGCTTGAGGTACAACTGTAGCCAGTTTTATTAGTGACAGGGGATTTATGTTCAAAAAAGTTACTCAAAACATTTGACAATTTCCCTGGCAGTCAGTGTAAAGAATGCCCTCTGGTATTGCAGGAGCACATCTGTTTCAATCAGAAAACAATTTTTTTACTGAACTGTGGCAGTCATTTTGGGCAAATTAGTTCTACGCACCTTGCTTGCCTGTTTTTAACAATGGGTATGAACTGCCAAGGTATTGTTCCATTCTTGTTAAAATATATAGATATATATTCTGGAAATATATTTCTGGAAATATTTCTAGTAGCTGTTGAGAACTCTGCTTCTGATTTCCTCTGGATATATTGCAAAGATGTGCATCAGTTTTTCTGTCTGTTGGAGACATATCATCACATTTAGCATGCAGAGATAAGAATATACTTCTTTTCCTGTGACGGCTAAATAACCTGCTATTTTAATTAGAGATACAATGTAATAATACTAGGTACCACTTTCAGTGTGGAAGCTTCATATTCACTTATATTCTTATACTCTTACACTCATATTCAGATACTCTATTAAAGGACTGGGTTAACTAAGTAAACCAAAACATTCATTATAAAGTTGAACTGCCATTAAAGAACAGTCTATAACCACAGCTGTTGTTTCCTTTCATATTCAGCATTAAAATATGTCTAGACTTTGAAAAGCTCTATGCATGACTTCCTAATGAAATCTTGTAAACATTTGTCCTCTGTCAGAAAGTTTTGTTCATCTAGAAAAACAATGACACAGATGCTATTAACACCAAATCATCCTTGACAAAAAGCTTTTATTAAGCATATCTTGTTTAAAAAGCAACTTCATTCATCAAAATCATCAAGGGGGAAAAAAAAAGATAAATCATCAGACTGTAATTTTCTTACTTTCTAGTTGTTAAGAATTAGCTTTCCGGTAAAGAATACACTTTATAACTTTACTTCTTATTAAAAATGAAACCTGTTTTTACTTCTTTTCAATGACAAACAAGATACTCCACTATGGACATTTATATTTAAATCTCTTTAAATGATTTTTGAACTCTCTGTTATCTCCCTTTTCTGCCAGTAATCTCAAGAGTCAACACTTTCATAATCCTGGCACTGAGAAAACTCATAAGAAGCTCAAAAAGTAGAGCTTGATCTGTAAGTCTATTAGTATATGCACAAATGCACACATATACAGAGAGCTACTTCAAACCATCTCCTTCAAACGCAACTCTAGTAGTTCACTAAATCACAGAACAGAAATGAATGAATACTGTACTAAGTACAATGAGTTCAAGCTGCAGGAGCTTAAAGACTTATATATACTTAAAATTAAGCACAAACCACAGTGTTTTGCTTGAAAAGGCTCTTTAATAAAAAGAAAAAGTAAGTAGGAATAATATTTTTAGGTCCTGATCTGAAGTCCATTGATGTTAATGGAAAGACTCATGCTGACTTTAGCAGGCTTTGCAGTAGGCCCAAGCTTTATGTCTTGAAATCTCCAAGTAACAGGTTTGAATAGATCTTTAAGACTGCCAATTCAGAAGGACAATCAAAATAATAAACCCAGTGATGTTTCAGAAATGACAGACAGGCAAAGTGAAATGATCCAGATGTCCCTAAGACAGTTTCATATTTTTGCCATAAACCTCTTGCAGCAGACCTGGTGCAGACCTGGGATCATACGTAGCATCCAGCTTTTATTTCTCATAAAGGAAAATTCATGGTGTAAAGTCTAGATGCGTGCTGTGGGTGGCCCTGGTGCCTAATACTGCCTCCCACATTCTTATGAGAACTCAGGTAATAAAAAATGTTCGAGACTGCCAGACATTAACCATGTGATTCACCCACTGTGAGTCATCCACTGTAATCTTCTATGTGAAAGATGTACTTCAAATGTTAAACTATTGATTCTCTTTCTCCCTCCTGAGAGATACTCTCAACTCGCTGATATTCATAAATAATAAAGGAACTTCAGATATGCCACAGTCAAAAGTGGTTACCTTACAGATGAAAGTGAAAAGATAAAACACATGGGGAAAAAACCGCAACCAAACTTTACTTAAATATTTGCAATATGTTTTATTTTGTCAGGTTATTGGGGAAAAGGATGATTTGCATTTATGGCTATGCTGACATCCTCTCTTGGATTAGACAATTAAATGTCCATCTGATGAACACATTGCAATAGTCACAACTATTCATTAGGTAAGAGGTTGTGAGATAAAAAACCTGACATTCAGATGTCTAAATGACTAGACACTGAGAGAGTAATACGATTGTTTTGCATCTTTTAAACTAATGAATCATTTAACCCACAAATCTTATAACTTAATGCAGCAGTTCTGTACACATCTGCTCCTGCAACTTTATGCCATCATCCTGTTCACACTGAAGTAAAGTGTGATGACCCACCTTAAGGGGAAGGGTCTGGGCCTCTACACAACACTACAAGGTCTTTACAGGCTATGCAGCTTTTACAGCCTTTTCTTGAGGGACATAATGCAAAGGTGCCCATAACCATGTGAGAAGGGGCTGCTTATCAAGCCATTCATGGCTGCACTAACACCGAAGCTTGGGCACCAAAGCACCTCAGGAATTTGAACATACTCCCATTTTCAGTCTTCTCTAAATGGAGATGAATTTTATATACGACTCAAATCAGAATAGCTCAAAGGGTATACTCATCAATTAGTGCTATGCCTTTCTGCCACATCAAGGTACAAATATAAACCTATGTATGGCAAATATTAATGGCATGGCCAGTGATAAACATGGTCATTTAGGCTCGTGGAAATCTGACAGAATGAAGCAAATTATCTCGTTAAGGAAGGAGACTGTCTCACTGTATATTCCAATTTATTGACTCCCACTGGTGAGGGTATTTCTTGTCCTTCAGAAGCTCTTCTTTGTATTCTATAAACACTGTATGAGTCACAAGTGTATTTACTTGTATGTGGTATTTCCTTCTCAGCAAACAACTGAGAAATGCAGTGCACTAATGAAAATGCAGAATTTGTTTCTGCTTCTGTCTTAGAACAAACTTCACAGAAACTAGGTATACAGGAACACAAAGAGTTAGGACATGGATTTAGATGTAACAGACTAAGAGACCTAACTACATTATCATCATTCATTCCTCGCAGTCAGGAATCATATTTTAACCAGTAAATTGATGGTGTAAATCTGAAAAGCCAATTTGAGATTGCCATCCTGGATTTTGCCACATTCCTCTTCCATATACAGAGAAACAAACTTTGAGCAAGGTTCTTATTTCAAGAAGCTTTTGCACCAGCTTAGTTCCATTCTGGTTAACAGTGGTAGTCCTCATTTACCCCTTTGTGAATGGTACAATCAAGCCTTTTATTTAAAAGCCTTGCCTTGTAATTAGGAAGTCACACATATGTAGCTAAAAACAAGATCATAATACTTTATGCTGAAACATATAATTGAAGCTAGGACTGGGTCATGTGTTCAGAAGCCACCTTTTGTCTTTTACACAAGTATTTTTAGCCTTTTCTAGTATGCAAATATACAGATGTGCCTACGCTGTTGTACTTTGCTGAATGCGTTATGTCAGATTAAACAAGCGCTGCATCTTTTTAATTACAATGCTTAAAAGAAAATTGTAAAGTTTGTTGGCACACAGTTAATATGTGGGTTTAAAGGTCATATTTGTACTGATGGGAGGAACCGGCTACTTAATCAAGATCCATATTTTTCTATGAGGCAAGAAGGCTGTTGCAAACCCTGAGCTGACATGAGTTTGAGGACAAGTACATGAGAGTGACAGACCCAGCACACTGCTCATCAGCTGACTTCCTCCACAGCCTGGCCTCCATCCTGACTCCTAAGGCTACTTGGAAAACAAGCTTGGGAAGAGTTTGCTTTTACCTTGGCCCTTGATCATTTGCTTCGTAATACAGGCATTGGGTTTTCTACTCGATGCTACTTGCATATAGAAATGCTCAGAAAAGTAATCTGAATTGACAGAATATGGAGGCTTCAGGAATGAACATAATTCAATTAAAGGCTTACTTAAGAGAGATTGCTTTATTTCTGCCTTTTGTACTTATTTTCATTAGAATAAAAAGTATTTATATGTTTTGTCTCCTTTTCCTTGAGAAAAAAATGAGCAGTTAATTGCAGTCTCAATTTTATAAGTTCAAAATATTTCTAATGGTTTCATAGACTTCAGATTTATTTTTGAAGCATTTATTTTGTAAGCACAGAATTCCATGAGTTTCAGTGGGAATTACACATGAGAAGAAGTGAAAATTTGATCAGAATGTGGTCTTGGTCTGTTTAAAGAAGATGGTTCTTAAGAGCAGTTCTTTAAAGGGAAAGCTTCAGAGAAATACCAATCTCCACTCAATTTTACCCTTTTGTTTCCAAAATCCTCCAAAGTGATTCTCCTGTTTCTCTCAGGGTCTGCCTCTATCTCTAGTCTCCCCTTTATTCTGTATTTTCTGCATCATTTTATCTGTTTCGCCACATCAGATCCCTTACTGCTGTTAGTTAATTCCTTCTTGACATGTACTAGTTGAAAGTACCCTCCCTCTTTCTTTCCACCTCATTGAATCTCTAACCCATTTCTAAACATATCCTTGCCTTCTCCCTTGTCCACAGTTCTTAATTTTCTTTGTCCCTCTAATATTAATTTTTAACTTCATCAATTTACTCTTAACAGCCACTCTGGAGAGCACTCCAGGACACAGCTAAACAAAAATAAATAATATAAATAGATACGGTCATGCCTTCCACTGCTTGAATGTGAAACATCTTGAAGTCAGCTGGAACTGTCCCTGAATGATGATTTTGGGTCCACACAGAAAAAAATCCTCCTGTTTTTCCTCAGTCTCCATGGGACATGGTTATTTTGCACTGTACTTATGGTTCCCTTTCTGTGAGCACTTTTCTACTTGTAAAATCTGAACAAGAATGCATACAAAAATGCATTTACTAATTTTAGTAAATTACTTTTCCTATTGGCTATCATTTCACGCTGAGGTTTCTTTAACATGAATTTTTGAATCCAGGTCTTTTATTTTTAATTTAAATTAGATATTTGGACATAATACTGTTTCTGGGAAATGTGCCTCTGTGTTAAACTTTGATGACTTTAGGCTGGAAAGAGTTGGAATATGTTGACTGGAGTTCTAATGAGCATTTCCTCCAGAATGTGAGTGCCAACAAGCAAATCCCAGGCCATAAAGAATGTCAGTTCCCCTCTGCTTGAGATAATATGAAAATGTGTAAGTTACCAAAATGTATTTGCAGATGGAATTGTTTTGGAGTAAGAAGAATCAGAGGGAAAATATTAGGAAACCATGTGCGCCCTATTCTGTTTTATAACATGATTCCTTTAAATCAAAGATGTTAGGACTATACAGGCGTATGGGTTTCAAAAGATCTCTTTATGACACTGAAAAGGTTGCCAACTGTTCTCTTAGGCTAGAAAGGAGAGGCACTGTCACACCTCTTCCAAATGAAATGTGTTTAATCGATCTGGGCCACTGACTGTGTTCTGATCTTCCCAGGGTGCGAGACTTAGCTCAGAGCACACATCAGAAGAGCTGCTAGTTTATGGTGGTTGCAAACTGCTTAGTGGTTAGCCACAAAAAATTCAATATTTTTGGTTTATGCTGCTTACAGTGAAATCATATAGCAGTTTGGCTGACTAGCAAATGTTTTTCCACACCCTTTACACACCTACAGCAAGAGAAATAGAAAAGGTGCCAAGGCGAGTAGTGAAGATCTTTTTTCAGTGACACAGAAGTTACACATTCACAGTTATTATCAGTTCCCTTTCCTTGAGGAGAAGGCCAAGTCTTTCACTTAGGGATTAAACAAGGCTTTATTTAAAACCAGTGAAAAGTAAATATCCAACCCCTGCTTTACTATTTCCAGGGGATTTGAGCAGTAGACTGTAAATGACACTACATGACATCTTAAGGGGGCAGAGCAGTTATTAAATACATGCTGTGGAAAGAAGGTTTTTCTTTTTCAATGAAAAATTTGAAGGAGTCTATTTGCTATATCAAATAGTATTATTAGTAACACAGCCAAGGGAAATTAAATAAGAGTCCTTTTAAAAAATTACTTTCATGGGAACTTACATTAAACACAGCCTTACTTTGTCTTCAGTGAAAGGGGTATTTTTGTCAACTGAGAACCACTTGTTTATGGCAGCAATAAACTGCTGTCCCAGACTGCTTATCAAAAGAGACCAAAATCAACTCCAGGAAGGCCAATAAGGGATGCTAATTGACACTGTTCCCCCAAGCTAACAGCAGCAAGGAAGCAGATAGAGCTGAGGCTGAGGTAGCTCAGCCAGTAGCATATTGTAATGCTGTACAATCTTGTCTGCCTTCAGACGGAGCATCCTGCCTGCTCCCCATGAGGTACTGCCTCGCAGCACTCCTTAAATAAGAGGAAATATTGTCAAAACAATATAATAAGCTAGCCTGTTATTTTAATCAGCATAATTTGAAAGTTTCCTTTAGTGTTTTTTTAAGAGCTGGTCATTTAAATTAGAACTGTAAGCTAAGATTTTATAAGAAAGAGCATGCAAACAATGATGTCTTGATTGGGTGTGCTGCAGGATCCACATAAGGGCACATGATGCTCCTATTCTGTTCTTACTGTACATACAAGATGTAGTAATTTATAAGAAAAGCCTTATTATGGTTTGAAAGCCCAGGAAAGAGATTAGCCATCAAGAAATTAAGCAGTTTTGTTCTCTGAAGTCTGTAATTTGGGAGTGACCAGATGCTTCTTTTTAGAAGGACTATAAAGGGTAACAAAAAAAGATGTCTCAAAGCATCTTCTAGATCTTTCTCTCTGTGTAAGATTTAACTGTCCATGACAGTATTTGCTTTGAAGGAAATTAGTCATATTAATTAAGTCAAACTTCAAAGTACCACAGCCATTTTAGGGACTGTGGTTCATAGAAGAATTTTAATAGAGGGATTGAGCATTTTTAAAGTAGAATACAATATGAAAGAAGGTGCTTCATTCATAGCTGCAGTCCCTACATTTCCTGCTAACTCCTCCTAGTCATTGTCCTCACCACTCTCCTGCTACAGTCGCATCATTAAAGGTCATGTTGAACAAACGTACACAGGTTTCATGAGCTAAGGTGGAGAAAAACAAGTCAGTGCACATACTGTATATATGTTTTTTTCAGGAAGAAAGATCACCTTTTGTTTGGCACATTACAACTATTCCTCGAGGATGTGGGTGTCTTAATTCTTAGTTCTTGTTTTTGTGAACAAGAACACAGTAAGGAGAAAATAGAAAAGGGAACACTAAAATATGTGAAAAGAAGATAGCAATTAAAAGCACATGTTGGGATAAGCTTAAGCTTATCTTTTAGTTTCAACTGTTTATTGAATGTATTAGAAAGATACAAGGTGATAAGTGTCTATTTTGTTAGGAAATTTTACTCAGCCTCCTTCCTAAGGAATTCATGTGGGTGTTTTATTGTTATTCTGAGTCTCAGTTCAGATGGAGAGACACCGTTCATTTTTATTTAATCCCAGAATTTCAGTGCCTGTTTAAAAAAAAAATCCCAAAAAACCATCTTTAAATGTAACTGTTCAAATTCACTGCTGTTTTCCTGGTGTTTGGGTGGTGACTAATACTTACACAATGTTCATAGTACTTATAAAAACCTTAATAATTTTATTTCCTTCTATTTTTCATATACACAACACTCAGTAAGGTATTTTTCTCGAGCCTTCTAGGTATCACGATTAAAAGCTGAATTACCATTGCTAATTCTGTAGGACTGACACAAGAGAGGAGGATGTGGATATTTTCTCTGATGGTGATACATCTGTCAATTACTTTACCTATCTTCCCCAGTCCATTAAGCTTTTAAAACAACAGGGAAAGGGGGATTTAAAATGGTTACCTCCCAAATATCCCATCTGGCCAGGTTTAGAATTTAGTTTATACCACATATGTCCATCTTAAATCTGTGTTGCATTTTTCTTTGCTGGGCCTTAACCACTTCAGACACAGGAGTGTTTGAAATAATAGTAAAGAAACTTACTGTTTTTCACACTTTGCACTGAACAATAAATTTCTGTAGCACCTGGATAACATATTTGTATGGAAAGGGGTTTCCACAGACAGCAATAAAATTTATAGTCCCTTTGCAAGTGCATTTAATAGCTAGCACTTGTAGCAAAAAATGGCAGTGAGAATGAGGAGGTATCAAACAACTGAAACTATGGAAGTGTAATTTCCCCAGCACTGTTCTTTAATGTCAGAAGATAGCAATTGGCAGGAAAGAAAACCAAACAAACCAAACCAAAACCAAACCAAACCCAAACTAAACCAAACTAAACAAAAAACCCCACTCAACCAACAAATAAAGACACTGTGACTTTGAATAGGAACACTAATAACTCAATTAGAAATATGAAAACAATCTGTAATTCTTTTTCTTGAAAAACCCAGTGGGCTTATTCTGCCATTAATAGATGATTAGTTGTTGTCATGTTTCCAGACACTTTGTAAAGAGACTATGAAGGCAGGGTTGGGGTGGGATCTGGAATTTAGGCCAGCTCACTACTGAAGGACAAACTTGCAAGCTGATGATGTACATACAAGGAAAATGTTAGTATTGTCTGTTCAATGTAGGAGTGACAACAAAGAAAATTCAAATTTTGTTGTTCTAGATCATCTTCCTTCAATAATAGGAAATGCAGTCACTTATCTAGGAGCTGGAGGGCTAATCCTGACCATTTTGGAACATCCTGTGAGATAACGAGCTCCCTCAACTCCCACAAACTGAAAATCTTAGATAATAAACTCATCGGAAGACCTGCTTTTTATCACCAACATTGAGTTTAAGTCCCAGATGGAATTATTTCCCTTTTTCATTCAGTCTTCTCTGAGCTTCTTACAGGACTCTTTCCTACAAATTCCTTGTTTGCGAAGACATGATATTTAGAAATACTTCGGATTACTTCTATACTTTGTGATAAAAGATCTGGGTTTGAGGGGACTTTTTCCACCCCCCACCCCCCACCCCCCCCAGCAAGAGTAGTAATTCAAACTAATTCTAATAGCTGCTTGCTTTCTATCTGCTTACAATATGTTCATCTGTTACAAGGACTTTAATCACAAATGTGCCAAGTGTATAGAGGAATAGTTAGATGAAGCACACACTGGGGGAATAGCAGAATCAATGTGCTTAATCTGTTCTTAATCCTCTCGTGCGTAGGAGACCTGCGTGTGTTGCTGTTCCACACCCAGACACAGGGGCTGATGTGATTTATGCAGGTCTAGTTGTGCTGCCAAGCCTTCATTCAAAGAGACTTAGAAGCCCTCAAAAGGGAAGGGGGAGAGGCTAAAGAGAAATTGTGGTAATTATTTTTACTGTCTGAAACTCAAGAGAGGCATCTATTAGCAACATAATGTATGGAGCAGTCGAGAAAGGAAGAAAGATGTCAGCATTTTTATGTTTCTGCTAAGAATGTGCCTGAGACTTTCTCGCCTGCAAGAGTTACAGACGTAAATCAATGCCAGCAATGTTTAGGATCCATATGGAGTGGCAGTCACAGGCAGGTGACCAAATGCACCTGACCTTAGACTCTCTGTCGGTGCTGCTCCATCCCTCTGAACCAGCCACCTCTCTTCTGCCAGCACACACAATAGTGTCCTGCTGCTCTCAAGTGTCCCTGTTTAGATGAGCTCTCTGTGAGCCTCTCCCCTCTGTCAGAGTCCAGCTGCTCAGACATGATGGACAGTGCACATTCCAGTTCAACTTGGGACTGAGAGCTCAAGGACTCCGCTTGGATAAGGCAGGTATTTTAATTCACAGTTTCTCTGTGACTGTTTTTTCACTTCAGTGCCAACTCAAAAAAGCATTTAAGCAGTTCTTAAGCCATAAACACTCAAAGACCTTGTAGAAGTGTTCCACATATCCAGGAAAATGTGTGCCAAATGTTGAACACATACGTACCCACCTCTCAGAACTGGGTGACCCAGACACATCCTCAAGTGCTCAGTTGAATTAACAGCATGAAGTTCTATTCTAAATATGACTATCTTTAACCGGCACTTCCTTGCCTCATTTATCTATTCCTCTTGCAACACTTCATACTATGCAGCAAAGCAGACCATGTCAGGAGTAGGCAGTGCAGTGAAAACATCCAAATAGACATGAATTTCCTGCTGTCAAATGCAGGCATGACTAGAGGATGAGACAGGTTCCTTCTTCTGCCTCCTATTTCTCCATCTTTCCCTCATGATACTCACTATTTTCTCCTCTGTTACCTTCACATAAAATACTTGCATCCACAGTAATAATGATCTAGTGTGGCTCAGATTTTAGGAAAACTTTTGATTTGAGGCTGAAGGATGGTAAAGAAACTGAGTGGGTTTACAAAGAGGTGTAAAGTTGAACTCACCCTGTCAATCTCTCTGAAGAACAGGAATACCATAATCTTGGATCTAATTCAATTCCCATTGGAAAAGGGATTACTTGGAGCTGTTATATACAATACTGGCACCATTTAGTGTTACTGAGGCATAGGACGATAAACACATGAACAGAAAACCAGAAGCATTTTAAAATATCATAGTCTGCAAAAGAATGGACATTTTATAGCTTAGTCATGATCGTGAGAGACAGTAGATTGTGTCCTTTGCATAATAATTTCAGATTTCATTGCCAAAGAATAATGTAAAGAAAAAAAAAAAGGCCTAGAAGGACTAATTGTAATTCTATCAAGTCATCATAAAGCATCACAATATGCAATTACACAATCAGTAGTTGTGCAAGAAGCAATCATAAAATAGCCAGACTGCATCCTTGTAACATTTCTATCAGTTTGTGTCAATATTCATTGAGGAAGCCTTTAAGCTGTGTATCTATATGTGCAGAAGAAGTGAAATACTAGTATTTCATATTTAAATTATGTGCTAGGTTTGTCCTGCTATATATCTTCCCTCAGACATTTTGCTTGCTTTTAAATAGAAGAAGACAAGAAGCTAATGATGGCAATTTCCATCTGGAAAGAAAAGGATTATTTGGATCAGAACATTGCAGTGAGCATCTGACACCAAATACTGTGTTTCTGTGACTCCTTTGTTTCAAAAAAAAGGAACAAACTTACTCTGTTCATTAGCCAGGAGCAACAATTTTAAAATTGGTGTCCAATGAGACTTGTTTTGCAGAAAAGAAAGATTGTTCTGTCCACCTTGCAGATTCATAACCCTTCTACCAGATTAAACCAGAAGGTTGCAACTGAGTAATCACTTTTGAAAATCTTAGTGTTTATTTTTAGTCAGTGCAAGAAGAACCCCTGATTGTGACAAAATCCTGTACCACAGCCTTCCTTTCAGAGTAAATTATGGACAAAGATAAACCAGCAAAAATTGAGGTTCATAATGGAGATGATGACAGATTTTTAATTATACAAGGCATGAAGAACAATGTAATAAAATTAGTGGGGAAAAGGAAAAAAGTGTAATTTAGTCTATGATGTGCCTGAAGATTTCTCCACTACAGATGAACCAATGTGCTTGGTTAGGGTTTCTCAGAAATTAGTTGTCTTAGTGCTTAGTTGTTTTAGTGCTGAAAATGCTTTGTGCCTTAAATTCATACAAGAATTTCTATTCATTATGATATGGAGTGCCTCTGAGAAGAGGTAAAGAGAGTGAATATTGGTGATTCATAGTTACGCAACCTGTTTTGGGAACTGATGCAGGCAAACCTTGGAATGGACATTGCATTTGGACACTGCAGTTAAATTAACTAATTCTCTGTGGTCTGTACACTTAATTCACAATTTAGTGTGTTCAAAGCAATATTAAGGCATTCACTTGGGACACAGTTGTTTCATTTAGAAAGTCCTGTGTCAGTATTAGAAGAATTCTTTCTAAATGGGTGAGGTCTTAGTTTTTTTCCTCTGTGTAGAAAAAGAGAGGGACACAACAGAAATTATTAGGGCTATGCACAAAAATTTCTCATCACATGGAATAGCTGGGAATTTTTTGGTCTCTAATGTTAGCTTTAAAGACAACAGATAAGTGCCAGCTGATCAGCATTGGCTGTTTTGACTCTGGTATTTCACAGGCTCTGACGTGGTAAATTCCCTCTGTTAGAAAATTGAAAAATCCTGTAAAAGCTTTTGCCATTAAGCTCTGTTAAATGTTAGTCAGAGGTGTGTGATTTCCATTTACACGTGCATTTCCTCTCTATGTGTCCGTATGATTGCAGGACAATGGAGAGCCATATTTAAGCACTTGGCACAGAAAATGATAAAACTTATCTTAAATTTAATCACTCTTTTCAACATAGTTTAAGTGCAGAAGAAAATATTACTCACTGTTAATTTAGTGGGTGGAAAGGGGTGCCAAAGCCTCAGCTGTATGGTTTCAGTCTGTTTCCTTAAAAAAATGGGTGTTTCTTGACAACCGAGAACGACATTTGTAGAGTGCCAGAGACTGAGCAGGTATTTGAACCAGCCAGAGGCCACATGGTCAGTGTCTCAGGCTTCCAAAGTGAAAAAATCCACAAGTTCTTTAATAGGAATTTACAAAGAGAATGGAGAGATGAAGTGACCTACTGGTATGGAAGGTTCTAACCCTAGCAGTAATTTTATTGCTTGGTAAGATTGCAAAAATCTCAGTGTGTCTGCAAGGTTTTAGTAAAGTGTCTTGGCAGGCATTTGAGGAGGAATCATTTTCTGGAGATATTGTTTACCAACAGCTCCTTCTTCAGATACTTATGACCTTTTTTTATTTCTTTTGACCCAAATAATTTGTTTTTGCTTGCAAGTAAAGAGTCATTTTACTGAAAGCAAATAATTTCTGTGTGTCTTTTTAAATGATCTTCAAAACATCCAGCACAGTCATGGATGCCTGAAGACAGAATAGTATCTTCATAAAAATGCAAATTATTCCAATTATAGTAGCAATCAGAGTCACAGAGAGCAAGGGATTTCTCAATTATAGCTCTTGTGTGGCACTCAACATTCCCACTGAGACACAGCAGAGGAAAATACAACAATTTAAACAATACTGATGTCCATTACCTTTGTGATTCCTAATGGCATGAATATTATTTAAAGACCTTGAAATAAATATAAATCATAGAAAAGTAGCATAAATTCCAAGCAAAGCTTTTGATTAGAGCTCATGTAAATACACTTTGATATATTTTTCATCAAAATTTTGGAGGGCAAACACAGATATTGAAAATTATCACAACCATTATTTGACAACTATGTTTCAACCTTAATTGCTCATGCAATAGTAGATAAATATCACATTTGTTCAAGACATACAAAATAACAGCCCAAATATCACTCAATTCCTGCTCTTTGGACAAGCAATCCAGAGCTGTTATAATTTAAGCTAATAAAAGTTAATTACCTCAATATAAACACTTTGAATCATGTCTGGATCTTCGAGCACTCCACAGGAGAAATCCCAGCTCTACAAATAAGGAAAGAGAGACAAGTGAAGGAACTGATTTATTTATTAACATTTAGTTTGCTGGAACAGGGGCTTGGCCCACATTTCCCACAAGCTGCTTTGGTGCAGTATTCCTCTTCACCTGAATTTCCTTTGAGTTCAGATCCAATCGAGACTGCAGTCTGTCTGAAGCAGCATCAAGATGACTGCAATTTATACGTGTGTCATAACTTAAACAGGATGCATCACCTCTAAGAACCCTAATCCAGGGTCTAAGAATGATTCAAATGAAAAAGGGCTGGTCTTACCTTGTGTGTACCCTAGTCCAACATACATACATACTATTACTAGCAGGTTTACTCCAGGTTCTTGGACAAACCCAAAATATTCTAGCTGAGCAAATGATATGCTGTGAGATTCTTTGGAAGATGTTTACAAAGATTACATTGGTCAGTGCAGAATCTGTCTGTAAACATCTCTTTTTTTAAGTGTAAACACTTACAGACTTTGGGAAATTTTTAATATCGGAGAAAAAATTAATTGTTAGCACGGTCACTCTCCTCATACTTTGAGGTGCACAAGCAGCAGTTATTAAAGTCAAGGGGTTGGCAGAACTGATATAGCAACTAAAAAGGTTCAGCTATAACTGCAGGCAACAGAATTTAGTTTTCTAAAGCACTGCATGTCTGAGAGAGATTTCTCTGTGTATTTTGAAGATAAATCACTATATCCAAAGGACAGCCATGCTGGTTTGGCACCACTGCAGAATCAGTAGTTGTGCAGCAGCAGGAGGAAATACTGACTACACATTAAACAGATTAAAAATACTATGATAACTGCTTACATTTTAATACACCATCATTCAAAGCCCTTTCCTTCATGTGACCTGGGCACTGCAGCCCCCCCAGTGTGCCTGACTCTGGTGTCCTTGTTAAAGACTGGACACAAAGTCCTGGGAGTTGCCATGGAAGAATCAAGGTGCCTGTGTATCTGTGCTGTGGTTTCTGGCTGTCAGAGAAGCCCCGTGTCAAACCCCAAAAGAAAACTGCCAGCTGCAGTGAGCATTGCAGGAACAGCTTTCCTTTGCCCTTTCTCCCTACCTGTATTACCCTCCTTTTTCAGGCTTGCACACTGCTCCAAGGCATTGCTTATCATCAGGACACATCAGCATTGATGGACACCAGGAGCTTTATGTTACTGCCACGTCATTATGAGTAGCTGAGCCCTGTGATCCAGTTCACCCCATGGTGAGATCAAGTGCTTGGTCTGGTGGGCTGTTTGCTTTGTACGGGGTGCCTGTACTGTCTGCACTTAGTTTTCATGTCTTAAAAACACTGTGATGGCTTTCAAAGAAATGAAATCCATTTACTGGAAGAAAAGCAGCATTCCTAGAAATTATAGTTATAGCTCAGTCTTCTAGAACAGCAGATATTCAGGATTTAAGTGTTAATATTAATTGTTTTCAGAGCTGCAGTAAGGAAAGTGCAGGATTTCCATGCACCTTTCACAAAAGCTGTGTGAGTTGCTGTATCATTTTTTCCTAAATTCAGAACACTGCATCTCACAGCTGGCCCATACCTCCCATTCACAGGACAGCAGGAAAAGTGAGAGGGAAGAAAGATGGTCTTGTTAAAAGGTGCAGGGACTATCTTTGCCTTTCAGAGAAAATAGAAAAATGTTGGCTCTATTTTGGAAGACATAATGGGGGCCAGGGAAAAGAATTAATCTTGTACAGTGTCCCCAAACACTTATTCCACCTTTATTGTTTTTGTTGTCGTTGTTGTTTATATGTTTATTTTTGTGTATTTATTACTGTAAATAATTTCTAAGTTTAGGCACTCAGGTCATAAATCAGGATATTTTACTGCTGCATCTTTCTCAGACTTACCTGTCCATTTGCTCCCAACTCTTGCACTCTTTTCTGCAGATCTCTGCAACTAATATTTCCCTTGATCCTCCTATTTGGTCTCTTCCAGGCCCCTGGAAAGATCTTTTGTACTGAAAAAGAAAGTTATTTGACAATGAGAGACTGAGAAAAAACAATTCACACATGTTTCTTTATAACTTCAAAAACTCTGAGATCTCTTAACCAACTTCCATGAGATTTTTCCATTTCTTTGTTCTGGGGAACATCACATATGTTGTCAATGTATATGAATTACTGAATGCTTAGAGTTGTGAGACCTAACATTGGTGTTATATGGCCTTTTCCCCCCCCAGTGAACTAGAATTTGAACCATGAAGTGGTCTGGTATGTGCAAAATATGGAGGAACCAAATGGTGGGAAAAAGTGGACTGGAAATGGTAAGGTAAGGGCAGCTCCTTTTTGAAACTGAAAAAAATCTTTGTGAAAATAAGCTGGTACTTTTAAAATGGCTGGGGTTTATGTATAATTTTCTTATAAGTATAATGGAATAAGTGTTTATTTGTAATCATAATTTGCCTAGTTTCAAAACAAGTTTCCCTCTGAAAGACATTTGTAGAGTGGTGAATGAGGAGAGTCTGAAGAGTCTGTACATGACAAAAATGGAAAGGGATAAGCTGCACCTCTGTCTAGATACAGCACTGAAAGATCTGTTGTACTTGGATGTGAATTACATGGATTAAAATATTTTTATGATTTACAGATATTTATATCAATGTCCATGAAACTATATTTTAAAAATATGACTTAAAAAAAAATATAAAGAATTTTTTTTTTCCTTATAAAAAAATATAAGGAAAAGGTTTTGTTTGTTTGTTTGTTTGTTTGTTTTTTTAAATTTTCTTCCAGGAGAAATTTTAGCAAAGTACATCTTTTTATAAGTGGATGAGTCTTACGGTTCTTTCCATTTGCTGTGCACAGCTTTAAAAATGAGTAAAGATTCAGAAAATTTTTGGCAGAATTTGTAATACGTAATTCCCAGACCAGTTCTACAGTTGGAAATGCAAGGCAGTATCCAGAAGCTTGATAATCCTGGCCAAGATGGCCATGAGCCTAATCTCTGTTCATCAGTCTTTCTAGAGCCTGAAATCTTAATTTAAAAAAAAAAAAAAAAAAAAAAAGGCACCACAAAGCCAAACAAAACCAAGAAGCCCCAAACCCCCAAAACTGAATTAAAACCCCACAGTCTTTTAGAAGCTACAGCAAAGTTCAGGAAATGTCACACGATGCCCAATCCTCTGGCTGCAGTTTGAGTTTCATGCCCATTTCCCCTCCCATAGGTATGAGCATGTTACGCCCTGGGGGCTCCGTGCATGGAATGAGCTCACAGTCTGCTCCAACAAGAAACGCAGTCTGTTCACCACCATAGAGAAGGCACTAAAATCCTGTCCAGAAGTTTTCCTCATAGTGTTGGTGCTTCCACTGCCCATTTTGTGCTGGTATACCTTTTCCTTCCTGGCCTCCACTTTCTTTGATACATGAAATGATTTGTTTTACAAGGGCTGAGCACAGCATGTGCACAGTACTTCACACAGGGGCTATGACATGCATACATACACACACCATGACCTAGGCACTTTTATTAGAACTTCTTTATTACCATTATTAGAATTCTTTTATTATTTTATTAATTATTTTATATTAGAATATCTATTAGGCATATAAACAGGCATATACTAAGTATTTTCAGTGAGTAAAGAAAGAAAAATTCTTAAGGATAAGGATAGAATAAATGTCAGGTATTGTAGGAAACTAGGCAAAAAAAAAGAGGAAATATAAGGGAGATCATCACTGGGATTTAAAAAGGTACCTTAGGATATAAGAAAAGGTATGTAACATGGATATTTGTTATATAATAATATTTGAAACTTAATTTGTCAAAAAATAATTAAAGAAATAGGTTACCACCAGGTGTTCTATAAAGAGATCACTGCAAACATACTTTCTAGAGCCAGACCTATGATCAAACCAATTTCTTATCTATGTAATACGGAAATATGGAGAAAGGCTCATTTATTGAACACATCTAATCTATCTGAATTACTTTAAGACAGTATTCCTCATTATATAAAAACAATATTTCATCTTTGAGAGATTCTAATGAGGGAGTTTAATAATCTTTCTTCCCCCAAAATGTTGACAATATTATTTCTAGCTGAATAATAGAGCAACAAAGTTTTCTTTTGAGGATCACATCAGTAAAGTTCCATTAAAGATTCTTTTCTGATGATGAACACGTTCACACATTTCACAGCCAAGTCAGGTGAAGAATAAATATACCAAAGCCATGATGACATGCCTTGATACTCAACACCTATTGAGCTGTTGGCAGCTGGGAACATGGAGTGAACCTTCACTGCAGGAATAAGTGCGACTGTTCTGGATGCTGGAATTCCACTGACTCCATAAATTGAGACCACCTGGCACCATCAAAGTCATCTCTTTAGGAGTCTGATTCAATAGCGGTTTATGGATCCAATTGCCTGGGACAAAGCTGCTCAAAAAACTGCAGAAACAATCATCAGCAAGGAGTGAGTGGCCAAAACTCCCAGAGAGATTTCAGGAAAAAACACTGTAAAGATCCCTCTTAACCTTAAGCCTTCATATGTGGGTGTGCCATTATTCTGTTACAAAGGCAGCAGTCCTACAAGTCTAAACCCCTAAACATTCCCTCCACTCGATATTGTGTTTTAAACTCTACTATCATTCACAGAGACTTATTTTTATGAGGAAAAGTTAGCCCTGGGAAACATAGTGGCAGTCTCAAGTACCAGGTACGTTTTGGAGCATTAAGTAACTTGCAAATTTTCAGACACACTGTTGTGGTTTTCTCCTCAGGGTTATTATCCTGGAATAATGGAACAGCCTCTTGCCTAAAAACCTGGAAAGTCCTACATGACAAAAGGTTTACATTTCAATTACTAGCTTCATTTACCCATAGGAAGCAAACATTTGAATATCAAATTTTGCAGTGTACTTCCAAGTGCTGGCAGAAACTTTTTGAAAAACACCGTGTAAGAAATATTTACTGTCTAAAATAAGTTTGTCAAGACTGAAAGGCCTTTTTTTCTTTAGATTTTGAGGAAAGCCACATGTTGTCTATATGCCTTTGTGCCATTTTTCAGAGAGGTTTGATTATCAGATGTTTTCAATCCTTGATTATCTGCCTATCAGTGCAATATGTCACAATGGTAGCTTGCTGCAGATCATGGTAATTACTATCAGACTGGCCCAAACTATGCCAAAACATTTTATTTCATGGTAAACTACAGTAGTTTTGCTCTTTGAACTATCAGATCAGATAGAATCTTGATATTGTCCTATTTACTTGAAAAGAGACTATATACATAAATGAAACATCATTATATTGTTCACAGTTATTTTCAAGAGTGCATTTTAAAAGGGGGTTTGGGTGTGGGGAAGGAGGTAATTCAAAAGCAGCCAAATGCTTTCCCTGGAAAGACAAAAACATGTGATCTTTAAGGCTTAAGGTAGTTAGCCAAGTAATTCTAGAGAGCCAGAGTCAAGAAGGTCAACATTTCTAGCAACAACTCAGGATTCTGTTCTGTTTGATAATGCTGAGTTCTCTCTCTGCTTCCAACAGAGACCTTTACTAGCAAGTCATATTTCTCAGTTAAGAAAAGCCTGATAAAAAGTTATGATAGCATCCTACATCATCATGAAGGGAACAACTGTTATGGCAGAAGGAATGAAATATACAGTGACAAGCTGTGGAGAAGATGGTCCTAGGCAAAATAAAAAAGGGCTTCCATTTATTAAAATTTCAGACTATTAGGGATTCGGGTTGCACTCATTGTGGGTGAAAAATCAGCTGACTCAAAGTGTTTATGAACAATCAGTGATACAGTAGCAACATTCTTCATTGCATTCTATCCTTAAAAACTCCTTTCATTCAGTGCTGTGTTTATGTAGGTATGTTTTATAATAATGTTTGTAAACTAGGATGACATATTAGGTCATCCAGCCCAACTTCTCTATCCCAGTGTTCTGATTTGGTGGATTTTAATTAATTCATTGTACTAATCCATGTTTCTATGATATTAACAGGTATTTGACACATAAGGACTCGGTGATACTTTTGACATAATGTTTTAACACTTGTAGATACTGGAACTTCTTTAGTCACAGGAAATAATAGCTACTTTATAAAATTCTCTAGAGAATGGTCCTAACCCACATGGAGACAAAGGCTTAAAGCATCTTACCTATGGCTAAATGGAGGCATTAACTGAAAGGAAAACATTTTGATTTGTTAAAACTCTATTTCTGTCAACTACAGTGCAGATCTGTCCAAACTGGGTTCTGCCAACTGACCAACCAGCATGTGCACACTGCTTGGTCAGCACAGTCTACAAGGGCCCATCTTATCTTACCCATGGAAGTCTCTTTCCTTTATTCAAATCACTAAATAAAGCTCTTCAAGACTGGTGGGAAAAAAATGTCCTTAAGATTTTACCCCATTAAAAATTTTGTTGAACCTGATCAACAGACATAAAGGTAACTGAAAGAAAAGAAGAGGAGGAGGAGGAGACTCTAATGCCTACCTGAGTCACCACTCTGCACCTCAGTCTTGAATGATAAAGGCATTAAAAAAGCAAAAAAATTCCTAAAAGCACCCAGATCTGTATGCAAACCTTAATTTTGTAGGTTTTGCATCAGACTCTTACAGATGGATTAGTACACAGTCATTTATTCCCAGAAATGCCCAGTTTTACAGAACAAAGACCTCATTCTTTCAAAAGGGGCACTTCACCTGCATTTTACCAAGATTTGAGAGAAATGCAAATTGGGAAACAGAAAACCAGACAACTCAACATCTATTAATAATGCCACAGGCCTATTTATATCTAACCTGAAAGCTGCACTTCCATAGCAATTTATTTTAATTTGAATTCAACTTACTGCACTTGGCAAGTTTCTGTGAATTTGCAATGTGCACACAGAGATATGGATACAAATAGCTACCTTGGACTATCAAATAATACTGGCCATATAGGACGAAAATTGTTCTTTAAGCCTGGTAGGAATTAGTAGGAATTGTAGCCCTGGAAAAGACCAAGCAGGAGCTAGATTTTATGACCATTATTCCCAGAAGAAGATATTGTTATTCAATTCTGCTGATCAGAGCTAGCAGTTTGCTACAGATCAGGTTATGATCATTTATGTGTTTATGGGCTGACAAAACTCTTCATTAAGTTACAGGGCAAGATTCTCAGAGGGTGAAATAATGCAGGTACATTAGTTGGCATCCATTTAGGTCAATTAGGTGTCTGAGTCCCTGGCATGTGACTTCAGATCAGGGACTTAAAATACATTATGCCAACACCCTCAGATGCTAAACCAATTTCAAGCACTCGAGGCTTCAGTGTAACTACTAGCTCTCTTTAAAATTGATTATGAACCAAAAATCATAAATTGCATAGTTTTAATTTTTTGCAGCTAAAATCTCTTTTTTTTTTTTTTTTCCTAAGATATAATTTTCTACCTGGCATCCTGCTGGACTCTGGATTTGCTTTTAGAAGACTCTAGTTAAGTCATGACCTTCAACTCTTCTTCCTGTTTGACTGGATTCTGGAAATGGTATTTCAGTAGTGAAATGGAGACTTTTTCCCCAGAGGGCATAGAAACTATATCTTTGGATCCACTGATATTAAGAATCTGTGCTGTCTAAAGCCTCTCTATGACATGAACTGCTAAAAGAGTAAGTCAAATATCCACCTGGGATTCTTGAGAGGCCTGTGAAACTATGAAGGCATAATGACTCCAAGAACATTGTGAAATTCTTTGCACTGTGAAAACAATAACAATTTCGCTTTTCCAAGCAAAACCAAAGACTGAAGTATATCCACTTGTTTTAACAGATTTTTGCATCTGTCTCTCAGGAGACTGTAGCCAAAACTACCACAAAAAGTAGGTGCAAGGTTGTCCACTGAGGGCTAGAATATGTAATTTGTACCCATTTGAGCAAAGGATACTACGTAACATTAGATATGGCTAAAGGTAGACTAAATGAGGAATAATTTTTCTTCAGAAATAATTTCAATATTTAATCCCACTCTGACTCAGAATAAAAGCAGAACTCTATGAAGATTTCGGTGAAAAGTCAGGAGATGGGGAAGACATTCCCATTTAGCCCACACGCTGGAAAATAATGTCTGAAAGTGGAGAATGACACAGGAATGGCACATTTTCACATCCTAAACTGCTTTTTGGGGTTGCTGGCCACTCTAAGAATCTTTCACAAGTTGTATAGGGCATTCACAAAGACTTTTGAGGCCACCATATTTGAGAGAAAGGTCATGGAAAGAAGTCGTCCAACTTAAAAAGTAGCTCAGATCAGCTCAGCCAAATCACCTGTCCAGATTAGATTTTGTGAGTTGCCTGTGCCACTCAGAGTGTGCTTTTACCTAGGGCCTGATGGGGAAATGGATATTTGTTAAAAGAAAAATAGCTGTCAAAAATTACTGCTGGTTCCAGCTGAGAGAGCTCTCTGGAATACACAGACATTTGTTTTGAGTGAGAAAACCATCTAAAGCTTATCACATCAGCTTCATACCTTGTGATACTGTGTGATAAAACTCTTTACAACCTATTTTGCAAGTTGAAGCAATCTTTTTTTTATTATTAGATGATGTAAAGTTTGTGATGACAACTGAACTGTGGCTGCAGACTGAGAAAGGAGCAAAACAATTTATATGCAGCTTCTAACCAGCACTGACACTCTGAGCACACACATGAATGGCCAAGGCAGAGCTTCATAGGTTCTAAGCCAGGATATTTTAATGAAGATTTTGCCTCTCCAGAACATGGGCCTTCCATGTGTCTCTCTAGTGATGGTGCAGACAAACAAAGGGCTTTCTGAGAGATTCTGTATTTCATCCCTCCATGTTTCATGAGAGCCAATCCCAGCCCTGACCTCAGACAGGGCTGCCCACAGCAGGTACTGCTCTGAAGGCTGCTGAACCAGTGCCACAGCTGCAGCTGGCACTTGGTGGGTATTAAATGACAGATGGCCACAATCTCAACCAGCTACATGGAGAACTTTGAAAGAGGGACATATGTCAGTTTGCTGTGCTCTGAGTCTTGTTAAACTCAAAAGACTCTGGGGTTAAGGTACCTTCCCTAGAACATACATTTAAATCAAACCTTCAGCAAACAAGAAGTGAGAAAACACAAAAGGCTCAGCAAAAAATTAATTTGCATCCCAGATCAAAGCAGTGCAGCAAACCAATTAAAATATATCAGACCAGACTTCTTAGAGCAGAGGACTTTAAAAGAAAAGGTACTGTACGAAGGTAACAAACAAAAAGCTTTACTCATTTTCTAATGTGTCTCCAAAGCACAATTGGCTATTTCATTTCTTGATCAACGACTTTTCCTAGAAAATCTTTCCATACCCTCTTTACATTTAATAAAGCTTTGGAAGAAAAGCTCTGTATTTCCAAGTGTGGTATCCTCTGTCTAGGTACTGAAAAATCTCTTCATTTCTCTTACTGAAAAAAGCACTTTGGGCAGAGGACCTGGGCTATTCTGAGAGAGCCTTGGAGAGCTGGATCTGTGGAGAACCCAAAAACAGGAAAAAAATTTAAAAAAGGCCTTTTCTTGCCTGCTTGCTGAATTTAAAGATCATACTAAATTCTGATTACATTCTGTAAGCTTACATAGTTAACGACTGGAAGTGGGGGTTTTTTCAGACTGATGTTTCAATGTTTTAACATGAGTTCCAGAGTGATGCTCTGGGCTTTAACATCACAGAATAGGTTTAGGATGGGGAACAATGTTATGTACAGCTTAAAAATGCTTGTTTCCACATAGAGAGATGAGTGTAGGTGTGGTAGACTGTAAGTTTTCTCTTGATCCTTATTTTCAGTGACCTATAAAACTGCTGATGAATGGGAATCCCTATTGAACAACATAAGTAACATCTACATACCTTAAGAGGAATATTCTGCTATATATTAAATATGCTAAAGGGAATTATTGTATATAAATAGCAAACATCAAGTCTTCATTAGCATACAAGCATGATGTAAACAGCTCATACCTGACATAATATCACAACTCTAGGAAAAAATTAGGGAAAAAGAAGATGAAATAATCAGGTTAGTTATTCATTATAGTGTGAAATTAGACCCCCAAACTGTAAGCTTGCAATAAATTGCATGAATAACTTCACTCCTAAGAATAGTCCCAAGGAAATCAGTGAAATCACTGTACATCTTTCTACCCATAAGGTATGCAAGCATTTCCAAGCCCAAAGCTATATTAGTCACAGTGTTGAAGTGAAAAATAGGTCACAAGAAGTGGAAACACTTCTGCCAGCATTGCCATCATGGGGATTTCCCCATACACTGAATTTCAGTTATTTCTAGGATCTGCTCTTTTCCCCCAGTAAGAGTCCAGACTTAAC
Source organism: Margarornis squamiger (assembly GCA_035222235.1). Lineage (NCBI taxonomy): Eukaryota > Metazoa > Chordata > Aves > Passeriformes > Furnariidae > Margarornis > Margarornis squamiger. The sequence continues at coordinate 14,543,325 of JAWWTY010000138.1, read as the reverse complement.
TCTACTGAAGATACAGAACCTAGAAAAGATTTTGAGTATCTCAAAGAAGATTGTTTTCCATTCTACTTCACTGATCACTCTGGAGGAGCACCAAAACCCTTCACCACCTGCCCCCATAATGCCACATATAATTGCAGGAGCCCACAATACAGACAGATAAGATGTGACTCTCTATTTCTATGATCACAACTGACTAAAGTCTATTTTTTTTTTGCCTGCAGTACTTTATTTCTGTTAGTTATAGACAGTTTTTTGCCAAGAACATTACTACAACATATGTGCCTTTCTGCATAGTCTGTAACCCAGTGACTGATGCTGCAGAGGAGGTGGGCTGAGTTTTGTGGTGTGGCCCAAAACTAAACACAGGACTTGAGGTGTGGCCTCGCCAGTGCCCAGCACAGGGGCACAGTCACTGCCCTGGTCCTGCTGGCCGCACTGTTGCAGGTACAGGCCAGGATGCCCTTGGCATTCCTGGGCACCTGGGCATGTGCTGGCTCGTGTTCAGCTTCTGCAGACCGGCACCCTTTTTCACCACCCATTGCAGCACTCCACTTGTGTGGAACATCCCACTGTGTTTCCACGATGGCAACTGTGTTTTCCTGCTGCACAACAACTTCCAGCTCCTCCTGTTTGTTGCCCACACCTTGTGCACTGGTGTAGATTTGGTTGGGCTATCGATCCCACTTCCTTCTGGGGTAGGGATAAACCCTAATTCCTATGTGACCATTCCCAGGTGCATCTGTGGTTTCTAACAGCTTAGTAGCCCTTGGATCTTTGCTGCCACATGGATCTTCATTCCCTACCTTTACTGAGATGGCAGACACAAGGACCTTGCTAGTACACCGTCCCTCAAAGATTGCTGTGCTGCCTCCAGACTTGCCTCTAGCAAGCCTCGTTTTATCCCTTTAGTCCTTTCAATCCAGCTTGATTGATGATGCCAGTAATAATTTGCATGTATGGAGTAGTGCTCATTGAGAGAAGCACAGAGATTTAATTTAATCATAGAATCAGAGCATAGTTCCTGTTGGAAGGGACCTCAAAGACCACCTCATTCAAACCCCCTGCCCTGAGCATGGACACCTTCCCTTAGACCAGGTTGATCAAAGCCCTGTCCAACTTGCCCTTGAACACTCCCAGCAAAGGGACATCCACAGCTTCTCTGAGGAACCTCTTCTAGTGCCTCACCATTTCCAGGCTGCTGAGCATTATGGCACCTGCCAAAAATCTTTTATGCAAAGTGCTTGGCAGCATCACGTGGTGGAGTTTTACCTTGCTTTCATTGTAGACTTTGCTATAAATTGACATTGCCAGGGTTGCACTGGGAAAGACTTCACAATAACTGTGGAAGGATTAAAGGGAAGGCTTTTTTTGCTTTTGTTTTTTTATTTTTTCCCTCTACTTTTCAGCTGCTGAACAAAGCAGGTGAGGAAAAAAATTAACACATTTAGTGAGCTTGGCAAATGGCTAATTATTTGTTCATTTTAATATTTTAACATTTTAATTGATACAGGCTGTTGGTTGACAAGCTTTAATGTGACTGTTTCATTTTCTGTACATTAATTTGTAAATTTATAAGCAAATGTATGCTGAAGAAACGGTTTCATTTTATTTGAGTTCAAAGTCTCATCTGAAACTCTTTAAAGATGTACTAAAAATAATTACAACTGAAAACATAAAAGTCAGCATGAATTGCCATAGATAAAGATGCTCACACACTGACCATGTTGAAGAACATGCAGGTAAAATAATGCAGGTCAGATAAGCAACAAACAATGATGGATTGCTGAATTAAGGAATACTATGCAGCTTTGTGCCCTGAAGGTTATTTTTAGAATACAAATGGAAGTATTGTTCAGCTGACAAAAGAGTAAATATCCAAGAGCCATATTAAATGTTTTGAAGAAATATTCTTCTACTTTAAGTCTCAGGGAGATGTGGAGGTATTTTGCTATGAAAGAAGGTCCCCAAGTGTGATCAAGACGTTAGAAAATTATCTCTGTGCTTTTGCCAGCTCACAATAAGCCACCAAATTAAATATGAAGTTTAAATGAAAAGGTCATAACTCCCAGCTTAATTTTATATAGGAAAAGAAAACGAGCTGCCCAATGACTGAAACCTCTAGCATGACACTAGGCAAAGGAAGGTGAATCAAATAGATATTTAATCCTAGGCTGTAATAGGGACTCCTAATCAGTGACAGCCTTCAAAAGATTAGAACAACTATTCATGTATTAATTTCAGCCCTAGCTGGTTTATTTTTACCTCTGCTACTTTGCCACTTTGATTCAGTAGACCTTCTTATACCCTTCCCTTCCTGAATCAACCTTTCCTCTTTTGGATACCCTCTTCCAATAGAAAATAGAAGATGGCTTCAAGATAAGCACCATAACTGACAAGAAATATGAGATAAATTTCCATATATAGATATGGACCCAAAATGCCCATCCAACATAGGTTTCCCCCTCTTCCCCCACCCCCTTCTTGTCCATTAGTTTTTAGATCTGCAATACTCCTCTTTGCTGGATGTGCTTTTATATAAACACAGCAGTGCTTGACAAGATCCACTGAAGTCAAGAATCATTCTACTAGAATTGAAAATAAGCCAGGTTTCTATTTAATAAAAATATGAGAATAAAACCTACCTATTTTGGCCTTTCGCCCTTATACTGCATGTTTCTGAAGTACCTAAAGTACTTCTTATTTACACTTGAAATTGGTGATGCTGAACTAACCCAGCAAGGCTTTACTGAGGGGGTGATTGACCTCCTCTCCCATTTTGCACTCCAGACAGAAAAAGATCAAATTTGGTTTACTTACAAAGAGATATTTGGGGACTCTGAACAAAACCTTCCCTCAGTGCTGGGAAAAGTATAATATTTATTTCAAACTATGCTTCTTCGAATAACAATCACACAATTTTTTCACACTTTCCCTTTGAAATTGTAGACATAAACCACAGATCATTGACAAAGGAAGAAGCTGTGTGCATAGCAGCTTGGTATAAAATATCACAGCTGGAGGAAGGGAAATAAAAAGAAGACAATGAACGTTCAAAATAGTTCTTACCTACTTTATCTGTTCAACTGGACAGGGTGCTTCACAGTGATGACTACTGGAGACTTAAAATAATTACAAATTCATATTCTACTTTCTGCTTCAGACATCTGTGTCTACTATTTACAGAAAGAAATATAAACGGGGTGCCTGTGATTTGCCAGACTGGAATAAACATGCTCAAGTACAGATATCTGCACAGAATATGCAGAGAAAGTTGATAAAGAAGCAGATGGCTTATAATCGTTTTTCTTTTCCTTTCTTGCTCTATCAGCACAAACAAGATACAAGACATTTTCCCCAAGCCGATAGGTTCCTAATTTTGGGTGTTATCATTTATAACTTTCTAACAGCACTTTTAAGAAGGGAACACTAAATTGTCTGAAGCCACTTCAGTGCAACTGATCAATGAAAAAGTATATTTAATACAAAGAGCAGGAGATTAATTTTTTAAGGGATGATTTATAAATCTACCAACAATGACATTTATTCATGAACCAGTTTTGCACAAGTGATGCAGGTACAGCAAGAATAGCCATCCCTCCATTCTCCCATTAGAACAGAGGGTTCTGTGAACAACACACCTCATCAGCCCACTACTGCTGGGCAATTTCCTTTCTATTATATTTTACTAACAACTGACTTCTGAAACCTTGCATAAGGCTTTCTGTAGTGGGAGGATGAAGGCTTCTGTGTTTCCACCTACAAAATTAGGCAGAAAAAGCATATATGTCCAACCAGACTTGCATTCAACAATGAATCCACTTCACTAGACCTGCTGCATGTGCACTGTGCAGCCAGTCTGTGCATAAGTTCATCATAAGAGCATTGCCAAGAAACCATTTTGTGCTGTCTAGCACAAAAGTTAAAGTACATTTCAAGTACTGGAAAGTAGTGAATAGGTTTATATTTATTATGACATTAATTTTGTGTTGCCTTTTCCCTGTACCTCAAGATAATCTTCGTGTATTCCCAAAGTTCCACCACCAGCTGAAAATATCCATCTTCAGTTTTCCTTCCCATCCTTTCAAAAGGAAATGAAGGTGAAGGATCACTATTCACTGTGTCCTGGTGGAGATGTGCAATTGAGATGATTTTGTATAATAGGTATCTCAGCTGAAGAATTGTATTACATGAATTAGTGTCTCCTTTTTATCTTTATATGTTGTTCAGACCTCAAACAGGTTTAGTGAAGGGGCTCCCCAATCAACATGACCTGCACTGTGAAAACTTAACATTGCCACATACTCCATGCACATCTAGTATAACAATTCGGTCTTTGCAGTGTTGTTTACAGATCTATCATCCCCCCTAAATGTCTTTCTGACCCTCCCTATCCCTGTGTTGGTTCAAGACCTGTCACTTATGAAGCTTGTCTTGATTTTTTAGGTTTCTAGTTTTGGCCAGTGTAGGAGACCAAAGCTGTCTCTTACAGTCAGAGCTCACATGTGGTGAATCTCTCTTGTCATTTAGAATTCCAGCTTTGTGTGAAGAAACTTTCCCAAGGGAATTCCCGCAAGTAATTTTTGAATTCAGGAAGTTGTGCTATCTAGAGAAAATTCCAGGAAGCCTTAACATTCTCCATTGGTTTTTTTCACCTTTTTTTTTGCACTTCCCCCAAACAAACCTGTGTTTAAGGAGAGGAGTTTTTTTATTCCATGTTGTTAAATTACTGTCAAGTAGGATTTAAACCATTTGGCTTAAATTCCTACTCAGAAGTAATACAGGTCCCCAGACAGAATAATATCCATTTAATTACCTACTGCAATGCAACTGATAAGACTGTTTGCTAATATTTTCATACATGGACATGATCCATACTTAACAAGGCACATGAGGATCTCTTGTTGGAGTTCAGAGTCCCTTGAATACAAGACAAAAAAGGGTAAAATTAGAAGAGGAAAAAATACACAGAGAAGGAGCAAATACGGAATGTGCTTCAAGACGGAGAGAGTGTGCAGGTTTTTCCTGACTTTTGATTTCCAAAAAGAGGAATTCAGGAAGTGAGGTGACTTTCTGTGAGTAGATCTAATACTCTGGAGACACAGAGGCCAAAAGAAAAAGGTTATAGTCTCCTTCTTTATAAATAATTGATTCAGCCCATGTACAAGAATTTTAGCAGAGAGAAAGAGGAAGGTTTTTTATGCAATAGATAGAAGAGGCCACTATTTCATTTGCTTGTATAGCGCATACATTAGTGGGGACATATCTGAACACAGGCTGTCTTTTAAGAGTTTCGTCTCTGAACTGTGGAAGTCCATGTATTCAGAAACTGCTGCATCCTGTGGCAAGTAGATATGCCTATTGCACAGCAGAATTTGTGTATGTGAACAGCTCCTGAACTTCTAAAAGCATTAACAGTAAGAATAAGCTACTGCTGGCAACATGGAGATGAGGCTGGCCATGGACAAACCCAAATACATGTACTGGGCAGATCATAACCCAGGAAGCTTGATCCTGCTTGTTCCTTAATCAAATGTGTGATGATAAATGGAATCCTTCCTTCTACTTCCAGTCATCCTTTGCCAGCAAACAGTGCACTGTGCATGTAGCAGCTGTCCTCTTTTTGCTACTTCTTCCTCTCTTTTGAATTTTTTTTAAAATATAATTAGAGGAAAACTTGCCATAATGATTAACTGCAGAGGAAGTAATGTGTTAAATTGGTCAATATCAAAGGTATTTGTCTCACACATAACACAGCAGTGTATTAATCACAGAGATCAGAATAAAGTTCCTTTATGGATTCAATAAGGACATGAATTAGAAACATTCTTAATTGGTCTCCACTAAAGCTCTGCAAAGCCTTAAATGCTTCTGAAATTTGAATTGTTGCCACAACTGGTCTCACGGAGAAGTCTCAGAATAGATTTTGTTAGTGGTGCAAGAGATATGTGAGAATTGTTCTTTACATTATTTGTGTATAAAATGCAAATGCCACTGTATTTAAGTTACTGAGATTACATCAATATGGAGTAAACAGATTAAAAGATTCATAGAATCCAGTACTTACTTCTATGCTTCAATAAATTACATTATTCCTTGAGACTGGAATTCCTATCCAGTTTTCTTATCAAATCAGCTACACATTAAATGTCACAAATTTCAAACCTGCTGGGTACTGGTTTTCCTATTCAGTTTCTGCTGCTGGATCAATCAACCTCACTGAAAATCCATGAAACAACTAAATAGTTCAAGTGCAAATCCCCCAAAGAGAGGGGCAGTGTTTACTTGTAACTCATTTACTGTTTCTCAAAGACTACAGAGCGTGTGTGCTGCAAATCAAGGACAGCAGTGGATATGAATGTGCCCCTTTCCTATCTAAAGTGATTGTTCCAATAGGAAGACTGTTGTAAAATAAAATTAGTCTGATCATACAGCAGATGGGGACATTTTCTTGATGTGTTTTTTAAATGTTTGTGAGATAAATGTATTGTACCACTTGGGTTTCATAGCACCCATCTGTAATTCCACCTCTAATATTTTAAATGAGTGTGACCTCACATAAATATGTTTGTAGCATCTTGCATAAATCAGTGCTAATTGAATGTTGCTAGTATCTTATTAAACAACATTTGTACTAAGATTAGGAAAGAGAAAGAGGCCACCCATTTACTTATCTGAATTTCTTTTCACAGCTGAATCTTAATTTTTCTCTCCTCCCCCATCTTTATTTCTCTTTCAAGAAGAATGCAGGATTTTGCCTCACAGTGAAGATCTAAGAGGCTGCAAGCTGAAGAAGGATGCTTGAAGGATGATTTAATTGTAAAGTGTTTCATTTAGAGCCTACTCAAGTTTCCAGCTGTGAAATTGCAAGATCCTTATATGCCGGTATTCAAGGCAGTAACTTAAGTTTATATAGGACTTCTAACTGAAAAATTGCCAACAGCTGAAAAAATTGTTAGACCAGAACTCATAAAGTCATGATATTTGCTTTAATTGGACTTTTCATTAGTCTTTTATTTTTAAACCTTTTGAAGCACACTGTGCATAGTTACAGCTTCCCTCTGCCATCAAGAAGGCTGTAGGGTTTTGGTTTTGTTTTAATGAAAATTGAGATTCTTTCATAATAAAAAGAGCATGAGAGAGGAGCTTTGAGAGAAGCCATCAAACATGATGAACAGACCTAAGAGATGAAGAAGTTATTTCAATATAGCAGCAACAGAGCAGACACCATTTTACTGCACTGTGTAGCAAAGATGGCACAAAGCAGATCCTAGAAACAATTTAAACAAGCACAGATTACTTTATATTTTTTCCCTATGAATATACGCAATTCCAACTGCTTTCCTAACTGACACAGTTTAACATGACTATATTTGGATAAAATACCCACATCTAGCAGAATGCTAAGAGTACCATTAAGCTGCCACATCTGTAATTTTAATGCATATTTGAACAATTTTACATCTAGAACTAGGGTGTTTCATTCTTGAGGAAAAGTAACTGTCATCCCAGTGCACAGTGCCCTTTTTCAGAATGAATGTAATTTGATTTTATTCCATGATTGTAAATGCACTGTGTATATCCACCACATATTCACCACAGCCTTTCTGATGTAACTGCAACTACACAATGACAAACTCTGCAAAGGGATGACTGGAGGGGATGTGACAGAAGTCTCTTAAATCTACAATGAACATGGAAGAAGAGGAAGTGGGATTGATCATTCACTCCTTCCCCCAGAGCCATAGGATATAAGCAAAGCCAGCAAATATTGAAATACACAACAAATAGCAGCTGTTCCTCTTCTTTGTAGGCAGTTCACCTGTGGATGATGAATAAACAGATATCACACCACGCTCAGGAATTTTGTTAACACAAAATTTCTGCAAATGAGGACTATTAGGAGACAACATACGCTGGTTCTCTTCTGACACTGTTCCCAAGGCATGTCCTGAAAGCTTTTGCCAGAGACAGGATGCTGAACCACAAAGTTCTTTATTCTGACACCTTCTGGGATCAAAACAAGATCATCACCTGTTTCTTCATTTAGACCCAGAGCTCTAAATGCTCTGTTAAAAAAGAAGCCCTGTGTAGACACAGGTCCATAAACACATCACTGAGAAGGGTTACACCTTTTGCCACTTTCTGCAATATCTTTGGCTATAAAATTCAGGTTCAGCTTTGCCTCCAAATGTGGAGAATCGGAACATTTGTGTTGTGTAGCTGTGAGCAGTGGTGATACAACCCAATGAACTGCTGCCAGACAGGGACAAAAGCTCTGGTTCTTTGGGCACAAAATCAGCTCTGCCTAAAGGTCAGCTCTGCCCTGCGCTGTGTGGGCAGAGCTGAGTGGGTTCTGGCTCCACACCACATTCAAGGGGCTAAAAGTCAACCAGCATAACACTTAAGTAAGGAGATTTAAGTGCTCCTGCTAGAAAAGCAAAACAACAAGACATGAAAGCCAGCCATACAAGAGGCCCATCTCAAACAGAATTTGCCAAAAGCCAGTGCAACTTATTTGAATGAGCAGCACCAGCTGGAAGGGAATGAACTCCTCTTTTCTTAGAAGAGCTTTCAACAACCGATCTTAAAAACCCCTATAGAATAAAAAGATTGAAAATGTTTCCAGGTAAGTACAAATACCTTGAGTTTTCTTTCAACCGACATATGTAATGTCATGTTTCCAAATTAAAAACAGTTTGGTTTTCCAGTTAAAGCAGAAAAATTGCTTTGGTCTCGAATGTTGAACCAAAACACTGACTGCATTTTTGTTTGTTTGCATTTTTTTGTTAGTTGCTGTTGTCAAAGTGAGTTTGTCAATCATTAAGATAGCAAAGTCTAATTTGTCTGCTTGCACTAAAGGTTTCATCAAAAGTGTTTTGACCAGTTTTGTGTGTTTCATTCTTCTAGTTTTCACATTATTCCAACTGGAAGGTGGTGGCTGAAATTGTATCAAAACCTAAACGACAATTCATGGACCTATTAATGGAGAAAGCTACAGAGCTCAGTTCACTATGATTTACAGCCATCTAGCTGATGGCTAGAATGTACAATTGCTGAATACTTGATTTCATTTTCTACTCTAGAAGACATTAATTTAAAATCCTGTTTTTTTAAAAAAAAGCCAGGTAACAAAAATGTATGTGTGTGTCAGTATACAGTAATCTATTAAAAAAAAAAAAAAAATCCATGCTTGCTAATAAGATTTTTTCACTATCTGGGAAAGGGAATATATTTTCGACTAGTAATCATGCTATGTGAATTATAGTCCTTTATAAATAAAATTTATATCCAATTCTGAATATTATTAACCTGTTGCAAAGACAAGCTATCAGACTCTAGAGAGCACCGTATTAAAGTTACCTGCACAGAAGCTTCATTACATATGTAATGTAATTCTGCTTTTCTAGAAATGCATGTTTTCTCCCTCTGTCTTAGTAATGGCAATGGCTGGAACACGTTCAGAGGAAACTTCATCTGTGTAGGGGAACATAATTGCTGCTGTGTCTCGATATGGACATTGAAAGTTGCAAAGCAACACATTCAGGGCACCATCATTTCTAAAACAGGCAGATATTTCTATACAAAAACAGGAAAACTACTGGAACTGCCTTCTTGTACATATGCAGTGGTATCACATCTTGGCAAATACCTGTAGAGGGAGGGAGGAGCTGAGACTTGAGAATGCCAAAGAATGAAAGCAGTGTCAGCTGGCAGAGCTAGCAAGCAATGCGGGGTTGCCCTCTTTATCCTGTTTTGGTGACCCCACACACCCACAGCAGTTCAAGCTGCTTCCCCTTAGGGCACTATCACAAGAGGATATTCCACGCAATGTGTTTTCACAGACTTACTTTACCTGTAACTTATTATTGCCATAATAATATTTTTTTAATTGAAAATTAAGCCGAAAAAGCTAATCTTTGAGACCACCCAGCAACATCAAGTGGGAGCAAACCAAGATGGTTTTCTCATTGAACAACAGCATGTAGAACTGCAAACATGCATTCCAATAATTCCATCACCCCATCACTGCCCTAAATTTTCTATAATACAGTACAGGATACTCAATAGCTTTCAGTCTCATGTCCAATTCAAGAAGGCTAAACAGGAACACATTCCTTGTCAAAGCAACCAGAAGGAGGGGAATAAATTAAGACTGGTAGCTATATAATTACTGCTTCAGATAAGTATTTACTTGGACAAATACTATAGTATTATACACTTTCCCTTGAATTAGCCTCTATACTTTTACCTATGTAAACTTATTGCAATTGACTGCATAAGTAGGTTTAGTGCAAATTGATCTCTCATTTTTTAAAAAAGAGGGTGTGTAATTTATTTCATTTCCTGTTAATAAGCTTTACACAACAAACACTTGCAGCTGCAAACAACATATTTGCAGTCCCTTTTCCTGAACACAGAGCTAAAATCCAAACCCATCCAGAAACAGTTTTCCCTGGTAGTAAATTTTCTCTTCAGCAAAGAGTCTTACCAGCTACGTACAGATGCTATGTACAAAGAGACTAAGATTGCAGATGAAATGCAAATGATTTCCTTCCAGAAGTCACAGAACACATTCCAGGAAACCCAAGGCAAGAAATCTATGATATGACTCCATTCTTGGGGTCCCAATCCGGCAAAACACTAAAGTATATAATCCTCTTTTCCTTACTGTTTCTCCTCCCCAAATGGGAGCAATCACATCCTTACGAGTAAAGCAGAGTTGCAAATGCCATCTGAATCAAGGGCCTGTAGGAGCTACTCACAGTAAAGAAAACCAGATGGGAGAACAGAAGCTTTCATGACACTGAATGAAAAATATGGAACATTGAACTTCTTACAGAAAAAAAACCAAAACCAAACAATCCTATTATATCTATTAAGGAAATATTTATAGTATATTGTGCTTTCAGGCTGTTTCTCCAAGATGAAGCTGAAGAGGCAGCACTTAAAATGCATCAATTACAAATGTTTCTAAGTATAGCTGAACTTTTAAGCGCTTTCAGAACAGAGCTGAACTCAGGACACCTCTTTAGGGATTGAAGAATAGACTGTGTATCAATTATAAGAATATAGATCAGAACATTTCAAGAGCATCTATCAGCCACAGTCACAGCACTGTAGTGTGATCAGACCTTCAGGGAGTACAGATGTCAGGAACTGCAGATGCAGGCACTGACATGCCTGCAACACACCCCATCTGAAAGAAAATTCCGGTCCTCTCCTTTGCCCTTCTTACAGACATTCTCTACTGTATTTTTTGTGTCCCCACATTCATTCTGCAGCATGTTTGGTGCATCCCAGATACCGTTCTTTCATCTTGCTCACTCTATACTCATTTCTTTTCTGTACTCTTCCTTGTCTTTCCATTTCCCCCCTTGACCTTCAGATCCTCAGCACATTACACAGACCCACTTAGCTTCTGAAAAACCTCCTTAAATTCTCATAATCATGAGCCTTTACCCTTGCTAGCCATAAAACAAGACAAACACAGGACTAGAGCCTGGAGAAGATCTTTATCTACATACCAAGAGTCTGAGGGTTTTGTTTTGGGTTTGTGGACTTTGTTTTGTTTTGTTTCTTTTCTTTTTTTCTTTTCTTTTTCTTGTTTTTTTCATAATAGAAATACAAACGAAACAAACCAAAACCACCCACAAAACAACAACAAAACAATATAAACAAACAAAAAATCCAAGTACTAGTTTACTGAAGCATTTGTCCAGACTTTGGAATATGAACAGGAAGACGAAGGCTATGACACACCACTCCAAATTAAATTGAAATCTCTTGCATAATCCTTAAACCCAAAGGTCTAAATATTAAAAATAACTCAAGAAAATATTCTCCAAAGCATACTTCCCACTATTACTCATGCCTAGATTTTATCTGGAGGAGCACCTACATAGGGCTCTGGAAGAGCATGAGGCAATGAGAGGATCATGAAAAGAGGGATGCTAAACATGTGGCGGAGCTTGTATTTTGAGTGAAGATAAAAACCCACTGCTGGCAGTCTGCAAATCAAAGCAATTTACCACTTTGTCCTAGAATTCAAGTAAAGAAAAGAAAAATGAAAAAAGCCACTTCAAAGGATAGTACACAACTGAACAGGTATTGACGACAGACTCAATCTTTTTTTTATTTTTTTTTTTTGGTATGTTTTGATTTATTATTTCTAACACTTAACATACTTTCTTTCACATTTGGGATATCTACCTCGCAGCCACTCCTCTTTATAGCAGTTCCAAATTCCATGTACTGCCTCTTTATTTCTGTCCCTCTCTTGCCTGCTGCCGTAAACATCAAGTCCAAATTTCTTAGTGCAAGCCTCTGACCTGTTTATGCAGCATTGAGTCCATTAACTGCAAATGTCTGGGAATAGACCTCACTGGCACCAGAGGAACACAGAAAATAAAAGGACCTGTCTTCACATCCTGCTTCTTTACTGTTCTATTTACTCTGGCTTTTCCAAACAAACAAGATTTCATAGTTCACACTATGAATTCACAAGCCAAAGTTAAATGAGAAAGTTTGATATGCCACTTTATAGCCTAACTGCTAACTATTTCAAATACTTCAAATTACATTTATGTCCCTGAAAAATGAGGGCAAAAAACGATGGCAAACCAAGAGCTGGTGAGTAGTGGTGCTGTATTTTTAAGCTGAATCTCTAATATTCAATGATGAACAGAAATCCTTTGGAAGGATGAAATAGCAGGAGAGGCAGAAAGGTATAATATAGCCAATATTCTTCCAATCTTGCAAAGAGAACTCTTTAATGCAAACTTCCAAAATGGCTCTTAAGTGAAAAGTTTGTAATTCAAAGAAAATAAGGTAAAAGATATAGCAAGGTTCTGCTTCAGCTGGTTCAGCAAGGGACACAAAGAACAGGACTTTCTGAGCATAAACAGACACCCAGGCTTAGGGTGCTTTGCTGAGTGGGAACCCACGGGGTACTTCCACTTGGGGTGCTCTCTGCATGTGACACAGGATGCCAGGCCAGGCTCTCTGGGGGTAACCACCTCATCCTAACCAGTAACACCCCACGGAAACCTCACTGCTGTGCCCACCCTGGTGTCTTTCTACCAGAGCTTCCTGCAGTGCCTCTTCACAGAACTGTGCTGGTCATCTCCGATCAGCCCCCAGACTAAGGATTCCTGTGTGTTCTCTTCCTCCCTGCAGTTATTGATCTGTGTGCTAGTAGTAAGCTCGTGGTAAGAGGAAGAGATACAGCTGTCTTAGAAATTTAGGGCTAATTTGTCACCATCTAACACAGACCATCTGTCTAATAGATAGAATTAGTGTGTAAAAACATGGGCATAAGCACTCAGAAATTGAACACTGGCACGCTAAGCTATAGTTCCAACAGCTATTCTCAAAGTGCTGCAATAAAAGGTGCATCCTGGTAACTGCTCCATTTTCTGACCTTTAAGATGAGCTTCGCAGAGACTGTTTTTATTAGAAATTTTTTTTTTTTTTTTTTTTTTACTTCCTTCTCTTTTAGAGAGATATATCTTTGAAAGAGAAAAGCAAGAGCGCTGTCCATGCACCAGCAAGATCAGAAAGCCCCTTAGCAGCAGTTTTAAGATAGCATAAAGATGACTCTGTGGAATGAGCTTGTTCAGTTTTGCACACCTTTCATCCAGCAGCTGTTAAAGATTGCTTATAATATTTTAATGGCTCTGTAGACTTAGCCCATGACCTTGGTTTTCTTCTCTGATCTGTGCATTTCAAGAGAGGTCATTCACTTTTATTTAATCCACATCTTTCCTTATTCTCTGCTTGCTCTTGAGACTATTCCTCCTACAATAAGTTGTTGGTTTCTTATTCTTTTTTATCCATTCCCTTTCCATGGTGTGCTTCTGCAAATAATTTTGGGTCAACAACGGCATGAAACTCATTAGGCCCACTAAAGGCAGTAACCCCTTTTAGCTGCAGGTCCAGACAAACAGGAATGCTGCATTCCCATATCATTCTGCTGGGGCTGTGGATAACACACAGCGCACTGGTAAAGGAACAAACTGCAGTTCTCAGAGCTCTTCATTGTCAAAGCAAGCCTGACCACTCAGGGGACACAGTGGTAATGAAAATGCGTGGAATTAGAAGGTCTGCCTATTAGTCATAATTAGTCATGTAGATTGCTCTTATTTAAGAACTTCAGGTCCATGAATTTTTGACAATTATTGAAGTGCAAATCTTTTAATTAATTTTGTTTTTCTTTCACAAGACATTCCTCTATTATCTCCAGGCAACAACCCCATCAACAGGAAGGCTGACATTATATTTAGTGTCTAAAATCAAATGAACGCTTAAATAGTTAACTACACTGAAAGAAATACAGTGAGGGGCAGAAGAATAGTCACTAACTCTTATTTGCAATCAATTTTTAGTTCTGGCCATGTAAAACATGCATTGTTCTCTGTGACTCAGTTTCCATAGGTATAACAAGGAGATAATTTTACTTATATCACAGAACTGTTGTGATAAACAGTATATAAATTTGCTTTCATAAAGAGGCATATAAGTGTCTAAAATAGGAAGATAACAGTACTAATTTCTGCAGGAAACAGCTCTCTGGGTAACTGAGTTGAACTGAGATCCTATCTTTCCTCTGTTCTCTAGTCTCTTCAGAGCCAAGGCTGACATCTGTCTGGCTCTCACTGAAAGAAGCACAATTTCTAAGCAGATTCAAAGGGAGAAGACAACAGGAGGCCCGTGAACCAGTGGACCCATTCAGCAGGCTGGAACAGTGGGCAAAGACACAAGATTGGGTTCTCCTGCAGGCTACTTGAGACACAGCAAAAGTATTTATGATTTTTCAAAGGCACCTGTATTTTTTTTTTTTTTAATTTTTCACATACTCATCTCAGAGTGCACTGCACAGTGCAGAAACTTTTTGTGTCTACACAAGTCTATTTGATACCATTCAAACAACCCCAATTTCCAAATGCCAAAACACTAACTTGCCATAGCATATATGAGACTAATTACTGGTATTTTTTAAAAAGAAAAAAGTGAAAGTGGTAACACAGTCCTGACCTTTCAACACATTGAATGAAATAACATTACTAATTGCAAAAGTAAAAATAAAACTAATTCTTCAAACTGCCTCATCACACTGCTTCTCAATCACCAGTAAGAAAGGTTTGCATGCCCTGCAGAAGTGAATATATTCAAGGTGCATATTTTTGTTGCTTGCAGAGTTCAGCATTCTGTTTTAAACTAATATTAGTACCTTCAAAACGTTACTTTACTGAGGGTTTTCTTTGAAATGTAACAACACTGAGAACATATCCATCTATTTCCTAATATTGCAGTGGACATTTTCAGAAACTTTATTTTTCTTTTTTTAACTAGCGAGGTGGTTCCCTGCACATTTTGGGCTCCTGTTTCCTTTCATTAATAAGTATATTCAGAGATATTTGCAATGTTTTCTTCCCCAAAAGTTGCAGTAAGCTCTTCTGGAGCCACAAATTCTGCCTGGGTCAGAAACCAGATTTCTTCCAGTTTTACACACACCGACAAACTAATCCTTTATTTCAGAAGGTGAAAACATGGTATTTAAAAAGCAAATTGGGTATTGTCTGGTTTAACCCAGCCAACAACCAAGTACCACACAGCCACATGTCCACTCCCCCACCAGCAGGATCAGGGAGAAAATTGGAAGGGGAAAAGTGAGAAAACTCATGAGCTGAGATAAAGATAGTTAAACAGGGAAAGCAAAAGCCACACATGCAAGCAAAGCAAAGCAAGGAATTCATTCTCCACTTCCTTGGGGCAGACAGGAGTTCAGCATCCCAAGAGGAGCAGGCTCCATCACAGGTAATGGTGACTTGGGAAGACAAAGCCCATCACTCCAAACATCTCCCCTTCACCTGCCCTGGCTGTGTCTCCTCCCAGCTTCCCAGGCACCCGCAGCCTCCTTGCCAGCCTGGCAATATGAAAAGCAGAAAAGGCCTTGGCTCTGTGTAAGCCCTGCCCAGCAATAACAGAAACATCGCTGTATTATCCACACTGTGGATAATACACAAATCCAAATTTCACAGCCCCATACCAGCCACTGTGAAGAAAATTAACTCTGCTCCAGCCCAAACCAACACAAGTATTAAATTAGTTCAGTTCAGATCTTCTGTTGTAAATATGAACTGCAACACAGTGCAACAATTTCAGGCATCTCCATTTTTGGCAAGGACAAGAAAAGAAATGAGAATATTCTGACATTGTATTTCGCTAATGTTCTTGAACTTGAGTTTTTTTCCTCTACAATAAGTCCAGTTTTAACAAACTGTAGAACCAGACTACCACAGCTAAATTCCTTTGTAAATACCATATGACTTAATCACTGGAGGACATTTTTCTGTGTCAACCACCATTCTTCTTACACAGTGGAACTCTGCTTGGTTTAATTTTTTGCCCCTCAAAATGACAAGAATGGTGTGGTTTCCAGTGAGTATACTTCATGGTATTCCTGTTTTCCTTAGCCTTGTGATAATTTTTCTTTGGTTTCACAAAGAAATCTCAGTTTGACACTATATTTTAGATAATTTTTTTTTCACCCTTCTTCTTATAAGCTCTCCTAGGAGCCCATTCCCTTCTCATCTTTTTCTCTAGCAATACTCATTCTGACTGCAATGAAAGAAGTCGACAATCGAGCCTGTTGGTTCTTAAGAGATATAAAGTTTAATCACGACTGAATTGAAGGATCTAAGCATTCAAATATACTCTTGGTGATTCTCTGGGAAGTATATTTGGTTTCCAGCAAAAAGACTTGTTTATACTGGAACATTACAAAACTTGGACATTGGCCAGAGATTTCAGGCTAAGGACCAGACCCAAATAGGATTCAGGTTCTTAAATAATAAAGAACCTTCTCAGTATGTCATCCTAGTGTGCAGCCCAGACTCCTTCAGTGAGGGGTTATCATCTATAGGCTGTTTATCTGTGGGTGGATCAGGCCAAGGAAATATTCATTGATTCACATTGCTCTGGTGCTTATCAGATCCCATCACCTCTAAAGCAGGGTGTCTCCCTGGGTAAAGGAAGTCAGATTATGGATTAACAAAGCACATGAAAAATTAAAACGCACAAGAACAGTCTGGAATAACTTTATAATATGCCACTGATAAGTAATTGATCCTAATAGGGAAGCTACTCTGAGGGGGCTCGGACTTGAGTACTGTCCCTAAGTTTGTGTAATATCAGTAGAGAGAATGCAAATTCCTAGAAATTAATTAGTTGGAAACAAGTTCCTACTGAGATCAGTGGAAATTGCACATCCAAATACTTTTAAGAATCTGGAGCTAAAGTTTTAACTTTTGAATCACAAGAAAGAACAAGATATTTCATGATAAAAATTCTCAGCCTCTTTAATTGTAGGATATTCAAATGCTTTTTTGCATCCATAAACAAGTCACGTTTTCCTAATTAACCACAACTACTTCTCCAAATCTTGTATTTAATGAGCACTAGCCTCTATATTTCAAACATTGGTAAAAGATTAATGTTTTGACAAGCATAAGCCATAGATACATCAAAATGAAGAATGTGCTGTACTTCAACATTTTTGCTTCATTTCTTGCTAAGCACTTCAGACTTTATGAATAAATAAACCGAAAATTGAGTAACTTGCTCTGGTAAAGTTTCGAGACACACCTATGAATAATCTGTTTTTAATAAACCCCACTATTTTAAATTGAATAATTGCCCTGCTGTATTTCATAGTCATCTATGAACAAGACCTGCAACAACTTTATGGTATATTTGAGTGCAAATAAAAAACCCCACAAATTTAATCTAAAGTGAAATATTAAAAATACAGACCTCTCATAAAATCATCTTTGTAACTTTGAACAATGTCATACCTATTCTATCACTGTGATAAAAATGGGCCAGTGTTTAAACGGCTCCCATTACCACAGTATCTACATATCTTACAGTCTTTAAGATATTGCCCCTCCACAACACACAGAAGTTGGTTAAAGTCCTGGAGTTGAAGAAATCACAGCAAACAAAGAATGATGTCCTTGAAATCCACTAAAGTAATCTTCAGGAGAGTTGTTTATACTTAGGGGTGCTCAGATTTTTCACCAGTTAAAAAACCCAGCAAAACAACAAACCTGAAATTTTCAAAGATCTGCCTTCTGTGTGCTCAGAACTCATGGGGCCTCTGGCTTGACTGGGGTGGCAGGGGTGCAGTCTCCATCAATGGGTGCACTTTTCACCTTCACATAACAATTTTCCTAATGTCAGGTTTGGTGAGAGGGACTCGGTGTTAAGTAACTCAGAGTGCAAGGATATATAATCACAGAATCATTAAGGTTGAAAAAGACCTTAAGATCCTTGAGTCCAACTTTCAATACTGCCAAATCCACCACTAAACCACATCCATAAGCATCACATCTACACAGTTTTGGAACACTTCTGGGGACAGTGATTCTACCACTGATTCTACCTAGGCAGCCTGTTCCAATGCTTGGCTATCCTTGCAGTGAAGAAATTTTCCCTAGTATCACATCTAACATCACATTTCCCTTGAAATACATTATTTATTCACCCTGCATTTAGGGTCTCATCTGGAAGAAAGAGATTTGGGTACCTTTTTCATGTGTTACCAAAGACCCACGTAATGTAAAACACATAACCTGT
The DNA here is from genome assembly GCA_035222235.1 of Margarornis squamiger. Classification (NCBI taxonomy): domain Eukaryota; kingdom Metazoa; phylum Chordata; class Aves; order Passeriformes; family Furnariidae; genus Margarornis; species Margarornis squamiger. The sequence continues at coordinate 14,524,686 of JAWWTY010000138.1, read as the reverse complement.
GACCTTACATTTTACTTAACTAATAACTAAAATTTCTCAGACTCACTATAAAAGCACTGAAGTTCAAGACCGAAGTGTATCCCATATCTGTCAGGCACAACTCTAGTGAAATAACATCTTCAGCACCTCCATAATTATGGATCTGTTGTGAGAACACCAATTCCTCCTCTGTGAAGCAATGCCTTAACCAACACATTATTGTTGTACATTAAAAAAGAAATTTTCTCCATAATCAAGTTTACTCTCTGCTAAGCCTAACTTGACAGGCTCAGTAATGGAGGGAACACCTAAAGGTCATGGTGTGGTTTTCTTGGGCATTAATTTTACTTATAGAATCAAAAGGATGTTCATCTCTAGATCTTTGAGCAAACATTGGATATAGCTTTAATCTGTACTTCCATTTTGTGGTGAACAAGACAGATTAAAGCCTCTCATCTGGGTTTTTTACACATTGCCTGGATGCCAGTTAAGAAATCCTGAGAAACTTTAAAATACCTGAGATAACTTCTGTACCTCAAAATGCCCAGTTTCTAGAACAAGTCATAGGGTCTGCTTAAGAAGGGCATGACTGTGTTTGTTTTCTTGTAGTATCTCCCCAATTGGCAGTGATTGATCAGAGCCCAGATTAGGACATCTGCCTTTAGTGCTTTCACATCACTCCAGTCAGACTGAAGCCTCGCTGGCTGAGACTCACAGACATTTCAGCAGAAGCAGGGCATTATCTTAGTTACTTGTGGGGGAGGCAAAAAGAATTAGAATGCTTGGAATGGAGCCACCCAGGAGAGTGAATTTTGAAAGCCTGTAACAAATATGTTAATGATGTTCTAGTCCTGCCCATCAGGTGTATTTTTTCTTCGCTGTTCTTATTAACATGAACAGGTTCTCCACACCTTGCAGAGCACCAAAGCATTAGCTGTCTTGTCAGATTAGAAGTAGAATTAGAACTTACGATCAGAAGTAGAATTTTGTATCCATGGAGGCACTGAAATTATGTTAAATTTCAGATTTCCTTGCTTAATGCAGATTATATATATTTGCTTATTTTTAAAATCTCATGTTCGAGTTAACTGCTTAAGTTAATAGGCACAATAAAGTATTTTTCATTTTTTCATGGCTGCTGATAAGTTTCTTGTATGGGCAAGATCCAGGCTGAGAAATCAAAACTGTTGATAAGTTCCAGCAAAAAGTAAAAAAATATAGATATCTGTGGCCCAGTCGCCTTCAAAGTGTTCTTTAGAAATGTGTTGCACTCCTTAAAATTAGACCTAAATTTTGCAGACACCAAATTTTAGCGTGGGATCCATATCACCTAACTTTAGACTTCTGTGATGTAACCATCTATGTCTGATCTAATTATAGACTCCCTTTATAGATAATGGATAGAAAAGGCACTTCTAAAACACATTTTTGCTGAACTATTTTCGTAATCCATCTTTAGATGAGATAAAAAATCCCTTGAAGTGCCCCTTTTTACTCACCCCTCTCTGAGAGGAGTTGTGATGACTGCTTTAGAAGTAAGCGCATGAACATGGATATCTAAAATCCAGCACAAACTCTTTCATCCAGGAAATGCTGGTACAAGTTTTGGCTATAGCACAAAAGCAGTTAGAACAGACACTGAAAATGTTTGCCCAATTACAGCAATAATTCCAGAAACACAGGCCTTTTTCATTTCAGAGAATCCACAAACCTGCAAGCTGGCAATAGGCCATATGCATATATATATACACCTATACATATATGCCTGTATGTGTATATATAGGCAGAGATGGGGAGGAAGAGAGCACACAGTAAAAATTATCCCTCAGCTGGCAACATTTAATGCAAGTTACAAAAGTCATAAACCCCTGTATTTGCAGTTCTAACAGAAATATATATGTCACATGGTCTTTTCTACAGTGGAAGAAATTGGATGCTTCAGAAAAGCATATGGAACAACAATGAAGGAGCATTTTTAATTTCAGTATAATAGTAGTGTAGTATAATTACACTTAAAACAATTGTGATGTGAAGGAAGAAAGCCTTGAAAAGAGTCACTAAGAACAGCTCATGAGGGAAGACACTGAAATTTTTTTAGCCTAACTTGGTTGGAGAGTGAATTTAAAAATGTATTTAAATATCAGCTTTGGTGCTGAGCTTTACAGCACCCAAATCTTTTCATAGCCTAAGCCTAAACAAATGATTTAGAAATTATTCAATTAATTAGTTTCCAACAGTGCTTCTCAGTACACTGTGTTCTGCAATGGAAACACAGTCTGTTTCATTTGAAAAGCACTCAAAAAGAAGAGAAAGGGTATTTAGAGCTAAGAAAACCTACCATACAAGTAAAGTATCTTCTTTCAAGTTTTTAGTGAACAAGAAACATGAAATGAAATCTCTTCAGAGCAAACACTACTATTTCAGGACATTTCATTCAGTTGGATTTCACAAGGAACCATCAACAATTTAGTACAATTATGTGGTAAACACAAATAAACAAGAACTGACAATTTTCTTCCTCTGTTTTGCAACCTCTGCAAATACAGATTAAAAGAACAGGAGAACGGTTTAAGAAGGGCTTCTTTTTAGTCTTTGACTATATGGAAAGAGACTATTCAGCTCACTTTTTCTAAAAAGATAGATGAAAATGGGAGGTATAAGCAAGTTTTTAAGGAACATTACTGAATATTCAAAATATTATTTGTTTAGAAAACGCAGGCTTGTGTCTCAGACAAAATTTCTTCTGTCCCAGGTTTGGTACTACTTGAATTCTTATTCTGAAAAATCACTGAAATACTGTTATTTTTTACTAAAAAGGTTCTCTCATCTCAGAATGGGTGATGGAATAAGAACAGTCCTAATTCCAGGATCACTACACAACAGGAGATGTTGTAAGGTTCAGAAGAGAACAAGGGTGCCTTGGCTGCACCAGTGCTACCTGCACATTATCGACCTGTTGGAACCTGACTGCAAGGCTTAGGAATTCTGCATTTGTCACACAGAAATAAATTTCTCCAGCAAATCATTGCCTTTCAGTTTTAAGCAGGTCATGCACCATAACAACTGCACAAACTGCTTTTTAACCTATCAGGCACTTATTTAATGTTTTTTTTATATACCAAAACATGTATTACTGGTGGTTGAAGACTTTATCATATAAGCTTTAGAGGGCACAAGGCATCTAAACTGTGTTTTTTTAATTAAAAGCATCTCACACGATAATCACTTAATCTATTCTGAGCTCCCTGAGATAGTAGTCAGATTTACCTAATCTATATAACTGTCATGTGTTTAATTAACTAATGGTTAATAGGGATTTCTAAAACACATTAAATCAATAGCATTAAGCAAAACGACAGATTTCTAATGAGACTCATTGATTTGGTGGCTGATTTTTAATGATTCCAGAATGAGCAAGCAATGTCTTGTAGAAGAGAATTACAACATCTCAACACAGCTTTATTACCTTGTTTGAGGAATGCTGTCTGTTGCTTTTAGAAAAGAATAATTCCTTTACAGAAATGCCCCACTGTTTTAATTCCATATGTGATAGTTAAGGATATAATTAATGTAGAAATGGTATACAGATCCAGAAAAACACCAGTAAGGCTGCTCTTTTGGCTAAGGTATCAAGCAGGATGTAAGTGTCCTGCAACACCAAGCACATGAATACCCAGGACCAGGGAACCTGCTGAAGTGCACAATATTTCCTTGCAAAAGAAAGTCTGCCCAAGGAAAAGCAAACCGGGGTGTCTGACACTGTAAAGGCCAGAGGCCATGCCAGCCATACAATAAACCTGCTCCTTTGGACACAGAGCAGCAATTTCTAGGGAATCAACTTGCAAATTGACTTTAAACAAGCAGCTCCACCTCTTTGTGACTCCATACCCCACATAGCAAGAACTCTTATAGCCAAGTATCTAATGTATCTCCAGTTCAATTTCCTGCTTAATATTCATTCTCAAATTTATGCTCTTTTTCCCAAGCAAAGCAAATTTTCATTCCATGTTGTCTTCACCTTTTGCTGTACAGTTCCCAAGCAATGTTACATACAAACTTTCTCATCTCTACTGTATTCAGCCTTCCATTTTTTAAGAAGCCAAAGACTTACTCATGGCATTTTAAATCAGAAAAAAGCCATTGAAAATCTTGTAATTTACTGATTATTTCTCCTAACTTTTGTCTTAATCCTCCTTACCAGATCATGTTATTTAATTTCAAAACACTTTCTAATATTCTTTCTCAGAAGGTCTTCCCTAAACCTAATTTTTTTTCTAACTACACCTGTCAAAAGTCCTTTGTTTTGTAATGAGTGTCTCCTTTATAAGATAAATAAAAAAGGTAAAATCACTATAAGAATTTTTAAATTAAATTGAATTTAGTTTTCATGTTAACAATACTAAAATATATATATATATACACTATTGATCTATGATCCAATATATCTCCAATATTTTCCAAGCAAATTCTTTAGGCAGGACTCAAGATATTTTTCCCAGATAAGGATTAGACAGCCAACATTTATTTTTTTTTTTTTTAGAACTCATATCTAAGCTTTAAAACCTTTGGTACAAAGCAGTGAGGAGGTCAAAAACTAAATACACATTGGTCTCCCTGGTCCAGCTTCTCATATGACCCTTTGAGTAGCTCTGCCATTTCTTTGAGTAGCTTTGCCATTTTTCCACTTATTATGTAGGGAAGGAAGAGAGGACAAAATAATTTCAAAGTGCTGACATTTGAAAAATGTTGACCAAATTCAACCTGAAAATGCTTGACCTCAAGACTCTAACAGCCACTAGCATAAAAAGCAGGGAAATGCTGCATTTGATAAGTTACTCATATTTGGGGTTAAACACAAAAGATGTACAGCAGCTGAGGTTATTAGACACACAGTGAAAATCCAAATTGCAGCACAAGCAGTTGTACTCTGAGTTTTTAATGTGCCACTGCTATTTCAAGTAGCTGTTGTATTTTTCAGTCGCTTTTCTGGAGTACTCCTGTGCACTGCTGCAGAATTACCACCTCAGTAGCACTGCATAAGGTGTGGATTGAAATGATCTCTACACCTTGCTGTGAAAAACATTGTCATGGACTTCTGTGAGTGGTTTCTAAACACCAATACAACCTGACCTAGGGCACGTGTAAACACTGGCTAACCTCGAATATCATTTTAGGACCTTGATAAAATACTTTAAAAGCCCTTGCAGGTCACACAATGGATTGTTACTGAAAAAGCATTTTTCATCTACAAAGAACTCCTGTATCGAAAAGGAACAAAAGTAATGGCAAAAATAGAAGCAGTAAAACCTGGGAAACATAAATACATTCACTGGCAAATGGATCAGCTTTTGCTGGCTAATCAAACCACTGTCAGTGTCATCATGAGTGTGGTCAATGACAAACCTACCTGGTCAGGAAGCTCAAAACATCTCAAAGACTGTCCTGTTCTGTTCCATTTACACTCACTTGCCCTTCAACAAACCTTCTGTTCCCCTGGTTTAAGTGTTTCATATAATGCAGTGGTTTTTCTGGAAATATTAGATTTATTTTTTTAATACCAGGGTCTAATGTTAACCAGTCATGAATTCAAACAGTTGGTAAGATAATACATGTTCTTTTCTGTCCTTTCATTTCTCTATTATGTCTTGTTATAACAAACAACAATTACCATGTTTTACTTTTATCTGATTTTATGATAAAAGAAGATATATTGTGCCATTTTTCATGGTGTATATCTTCAGTAGAAAAAGATCTTACTTTAGGATGTACACTTTTACTGAGATTAATTCCCACAATTAATCTCAATGAATTATATGTTTAATTAGATGCCTATTAATTTTTTATGCCTACAATGAATCATAGAGCTAACTTGAGGAATCCAGAAATGCATTGAATTAAAATAAACAGTGATTTAAGTTGATATTATGTCTAAATATCAGCAATTAACCAGACGCATGTTTTAAGGCAGGCAATAATGTTGTCTGAAGATGTGCATTAGGAAATGTCCTTCTAAAGATATTTGTCACTTCAAAACTCTGAAAAATTAGTATTTATTGTTGTGTGTACTGCCAGTCCTCCTCAAGATTGAATGATTGAAGGAATGTATTTAACTGTCGTGCAATTGTGTTTCATTGTCTCAGAGACACAGAGATTAACACACAAACTGAATACATTTAAAAGAGCTAGATGAGATGCCTGCATCAGGATTTCAAGGGTACAGGGTGAAATACAACACAAACCCCCTGAACATGTACCAAAACTCTTTGTGAATAAAGCTTAAAGTTGGTACATTCAGTGGATTTTGGGGGGAGATGGGGGAGGAGGCATGAGGAAACACTTGGGAGGTTAAACTATGAATTTGTTCATTTCCAGAAAGTATTTGTGAAAGCAGAGCTCCCAATGTGTTGAGGACATAAAAATGCCCTGTTGCCCCCAAGGAATCCCTCTAGGTGGCTCCCCATTTGTGTCTGTGCCCAAGCTCACGGCCCGAACTTCCCGCTGCAAATGCCTGTAGGCTACAGCCTCTCAGGAAACTGCTGGAATATTCTTTCCTCTAAATATTTGGAGTTTACAGGCTTTTTTATCAGTCTCACTTCTCTTGCACTATTTAGACCTCCATTAAGTACTTGCACTGATTACCCAGTGCATTTTTGGACAGAAAGGAAGGTCCAGTTTCTGTTGAAGATTATTGATATTACTTGAAAGTATAAAACTTCTGCACAAACCAATAAATTACAAAGTTTCAAGAGACAGAGTTAAATTTCCTGTGTCATGTAGCCTCATTTTTTTGGGTTGATTTCCAAGAAACAGTGTATTAATGAATTGTAATTTGGAAGCATAGTGGACATGTGCTACTCTTTCACTGACTTCCCAAAGGTAGGGTGCATCTCAGCTGCACCATTCAGAAAACAGGAAATAGCATTCAAGTTTCAGAAAGTGCCATGAATTTGAACACTAACCGTGGTTTCTTTTTTTTTTCTCCATGGATACAAACTTAATCATATATACAACTGATGTATAGTGAGGAGATAGCAAAATCACTATCTGCCTAGGAACATTTGCAATCACTCTTAATAACTGTTCACTTTTTAAATGAGCTTACAGTTTAATTAATTTTCAAAAGGTGGCTTAGCCATCATAAGAGATGGACCATTACTTCCCAACCAACACGAAAATAGCTTTTTGGAATGTATTTGGGGCTTTTTTTGTAGCAGTGAAGGTTTTTTTGACAGTGTAATCTGCAGTGCAAAATAGATATTGATTTGTATTAGTATTTTGTTTTCTTAAATTTCTTCCTGGTCTTTATAATTATGTAGAAGTGAGAGGCAACCAAGCTTTCTGCTGTTTAAACTAACCTTGATACTGCATTGAAAATGCATGAAATACTGCTATTTCTCCACACAAATTTGAATCAGCAGCTTTGGCAATGTGATTTCAATATCAGAACTGCAAAGAATACTTTTCTGTAGGCTTCAAGGGTCTCACTAAAAGCAAGGTTCTGACATCTTCAGTTTGGATGCCTCTAGGTTTCAGTTTGGTTATTTCATTTTACGTGGTTATTTATTTAGTATTACTTTTACTTAGACAAGGATGGCAAAATCCCCAGAAAGCCTTTCTTGGAAGAGTGTGCCAGTGGCTAAGTAAATGAATGTTTCAAACAAAGCCCATTTCAAAAGTCTGGTCAATGACAGCTGCATGTGTCACTGTGAGCCAAATCAAAGGGAACACCGTAAATATTTTGATGAGAAACTTTTCATTGAAACCGACTTTAATGGAAACTCTGGGGTTTAACTACAGGGGGTTTTTTGTGACTGGTGAGTGCTTTTTGGCAAATAAGTGTGCGTTAGAAAAAAGGTAGTTTTTACTGCAGATGAACTATTTTAAGCTCCTGACCTTTCCTATTTCTCCCCTTTGAATTCCCCTCTCAAACCAACAAGCCATTTAAGTATTTTTGGCTGAGCTATATGGGTATGCAGTCAAGATGCCTCCATCCTCTCCCCTGTCCTGCGTTCCATATCTTCACTAGAGATCAGTCAGGTCAAAACCACAAGACAGGTCAGCAAGAGAAGCCAGGGCCCTTGTTGGAGACACTGACTAGCCCACCTCCACTACACACACAGCGCCAGTCTGACAAATCTTGGAGACACCTGAATCAATACTTTACAATTCAGGTTCAAGCTTCAGGGGACAGCTTGCTTTTTTTTTTCTTTTTTTTTTTTTTTTCCCAATGTTATCATCCTAATGCTGAAATTTTCTACAAAGCTATCCCATTTATCAGACTGGCTTTAATAGTAAAACACTTATATTTCAGGCCAGGAAAGCAAAGCTCTTGATACCATACATTAAAAAATAATGCCATACGTCTGACTACTTTGGCAATGGTCTTAGCACACCAGCTGCTTGCGTCTCCCACTGCAGATAGAGCTAAACATATTTTTTTTTCCTACTTGAGGGAAGAGAACTAAGTTTAGCTCTACTAATTGCATTTTAGTCAGAAGAATATAGTCATACACCCCACTTGGAAGGTTTCAAAATCTTTATCATAGCAGAAATCTTTCCCTTGGAGAAAGGGAGAAAAATGTAAAATATCGCCTCTGATTTCTGCTCACTCCAAGAAGAAAGACCTATAAACTTGTACTACCACTTTGAATTTATGCTTTAGATTTAATTACTCTTGCAGAAAACAGAGCCTATGCACCATGATTTAAGGAATAGAAGTTCTTCATTTAGTTTCTCCATCATAACCCTAACAATTTAATTAATTTCAAGAGGGTGTATTTCTGCTGTGGTTCCCACTGTTTTTCATCAGACTAGGATCCCACATTTTCATTTTCATAAATTACTACCAATTTTTATTTGATTTTCATTCGTCTTGTGTATTAGAAATACAAGCTGATAGTATATTTAGTTAAATCCAATTAAACTAGGTTTACACTGAATATTTTGAATTTTCTGTCCTGCCAGTATCCAGACGATGAGCTCATAATACATTTATAAATGTTCTTAATTCTTACGTTGTCTACTCTCTGCTAAACTTGAAGCAAAAGAAGCCATGGTAAATAATTCAGTATTAAAATTTCAGTGGAGAAAAGGCAAAATTATTTCTTCTTCATGTTTTTTAAAAGGGTGCAGAGATGCAGAGAGATCCTGTACATGTTGCATGACATTCTACTCTGACCACTGGACCAGGAAGAATACTAGAGCAGTTCTGATTAATAAAGGTATTTTTCAGGAGTATTGTCGTCTTCTGTCATTTGGGTGACATGCATAATAATATTCTGGGGTGAAATTAATCCCCTAGGTCCCCTTCCTAAAATTGAAAGTAACAAAAGAGAAGAAAGTCAATGAAAAAAAACAAATAAAAAATCCAAGTGTGACCGGAATGTGAGCTTTGCTCTAATATTATTCACACGGTCTATGAAGTGTAATGATTAGGACAATATTTTTCCTCCTACATGGAAGAAAGAATGCCAGAAGTACAATAAGCATAAGAAACAGTTTGGCAGAATGGTTGGCATTTCGAGAGTACTTGTGGGGGAGAGGAATTTGATAACGAGATTACAGAAAACGAAGTGACTTCCCAGCTAATTAACGTACTATTGTCATGGTTTAACCCCGGCCAGCAGCCAAGGACAATGCACGGAGTGCTCACCCATCCTGCCTCCTCTCCCCTGGGGAGGAGAATCGGAAAGAAGAGCTAACCTCGTGGGTTGAGATAAGAACAGTTTGATAACTGAAACAAAATATACTAATACTACTAGTAGTAGTAATAAAAAGAAGAGAACAACAAAGCTCAAGAGAAACAAGTGATGCAAGATTCTGTGGCTCAGAACCAGGGTCCCCCAGTCACTCCTCCCAATTTATATACTGGGCATGGCATTCTGGGGTGTGGAATATCCCTGTGGCCAGTCTGGGTCAGCTCTCCTGGCCATGCTCCCTCCTGGTTTCTTGTGCACCTGCTCCCTGCCAGAGCAGGGGAACTGAAAACCCTTGACTGAGAGCGTGCACTGTACCAGATGCTAAGAAGAAAATTAACTCCACCCCAACTAAAACCAGGACAGCCATCAATTGGTAGTAAAATCCAACCAGTATAAAGCAACTTGCAGAGCAGCTGCTAATTTTGTTTTTGATTTGTTCCTTCTTGCATAATTAGAGAATTGTTTTTTAAACACAGTTAAAAATCAGGGAAAGGTGACTTACTACGTAGTGCTACTGAGACAACCAACATTGTCTTGGGGACAGTACCCTGCCTGCAGATTTTATCTCCTGTTTGCTCTGATCTTAGAGGAATCATAATTTCTTTGTACCCTAGACAGTAAACTTAACTATAAGTTAAGTAAAAGTCAAAGTAATTGTAAGAGAGTTATGGTGTCTGATTAAAATATTTGGTATCTAGAAATAAAACAGTGTTGCTTACCTTGTTTTAAGCTCAGTACATTGGATAATCAATACTCAAGGCTCCTTCAAGAGCTTGTATTTTGTATAAACCAGAGGTTACTTCACTATAACCTATTGTCAGTTTTGTTAGTGGATTTTTTTTTTACCCAAAAATCACATAGATTTCATGCTGAAATGTAAAAAAAAAAAAAGTGTTTGGAAAACATATCGAATTCTTTGTCCTATCAACCTTTCTCTTTAGGGATGCATATGTCTGGAATCTGATTTAATTAACATAGCATATATCTGATTATATGAAATCATGAATGATTAAAGCGTAAACATCAGACACAAATTTCTGTTAACTTTATCTGTTTACATTACATCAGAAGTTCTGCTCTGCTGTAGTCTCAGTGGGCTCTCAAAGGCTGCTGCTGGCTGGTTGCCCACCTCCCCACTCAGATCCAGGACATGCCAGGCCCTGCAGCTAAAAGGAGTTTCATCAAAGGGGAGGGCTTGGTTCTGTCCAAGGAATAGCAGTCTGACTTCAATTGGAACAAAGTTTCACTGCAGAGCCCCTACCCTGCATAGATTAAATTTGATACTTATGCATGCATAAGTACTTGCTCATATACATTTCCCCCAGAAGTGTTTAAAATGCCGAAGATTGTGTTGAGCTCCAACATCAATTCCTGCCTGAAAGTCCAAGTTTATAATCATGAAAAAAGAATCAGTCCATCCCAGTACCCAAAAGGTGGTTTAAAGTACAGCCAGAGTAGTGGCACCTCTGCCACTCGGGTGTGATGCCACTCGTACACAGCACTTTGGCTGCACTCACTGCTGGCTCCCAATAGCTTAGCACAGATGCATTACACCACAAATAACTTCAACAGAACAATGTTACAGGGTCTTCACACTAATATTAAAAGACAAAATAGACCGAGATTAGGAGAAAACAAATTTTGTGACAAGTAACTGACGATAATGAAAAAGTGTGTGTGCTAACTAACCATCTGCCATGGAGGGAGTAAAATTACCTGGTAATAATTTTGGAGACAAACACAAAGCTGACACACCACATTGCACATGGCAAACTTTGAGAACAAAATCACTTGCATGCAAATGGGAGGGGTATGGCCTACAGCATTTAATTTAACATCTTCCACACAGCTCCACTGCCTGCAAATGAAAAACGGGCCACAGTTTGTTAGGAGTAGGTGCTTCATACACACGCTGTACAGCTACCTGATATTTTAAGGCTATCAGCTCTTTTAATGTAATTTTTTGGCCTGATATTGACCAGCACCTTTGACCACAACCTAATAGAGCAGATAGTCCCATGAAACTATACAAATTATGAGAGTGGGAAATTTTGAATATTCTGCAGGAAGAGGTAGTTCATACTGTAACTATAAACAATATGTGGTTAAATTTAACCTATCTGTTCTATAAATTGAGAATTTCCAGGAAAAAATATCAAAAGGAGCAGTGGAAATAGAGGATGATCAACAGATAAAGATCTTCTTTTATACTGATCTTAGTTTCAAGTCTGTAAAGAAATTAACTTAAATCATTCCAGTCTAATAGAAGTCAAGATCCTCCACATTTAGTAAGTTTATCTGATGTACTTGCAATCAAACTCAACAGTATCTGAAATTAGACTGACAAAATGTCAACAATATCTTAAACTCGTAACATCAGACATACTGCCAGCTTATAGCTTTGAAAAGATAGTAGTTTCATGCTTCTGCTGATGCATTCTACCTTGGAAGTGCCCCTTTAAAACACAGAATCAAAAATCATAGTAAAGTTATTCATACAATTTTCCCTGTGCATGTAGAATAATGTTTAAAGCAAGGACCTGGTGGGAGGAGAAAATAAAAAGACTTCAGGAGATTAGCTGAGAAGAGAGCAGTAATGCTGTTTCTGCCAATAGCTGGTATATAATTTACCACCCATGAACATGCAGAGAAGCCACATAGAAAAATGTACATGGAAAGCTATAATTCTGACTACATTCTTGTACTATGGGTTTTAAGATCCCTTGTCCACTTATTTGAAATAAGAAAGTGGTCTAATTATCAGTGACATTTAAATTCAAAGGAACACTCAGTAAAGGTACATGTCTTAGACGAAACTATTGAGTTTAACTGATGAATTCAGAGACAGTTGCCTGTATTCATGGTGGTTCAAGTTCTGGGTTTTTCTTTTCATAATCACTAGAATAGATTATGAAAAGCGTTATTTTAATACTAACCTCACATAACAGAGTGCCCTGTGAACAATCTCGGAGGCTGTTTTATATTCTCTAGATATTTATACAATACAATTTTATATTACTGGAGACTATCAAATCTATTTTTCTTTGGTCAGAAAAATTCAGCTGTTGGATATCTGCTTGATTCTAGACGGATATGAAGTAAGTGAATCAGTAGATATTGATTTCTAACCATTCAAAGTATTACAATGAATAAAATTCTTTTTCTTTACAGAAGTCAGTACTGCATAACCAAAAGAAAAAGCATCTTTTCTCACTCTGCATAATATTCTATTAAACACAGTAATTTTTTTCAGCTGCAATAAAAACCTTATAAGATTATATTTAGTTCAAATTAAGTGTATTTTGATTAACAAGTTATAAGTTATTTGATTTCACATTTCCTTTTTTCCACCACCACTCCCTTCTCCACCATGTTCATTTTTCTTTCACTCTTGCTGTAGCAAAACACCTGAAACTTGCCCAGTGATAGGTTACATACCATACTATGAAGGAGGAAGCGTCACTTTCAGCCCTATCAAACACTGCCTTGAGACCTGTTTTAGTTTCCTGGCATTTATCTAAGAAGCTTACAGCACTGTCGGCCCAGAAATAGAAACCAGGAGGATACCCAGTAAAATTACTTGCACAGCCAAGATAAAAATTCAGCTTAGTCTCATGAAAATTCCATTGAGGGTAGGAAATGCTACAACAGCAATCCATAAAAGGAGAAAAATGAGAACACAGGAAAAAGATAATTTCTGTAAAAGAGGCGTAGATTGTAATGCTGTGCTGCTCCTGATTGCCAGAATGAGGCAGCTGAAAGTGGTGGTTGTAATGCTGAGCATAACTGAAGAGTGGTGTGATCCATGTACACACACCCAGAGCAGCAAAAGGAGCAGTATCCTCTTTGGAGATCTATCTATTATACCCTCACACCCAGAGGAAAACCAAGAAACTTTAGAGAGGCTTTTCAAGTTTGACAGATAGTTTAGAAAACAGTACAATCTTGAGCTCTAATATTTTATGCACAGTGCTTTGCATAGGGACAGCAACCCATATTACAAGGGGCCTGAGTCAGCAAAATTACCCTGCCGATTTGTCAGCATTTCAGTGACACAGACTCACTGTGTCAAAGCCTGTTCTCATTTATAAGGATATAAATATAGAGCAACTCTGCTATGGGGGAGGTAGTGAGAGTTTATTAGCTTTGTTTAGGAAGGTTCCTTGCAAATTATTCTAAAACCATTGTATAAATAATGGGTTTCTCATTTCTCTGTTTAGTGTATTAATAGAAGAGGATTTCCTGAATGGTAAAAAAGCACTGTCTGTAGGACTCACACAGCTATACCAAACTCTCACATACAACAGCAGAACTGGCACAGTGTGACATTTTTATGCATTACAAACTTGGTTTATTTCTGACTTTGAACGATAACACTGTGTTAGCCCAGGATGCACATGGAAAAAACCTGTTTTCTCAGTTCCTGTGTGCTGAGTCGTCTTTCAGTCACAAAGAACAAAATTTGTCTTATGGGCCAGCAGTGGCCACAGGCCATGGGCTGAATAACCCTCTGTAGAAATTATATGAACTTCAAAGCATCCGAGACATCGATCTCTCACACATGCAAACACCCACACGCTGTCTGTCTCTATTTTTTCCCTTGAAAATTAAATGTCAATAAGACATTATTTTTAACTATTTTTTTGTTTTTATGTTAATGGCAGGATGGTACTAACAGATGATCTCAACATTTCCTGTGAGATACACATGGCTTCGATAAACAGGCACCACTGGGTACCAGCCAGAACCTGAGAACCTTTTCATTCCTCGTATGGGATTTCATCGCACAACCACCTCACTGGAGGCATTCACACTTGGGGTTGGATTCAAAAGTTTCTGTGCTCCAGTCTTCTTTTGAGAAAGAGAAACTGCTGTTGCTTTCAGTGAATTAGAGACTGCAGAACTGGGTCACAGATTTGTCTGGATGACTTGTGAGAAGCTACTAATATATATCCAAACTTTAGATTGCTTATGGAAGGTCATCCATTTGTAAACAATGGCCCCTTACTGTGCACACCTCATTCACCTCATTAGTCCAACTCTGCTCTGCAAACACAAAGAACTGCTCTTCTTTGTAAAGGGCTTGTGCTGGGAGCTCATATTTTTAGCAAACAGGTTGCTGTTATTATGTTTGTGTTTTGGGTTTTGGTTTGTTTTGGGGTTTTTTGTTTTGTTTGTTTTGGTTTTGTTTTGTTTTTTAAGACTCTGGGTTTTGAAATATGGAATTCCTTTAAAATGTCATCAGCTTACCTGTCCAACTGAATCCAGAGGCTGTTTTCCTCCATTAAAGTATCAGAAAAGGTCAACTGTCTTTGAAGCTTCTGAAGGCAAGCTGAAACATATGTGGAATTAAGTCACTTCTCCAGTGCAACACTATATAACACAAACAAATGTCTTGCTTGTTCTCAGTGCTTGCCTCTGTACAATGGCAGGACTCTGAGCATTGCTTTTGAATCCCTTGGAACTTTACAATCTTTCTTAACCTTGGGCACCCCAAGCATCCTCAAATCATCACAGCTCCCAGTGTAATCCCATCATGCAAGAATCAGTGCCCAAATGTTACAAGAAAGTGAGCTACCCAAGAGAATTATTTTCTCAAGCAAAATTAATAGACTTCAAAACACATACTAGACAAATATAAGTAATTCTGTAAAAATTCCATTTCAAAAGTATGACAAATGAACAAGGATCCCAGGATGCCTAATTACATTTTCTTCCTTCTTTCATGATATTTTCCATATTACATCTAATTGGAAATCAGTGGTCTGATCATTTCTGAGCCATTCTGCTCAAAGTCATATTGATTAGCAATAATATTAAGGTTCATTTATTACAATATTATTTCTAGCATAGGTGCCAAAATTGGAAGGCATTGTTATTCTTCTGTATACATCTCAGTTGTTCAAAATTAGATGAACTTGTTACTTTTATGAACGAAAAGAAAGTTTTTCATTTCTACTTCACTTTTTCAGCGTTTCTCTTTTTGCCTTACTCATTTAAATACTTATTTCTATTTCACAGGGATCATCTCTCAGTCCAATATTTATTAATTTCACAAAACCATGCAGGAAAACAGTTCAATGTTATGCTAAGTCACCCAAGGTAGTGTAATAGGACTTTGTTCTATTACCTGTGACTTTTTTAGAATTAAAGACTGCCTGTTTAAAGCACAAAGGATAAATATCCATGGCGCTGTGCTCTGCACACTGGACTATAACCAAGTTTGATAACAGGGACGCATAATATGAGATTGGATGGTCTCACAAGAAACTCACACATTTCAGGTGAAGTTGTACGGTTTTATTTATGTCAACTTTTTTACAGTAAATGTTTTGTCCTTGTAATAATAGATATCTTGGTTGGATGCAGCCTGTAAGGAGTCACCAAAACTATTATATTTAATTGGATTTTTCCTAAGCCAAAGTACAGTAAGGAACAAGAAGGTTTCAATTAATGCCTGCCTATTGTCAGTTAACTTTAAAAGAGAACAAACTTGAGTGTGGTCATGTGCAGTATTAGGGAGATGCACAGGCATTAATGAAGAATCACATATCTCTGGGAGCAAGATAAATCTGTTCCCTTGCAGAATACGGCATTTCTTCTGGGCTGCCACTTCCCAAAAATCATAGCTTCCCTTATCATGACTCCCCCACAAGATAATTATGCCTTTACCTCTGACATGTTTCATTTTCTTTGCATCTCTAGTATATTCAAGCTGTTGGGCTCCTCAGTGCCTCAGGTTCACAAGGTCACGGATATGGGTCAGGTACTGCAACCCTAATCAGTTTTCCCTTCACTGAAGAGACAAGGCAAAGCAGCACAGCAGAGCCTTTATCCCACATACCCCCAACACCACTCTATGATCTTTAGGAATGACTGCAAAGTTAGAGATTCTTTATTCTAGGCAGTCTGTGATACCTACTCTAAAATTATACAAGGAATTATATCTACAGATGAACTGAAGTAGAGAGTCTCACAGTTTTATATATCTCAACTGTTGATTTTTTAAGAAAAGCAAATTTAGAAATAGAGCTTTAATAACTTTGATATTTATTTGACATTTGGCTAATAAATAACAATTTTTATTCACAAACATTAAAAATATTAAAAATACCTCATTGTCTTTTTCACACAGAATTAAACTCAGATTTCTTACTCCATAATTTATAATCTTTCTTAAGTGTGTATTATGGTTAATCACTTAATTCTATTGCACATAACTAACATTAAGGGAAAATTCTTAATGGTTTTCAACAATTATTAATTTTACGTGGTTAACCAAAACACAGGTTCTGGATTTATGTATGTCTTTGCCTCAAACAAAGTGAGAAGATCATTCGGTAACTGGATTTTGTACTCACTTGATTTTAACATTTCACATTTAATCAAAACTTTCAGCACAATAGCCCATGTAAGATTGGAGAGGCACATGTCCTGTATACGATCTCAGGTAGAAAATAGATATTAATTATTTATGGGAATTACAGCAATTGTCCAGTCTCTCAAAGGAGTAGCTCAGAACAGGCATTTCTTTTCTCCTTCCCATGTGTATCTTATATATCTTGCTTATCTCTTAATCGAGTCCTGCTCTGACATAACTGTGGGTTGGTAGAAGCTTATACAGCTGGTGAAGTTTCCCATGTCTGTCAGTGTCTCTTTTCTGTGGTTTCCCAAATTTCTGTCACATCAACACATCTCCTAACTAATCTCTCCATCAGCATCAATTTCTAAGCGATAAAAGTTTACTCATTGATGTAAGTTTTACATTTTTCCTCATCTGAGTCACAAATGTCTGTGATAAAGGTAATTCACTTTCTTCAGTTATAAAATGGCAATCCAAATATTTACCTCAGAGTGTTTTTTAAAACATTCTCATGAATGTTGCTGGTGATAATTTGTACTACAATAGTGCCTGGTGTGTTGCCCAAAAATTAGGGCTCAGTTATGCTATACCATGCACAGCAAGAGAGGATCCCTATTGAAAGAGACAACAATAACATTAAGCCAAATTTAAGTCATGAGACTTCATTAATGCAGGCAAAATGCCCTGAGATTCAGTGATATGACGTCTTACAAATTAAAAGTATAATTTAAAAAAAAAATAAACTAAAGGAACGCTTTTAATAAACTAATTTAGATAACAAATAATAGCCATGCAGGACTTTTCTCTTTTGCAGCACCAAAAGCATCTCCTTGTGCCATTTCCTTAAGCTTTACTGCATCATATGCACATTTGAAAGCTGTTTTTCATCTTGGCATTAATTCAAGGTGTTCTATGAAAGTATATTCCTCTAGAAAGAATGTTTTACATTTTATGCTTTTTATTCTTCCAGAAGAGCTAATCAATGTTTATTATGAACCTTTGGAATAGTAAATATGCATAGCATTAGACTCCTGTTTTCCTTGCCTCTCCTCTGGAGTAAACATTTCTAAACTAGCTAAAGGGAGGCTTGTAAGGTTTATTTTTTCCTTTTTTTTTTTTTAAATACACAATGAGGCTTGTTAGGATTTCCTTTTGATCAGTTAGCTCTGCAGTGCTGTAAAGTCACGCTCTGTAATCAGCAGCCAAGCTATAAAGATGGTGCTTTCATTTTCACAGCAGTGACATTCAGTGTGGCCTTCTTGTAACGCAACACATGCACCCGTGAGGGGAATATGGATTTTTTAAGTCCAGCATGATGAGTAGAGCCAAAGGGAATCTACTGCCTTGTCCATGTACATGTTGGAGAGCAGTGCAGCACTGGCTGTGCTGCAAGGAGAGGGATGTCCGTAGCTGGAGGGGAGAGAAGGTGAGAGCAGAGGTCGAGTGTCATGGTCCCTGTGTGAGCTGACCAGGCAGCTCTTGGCCTACACTGGTTCTATCTCACAACCAAATCTAATGTTATTTTAATTTATAAAGCTGCTGTGTTGGCTCCCTTCCCCTGCCCCACCTTTTTTATTTCTTTTAGTCGAGAAAGAAATCTTATTACTGAATACAGGAGCATGTCTGCTCCCAAGTCCTTCATCTTTTCTCCTCTAATAGAATCAGTCTTATGGAGGAGGAATTAAGTTTCTGTGGCAACTAATAGTGTTTGAAACATCATCAAATTTTAATTAACGATACACTACTGCTTTGTAGACAGGCATAGTTTTGAGATGAAGCTTGAAGAGGGCTGCCAGTTTCAAAATAGTTGATTGGTTTTTTAGAACCATGCTTGTCTCCAGAGTAGCACTAATGTCAACAGATCCACACTGAAATCTTTAGCCAGAAATGAAAGCAAATAAAAATAATAAAACAAAACTTTACCATATCAAATCTAAGTGTATGCCTATGATTTCTAGCCATGCCACAGGGACAAAATTAACATATATTATGGTTATGAGATGCCAATCTCTGGTTCGTTCACATTTCCATTAACACAATTGGAGAATCAGATAGATGAATTTTTTACCATAGTATCCTGCTCATGGATAAAATACAAAATTCATTTTTAAAATATTTGCACTAAGGGAACTATAACTATTCATCACTCTGCAGTAAGTTTCTAGTCATATTATGTTCCCAAGACAGCCATATATTTTGTACAACTTTTTGTTCAGACAAGTGTCCTCATATAAGTAGCATATGTACCATAAAAACAGTCCACAAGAGGACTTCTATAATCTTAATTCCCCATTTTTATGGCGATTTATCAATGTGAACCCAATACAGCTCTAGGCACAGAACATGGATATAACCTCTGTGTTGCAAGAGCATTAGGGTTATAAAGTCAAGCATATATGAGTGTCCCCAAAGTGGCCAACACAACCTCAGTTTGCCTTTCTTTTCCTTGAGTATTCAGCAACAATAGTGCTGAGGGCCAGAGAAAAGCCCACGAGGACATAAAGTATCCTGGCTTCACTCTAAGGTTTGCACAAGGCACAGTAAATAAAGTCTAAAGAGATCTAGTTCTAAGGTGGCCTGGGACATCAAATCCAGCCTGCTGGAGGCTTCTGCCAGCCAAGCCTTTTCCCCAGAGCAGATGAGGCTGCTCAGCAGCTCACACTGCTCAATTAGGCAAAAAGGCTTCTCCTTCCTCCTGCCCTGGAACAGCCCGGGCTGGGACGTGGCAGCGGCTGCCGCTGCCTCTGGAGGCCAGGCAGCACAGATGGGAAGATGCTGCAGCTGCCGGGGCCAGTGCCCTCTCCACTCCCCACAGGAGGGGCAGCAGCACGGGAGACAGGGGGAGTCTGGCTTTCCAGGATGGCAGAGATTCAGCTGTGACAGCTCAGCTCCCTGCCAGAGCATGGATGCCACAAGAGACTGCGTCTGGCAGAAGCTTCTTGCCAGGGAAAGGTGGCCAAGGAGTAACCGAGCATGGAAGTTGCCACACTGGGGATGTGAAGTGTGACACAAGGCATAGCTGAGTGCCTGAACCTTGATCCAGCTCCAAAATAACTCAATGTGAATTATCCTGAACTTTGTGATCAAATTCCTCATAATCCACACTTCAGCTCTGTTTTCTTCTGCCTGTTCTCAGCTTCCTACCTTATTCCATCCTAGTTTCTCCATCCAACTAATTTCTGTATCATTCTCTGATCTCTAGTTTCTAGTAACAACTCCTCTCTCTCATCAGCTTGTAATTTTACTATCTTCCATTTTACCAAGTCTCTTTCTGGTATTTTCTCCTACTGACACCTCATTTCACATTACATAAAGCAGGGTAACTGTGCCCTCTGCTCCTGGTGCCTTGGGTTGGAAAAAGATCTGTGTAGTCACTTTGAAGATCAGGATGCACTGATTTTCTTTTCCCTACTAGATTCATAATTTAACAATTTTTTTTCCCCAAATGAAGACAAGAGAAGGTACTTCACTGCCATCAGAGCAACACTTTAGCTAAGTTTCTAGTGCCTACCTAAAGATGTAGGTCCTAGCCTGTCTCAACCTACATATTCAAGGAGGAAAAAACATATTTTCTACTTAATTCATTCCCTGAAACAGCTGAATCATTCTGGTTGACACAGGAAAAATACAGCCTTGGGCAGATACCTGACAATGCAATTTTCATACTGAGTGACAAGTTTAAAAAAGCTAAGAAATGCTGATAGCAAGCTCTTGCAATGGGATGCATTGGACAGCCACACAGAGGAGCTTTACCAACAATATTAACAGACTACACAAACAGAATTATTTATGGCAGAGAAGAAGCTTTTGCAGATATCAGCAACTTACAAAGACTGGCCTCTGTGTAAGTATCCATCAGCTTTAAGAATACTGAGTTGACACAACCTGAGACCTAGGTCTGTACAGGTAATTCCCTCCATGAAGCCAGTATTAAAGCCACAAAGTACTTCTATTTCCAAAGTAATTTACCTTATGGTATTTTCCTTATAACCTCCCTTATAATTATCAATTAGTCATTTCAAAATGCTACCTAAGGGCAAGTAAAACTGCAAAAACAAAGATGAAATATATTGTGACTTTGATGTTGTTGTCCCTCTGGTTCTCACTAATATCTTGGAGAAAAACATCTTTGAAAACTAAGCAGAGAGAGAGAGTGAGAGAGGCACACATAGAGAAAAGCTCATATTCTGAAGAAGCCAGAAGGCACCAGATAAAAGCTGATAAAAAGTAGGTCAGCTAATGATTCACAGCATCCAGTGCTCACAGACCCTTGCTAACAACAGCAGGGAAGATGCAAATACAGAAGCTAATGTCAAGTTCTTCAGTGTAGGGGAAATGGCTATAATGGAAACAATTGGCTATACACACATCTGGGTATGGAAACTGCAGAGGTTGAGAACACAGCTCCACTGATGATAACCTTTCCTTAGGGTCCACTGGAAATTCAAAAGTCTACATCTGAACACCCAGCTCGTCTGGATCCTAAGACTGGTGATGTGAGGTCCATGAACACTCATCTTTTCTCTTAAAGGGTTTTTTTCTTCGCTCCTGGGATTACTCAGGGCAGTGAAAGTGGGCAAAGCTCTCAGAAGTTAAAAAAGTGGTAAATATTATGTTTGGCAATAAAAAAATCTCATATTTCTGTTGGATGACTTATCAAATAATATGACAAATGTTCACCCAGTGGTGAAAAAAACCTTCTTTATAGGGTAGATAACCAATGCAGAAAATAAAGGACAAGTTATGAGGAAGGTAACTCATTAGGTAAAGATCAATTTTGTGTTTATAGGCACCCTTAAAGCTGCTGACAAAGTCTTCCACAGGGGAAAAGCATGCTCATTTATAAATGAAGCCTCTTGCAGCCTGATTCTGCAATGAGCTCATTAAGAAAGTTGAGTTACCTAACAGGAATACACAGCAATTTCAGTTTGGGATTTCAGTGTTAGAAAGGGAAATCTCATCAGCATAAACAAAGGTGGCCTGAAAGCCCAGAATTCCTCATGCTTCTCCAGTCAGCAGGGCTGACACACAAGCTCGTGGATATTTTTCCCCATTTTTCCCTTTGTGCCTGCATTAATAAGCCTGTGACAACTGCAGCAACTGCTTAGAAGGAAAAGGGGAGTAATTTACTTTAGTTCTGTTTTAATGTCTTTAGTCAGCTTGAAGCTGGGAGAGTCCTCTCCCTTTGACCAGCTGGCTCTCCCCAGACCACAGGCGAGGGCTCCATGGTCTGGAGACTTCTGTGGCAAACATGGATTGCACAGCTCCCTTTACCCAGAGAATTGAAGCCTGTGACATTTATTACTGTAACAGTACTTCTGTGCCAAATCATTCACTCGATTCTTTTGACAGGGTGTATATTTATATGAATTACAACCAACTCTCAAGGAATAAAGAGGCTTCATCAGAAAATCCACTGACATATATTTGATATTCCAGGATACCAAACCCTAATCTACTCTGGGTCAGAGGCTTTGCCTTTTGTGAAGTGACATCTGTTGACATCAGCTGAAAACTTGGCCCGTTATCTCAGAGGTCAACGTTCCTGAAATAATTGTCGTGTTTCAAAAAGTATGAATTTATGGTCATTTTTTCTTTGACAGATTCTATAAACAAAAGTAAAAGTCCTAAAACAGAGCTCAGATCTGATTGTCTTATTCCATAAAGTCCAGGCACTAAATCTATCGAAGCTTAAAACAAAATCTGATCAAAATGTTGTTGTTTTAAGAAAATATATATTACAAATTTAATGTTATTCTGTCTAAATTGTGTCCAAAATATAAAAGGAACACTTTAAAACTGACATTTTTTGTTTTCATTTTGAATTATTTACACAAAAACAAACAGCTTAATTTTTTTTTTTAAAGCAGAAAAGTCTTGAAAAGCCAAAATTAAGTAAATATTTTGTTCTTATAATGCAAAAATGTTTCAATTGATCCTCCCCAACAGATTTGTTTGGTAGAAAATATTTTTAATTGTTCACTTCATTTCAGGACTGAAAATACTATAACATTTATTAGGAAATGAAAGATTAATTTTGTGCCAAGATCTATTTAAATTGAAGTTATTGGGATATTCTTTTTGAATACTTATTCCATCAGGATTCACTGGGCCAGATTAATCCTTATTAATTAATCTCCACTGATTTCACTTTGCTTTTTTCAAAGGAAGATTTGATTTTTACTTCTTTAAAATGTCGGCATTTGCCATTAATATCGCTCAGCACTCAGATTAATTCTATTTGCTTAAAAATTGCTACCCAAAAAAGAAGAGGATAAAACCCCCAATACTTTGGCAAAACATACTTTTTATTTCTACATAGAGAAAAGAAAAATAATAATTCAGAACTCTGTATTCCAAGAAAATCACAGTCTAACCATTGCCTAGTATGTGATTAAAACAAAGATTAAAATGGAATATATTGATGCATTTTTTGATTAGTATAATTTTTATATTTTTATTAATGATTTTTTAGCTGGAAGAATGTGTTTTATTATCTGTCCTCGAGCAGAGATACTCTTTCCTCAAAATCCTTCTCATCCAGCAGATTGCAAGACCCCTGTGACACAAGCAATGATGCTTTCCTACATATTAATCCAACATTAGGGCATCAAATTTTGCTCAGAAAACTGTAAGACATGTGCCATGGTCCCCTCAACCTCAGCAAGTGAGGCTACATGTCATTCCTTGAAGCTCTTCGTCACCCAGGATTGGCTTGGCTTTGGTCATGTCTGGGCTTCATTGGCAGCTGGAGACACGTGGCCCAAAGTGCTCCCCCTTGTACCCTTGAGCAGCATAGAGCTGTGAGCTGACAGGGCTCACAGCACTGAGGAGGATGCTGTGCTGTTTAAGATCTGTCCCTGTGAGGAGAGCATTGCTTTCACCAGGGTAAAAAAGGTGCTGACAGGCCCATTATAGTAGGACAATTATTAGTGCTTGGAGAAGAGGTGCTTCCTCATTGCTGTGTCCAAGGAACAGGCCAAGAGCCAGGATCTTTTAGAAATTAGCCTGCTGGAAAAGTCTTAGCAACTTCAACAGGCATTACATATCGAGTTTGTCATGCTGTGACAGTTCATTAGCTGGGCTAATTGTATTGTCTCAGCTAAGGCAGGTGGTCGAGTCACCTTTCCTTCCTTACCTAAAGGAGAACAGCCTCTGCTTTGTGCGATGGATGCTGCAGATGGGGAGGAGGCAAATGCTCAGCAAAGCCCCGTGGCTCCCTCCCTCCTTCCCTCCCTCCCCGGGGTGGCAGGACCCCTGTTCACATTGCTACGTCTTGATTTTGTGTACTCCTGTAGAGCTTATTCCCGTACAGAGAATGGGGTGTACCTTTTAAAGTTGTAAAAGGATCTTTTTAATGGTGTGGTGTTTTCTGCATGTTCAAGAAACATTAAAGGTTTTGTACTGATCCTTCTTAATGTAAAGATAAATATATAAAAGCCATATTCCTAGTAGTACAAGTACACCGGTAAAAAAAAATCTGAATTTAGATATATTTAAGTTTAACAGATGTTGTGTATGCATGCAGAACTCTTCATTACTATTCAGATGTTTCATCAAGACTGCAGTGAATTACTTTGATCTGGATGTTTCTGTTGCGTTAAATCCCTGACCTGCACTATTAATTATATTAATTTAAGAGTTATTTATAGATATACAGAAATCTCATGAAAAATTTCTCTTTGATTGTTTAATTTTTCAGGGTTACAAGTTCAGAAAATCAGACATAGTTATATTCATCTGCTGGTTTTACTCTTTGCTGCTGTAGCACTATCAAATAATTCTGTGAAGTCCCACACCTACTTCACAGTACCTTTACAAAGATATGTATTCTTCCATGCCCTTGTAGGGCAGATGATACTTCAATCCAATGGAAATATTTGACAACCTGTTGATTGCCCAGACTAAAACTCAGAAAATGGTGTAATATCAGGTTCATTTTTGCTTCATACTTGAAAATCAACAAAAGTATGCATTTTTATATATGTGTTTTTACTGATACTGTGCACTCATTATATGTCTTTACTTTCTAAAAGAGGAGGACAGAAGCAGAACTGAAAAGAACGACAGATGCTCTAAGTCACACATGTTCAACAGCATCATTCCATGCCTCTGGTTTCACAACACGAAAATCCATTCAGTGCAAAAAACAACAGAGGAACAAGGACAGGACTCCTGAGTAGCATCAGGTCTCAGGATCAAAGGGAAAACAGAGGTTGAATGCACAAAATGTACCAGTCTCCATCTATTGTACAGGCAAACAGAAAAATTAACATATAATAGCACTACTTCAGAAAAAATACTAGTACTTTTGGTCCTGCTAGTTTCATCTTTAAAATGAAACAGTGTATATCGCATCAGACAGCAAAAAGCTGTCTGAGATGAAAAAGCACTACAGAAGGAAATATAGAAGCAGGAAATAATAAAACAGCATTAAATTACTTGAAAATGTATTCCTTTGCAGTTTAAAACATGACATACCCACAAGAAAGCAACTGCTAAATAGTGTTTGTAACTTAAGAAAAGCAAATACATGCAATTTTCACTAAACTTTTACAGTATGTAGCAGGAAAAAAGCTCTAGTCTTGCACAGAGGTACCTTGGAGCTACTGCAGAATGATTAATAAATAGTACAGTTATTGGCCTAGATCTACAAAACACTATGCAATTCCTAATGTATGGTAAGGGTAGCCAATTTATGTTACATTCAAACACACTCAGAGAATCAGTCAGTTCTCAGAATCTAACTGGAAAAATGATGCAAGTGTTACAGAAAGAAGCACAGAAAACTGGACAGTAAAACAGGTGATCTCGTTTGAACTGTATCAAAAATTGCCTGTAAAATAAGGCCCAGAAACCAAGCACACAGGTGACCTATAGCTACAGAAGAGTTATAAAATGCCTACTATACATTTAATTCAGCTATTAATAAGGGAACTTACAGACTTCAGATATCAAATATAAATACTAGGAATTATACACTCTGCACTTTTGAAGGAAGGGAGGCTTTATTCGCTTTGTTTTTAACAATGACAACAGAAAACATGGCACTATTATATTAAAAATCAGTAAAGGTGCAGGTTTCCTTTCTCTTTATTCAAGGTCAGTGTTCTAAACTTCAACTGCCTATACACTTTTAACCTTTGAACTTTTCTACAAAATTGCAAGCAGGCTGAAAATACAATGTCCTTATTAGAAGAAGTAGGTCAATATCATGTTTCCTTCATAAAAAATGTCAAAAACATCACCTCTCTTTCCCTATCCTGAAATCACTGATTGGCAGAAACTGAAAGCAGAAAAAATCACTCTACACACAGTATATTTATGGCCTTTTTGCTTTAGTGTCTCTGGTTGGAGCTACAGAGAGGATATTGGACAAGATGGATCTCAGTGCTAGATTAATAGAGCAGTTCTTAAAAAAACTTTCTTAGGAGCCACACTTTTGCATTTACAGCATCAGACGAAATTCATTCTCCTGTTTGCTTTTCACAACTATGCACTCAAAAAGAAGGGTGAGTAAATCAAATGAACAAATATCCTTTTGTCTAATTCTACAATCTCAATATTCAGGCACTTCCAGCAAAACTATCTCAAGAATTGTTGCTGCCTATTTACTGCACACTACCATTATTGGAATGTCTACCCTAAATTCAGCAGACAGATGGAAATTTGCCTGTGCCTTGAACCAGTTGGAGGCCGTGTACGCATTTGGCTTGACACTGAGGCCAGGCTCTGCTGGGAGGCTGCTGCACTGAGCTGGGCTTGCTGCCACATGAGGGCAAGTCACAAGAACTCTTGTCACTTCAGAGGGTTTCTACGTCTGCCTCCCAAAATGCCATGGAGAGACACCAAACAATATGTACAACCTGTGATTCTCCCCCTACCTGGGAGCTGTTAGGTCATGAAATAGTTACTTATCCAACATGAAGAGGTTAAATAAATGGGATTTGCAGAGACAATTATTGATCTGTACATTTCCCTGTGTATCAAACCACCAAATTGCCATCACATGTGCTGCCTTCTCAGATGTAACTGGAAATAAAATATCCAAACAAATGCATACATGATTTGTCTTATGGAATTTAATTCTTTTCCATCCTAGGCAAAAGAAAAATCACATTGTCCTCCACAGTGTAAGATCAAGCAGCTGATGGACAGTACAACTGCAGAACAAAAAGAATTAAATAATCTTCAGAGCTTCTCCCAACCATTCCAGAGAAAAACAAAATTCCCCATCTCTTTTCTCCTGCCACTCAGAACTTTGAATACTGCATATTCTGAGGCAGCTGAAAGGTAGACATGGAATGTAGTTTGAGCAGGAGTAACTTGTACTTTAGGCTTTCTGGTGTTCAGCAGTGGACAAAGGACAAATTATAATGCCATGTGCTCATTGCAGAGCAGTTGGACCTTCAAAGGTCTCTTCCAACCTAAACTATTCTTTGATTCCATGATTCATGTTCTTATAGAAACTACTCCAGCCAGCAGTATGGGCTAAACTGGAGTTTATGGCTCAATAGAGGTGTACTTGGCAGCTACATGTAATTTTGAACATTGAAATCTGAAGCATCAAGCCATTTTTATTCTTCTTTACTTTTTAAAAAATTATTATTATTTTATTGTCAGACCACTCAACATTCACTTTTTTTTTTTTTTTTTTTAAATAATAACACCTAGAGAAAGTTTTCCAAAGCAACACTGGTTTTGACTGGCTCTGCTGTTGGTGCTGTACCAAAGAACTGCAGCTTCCATTCAATTCTGGACTCCTGAGTGCTGGAGGAAAGCACAATGTTTGAAATCAGGCATGTATTGTTTCCAGCTGAGCACTTTGGTACGAGGCTACTCTCAAAATGGGCACTGTGCTGACTTGAAATTGCCTGGCTTCATCTTCCTGGCCCCTCATGCAGTCCATCCTTTTCATTCTTCTTTACATCATGAGTTCCTTTAGCTAGTTAGACATATGGTTTCAGCTCCTATTCATACTTTCGCACTCAGTCACTTTTCATTCTGGTAACCTTGCCAAAAGCAGATTTTGTCAGGTGAAGTAATTTCCATCACATTAGAGAGATTATCTTAGCTGATGTGAGTCGTACACAAGAGGCTCAAACAAGCACTGGTAGGCTTGTCTGACAAATGTAGGCTTAAATTCTTCTTTACTTCAGCTGGGTACAGGAACAAGAGGCTGCCAACTATTCACAGAACAGTGCAATGAGGCAATCAATTAAATCAAACACAGCTTGCAGCAGAGTAAAGACATTGAAAGGTTAATTTTTTTGTGCTATCTGATGTATAAATCAAACTCTGAGTTAAATTTCAGAAAGGGATTTTTTTTTTTTTCTTTAAGGGCTTATGGAAAGGCATTGTATAACTGACATGCTTTCAATGGCAATGATGTCACAGCAAGCACAACTCTCTCACTCCTTGATACAAACATTCTCTTGAATGACACCTCTGAAATCAACATCATTGAGCAGCAAGGAAACAAGGCTAAAAAACTTACCACTGCATTCACTTATTTTCTTCCAGCCTGTTCCCAGACTTCAAAATACCAAAGAATAGAAGTATACAATATCTGACTTTAGTGTCACTTTATCTTTCAGTTAAAACAATGTGAATCAGAACATTTATTTTGAAAGGACCATTTCTAGACTGTGCCAGTATGTTCTGTCTATTGATCTAATTTGAAAACATGAAATGTCCTAAAGTATTCTGACATCAGTAATAAAAATCCACCATGTGGACAATAATATATGAAACCACATAAAGACACCTCCCATTCACTCCTACAGGAGTTTCAGCCTAATATCCAGTTACAATTAAATCTGGCCCATTTTACAACCCTGGCTGTAAAAACATGTTAAATTTGCCATTTCACAAGGTTCTGAAATTAATCCGGGTGAGACTCAGTAGTCAAATTGGTTTTGCATTATGATTTTATGTTCGTGCAACCTCCAGACTTCTCAGAACTCAATGTCCTTGAAACTCATTGTGCTGAGATCAAAGGCAAGGGGAATTCAGTCTCACCTTAGACTTTTGTACAGCTCTCTCCTTTGCAGATTTTTTTTTTTTTATAGACATAAGGAAGCTACAAGTTTCAATGTTGTACACACGATTCTTTTGTCAAATATTAAAAAAACAAAAACAACAACAAAAAATAAGCAGGGATATTTTTTCATTCTGGTTGCTCATGTATATCTGTGATTTGGCTTGGAAAAGTGATACACAAGGAAGCCAGTGTCAAACACTTCCCAGTTCCTAGATAATGCTATAGAAAGCTTATGGGTTTAGGAACTGAATTTAACAAAACAGAGAAGATAATCATCTGTGGGTAGCTGACTACTATTAGCTTCTTCTATAGGTTCCAATACTACCATGTGGTGAACAGGTGGAAAAATTGGCTGGGCCCACAGGGAGACAGCCAAAGGCTGAATCTTGGCATGTATCTGCATCACTTGTTGGGAAATGGCCATCACTGACGTGGTCCAGCTGGCAGAGAAGACTCAGCAGGCTGGGTACTCACCTGGGATCAGTATTTTGCTCTGGACAGGAGTCTGATGTTTGTCCCATTCCTATCATTACAATCAGACCTCCATACTCAAGCACTGTATGAAGTTGATGCCTGGAAATTAAGCTGTTCATTCTAAATATTTCTGCATCCGAAGCATCCTTTTGTCCTATTCTAGAGAGCCATCTCCTTGCTCAAGGAAAAAGCTGTCTGACTGGGTACGTGGAGTGATAATACAAGAGGCTGCTCCTACTTTCTTAACTCTCATACCTAAGGCAGGAGTGACAAGTAGGGCATTTTGCTTTGGGAGTTTTGGTAACTGAATCGCTCTGTAAACAAAAAAATTGAAACCCACATTTGGAACTTATGAATTTCCTCATAAAAATCTTGCTTAAAAGTCCTTCTTTGGCATAAACAAAAAAATATTACTTTATTTCTTTACATTTCATTTTAAAAAAAATTCGTATCTTAACATAGGTGCTAAGTAGCTTCAACTTTGTTTAGAATTGCCCCCCACAGCTAAGTCCACCAGCACCCTGAGGGTGCAGTTAAGCCACAGTCAAGTGACCAAAACAATATACTATGAAGAAATGTTTTTTTGTAGTTTCATGGCACTTCAGTCTTTATCTTCTATCTCATTTTCAGTTTTCCTTTTTATTTTCTGAATTCAAAGCAGCTGGGGCAACTACTTAATTCCTTCTTATGCATCTATTCCATAGGGAATGATAGGGCATATAAGCAATTAGATATGCTACTTATGAGTGGTTATTTCTTATTTGGAAGTGGTTTCTACCCACAATTTATTCCAAACCATTTGTCATACACTTGCACTCATGATTATGTAATTGCAGTATGATAATGGATTCTTTTTCTATAGAATAACAATATTTCCTAGCATTTGCTCATAAGTTGTGCTTACGCCTATCCTTAAAAGACAACAGCACTTTAAATGAGAAAACCTACTATTCTTTAATTGTTACAATTATGATAATTAAATGAAATGTGTCTAAATGAAAAAAATAAAAATGGTTAGAAGGTAAATATGCTGGCATATTTGCAACATTTTCCAGGAATGGGTTAAAGCTCTGATTCATATCTTGTACATATTGGAATTCAGATTTGCATTTCTGTAAAGTACATCCAAACACAAACAGGATGAAGCACGCTTCAAATGGAAGGAGAAGCCATTTTAAGTAGCTCTGAATCCCTTTATTTTTCCTCCCTTACTGGCATGCCACCTTCCAAATCTTAATCTCTGAATACA
Organism: Margarornis squamiger; assembly: GCA_035222235.1. Taxonomy (NCBI): domain Eukaryota; kingdom Metazoa; phylum Chordata; class Aves; order Passeriformes; family Furnariidae; genus Margarornis; species Margarornis squamiger. The sequence goes on along the minus strand of JAWWTY010000138.1, from coordinate 14,493,880 downwards.
GCTCAGCTGTTTCCTTTGGCAGTGGTTTTATCTGTTGGGAATTAAGGCTCTGATCCTTCAAAGAATTACATGTCTCTAAATGGCCAGTCCATGCCAACAGCAGGATAAGACTGTCTACAAAGTTAAACCTTGGCAAGTCTTTTCAGGTTTGGGGTGTGAACCCTGATAGTAAACACCCAACACATCCAGCAGTGTTGGCTTCAGCGACTTATTCTGTTACTCTCTTGGCACAGAACATTCTGCCAGGTTCTCCCAGCACTCCAGCTTTATGAAACCTGCCTTCCACTTCACGGCCACAGCCAGACTGCTGCTCCGAGAGCCGTGCGCTGCCTTTGCAGCAGAGTCTTGTTATGGCCAATACAGAAAGGAGGGGGCAGAGTGTGGAAATCAACCCTCATTTTCCAAAAGTCAAGGGAGAGGGCCCAAGAACAGTGAGATTTCTTTTCACACACACACTCATATTCCATGTCTGCTCCACTGCAGAGCCCCAGAGAAGAACCGGTGTGTACAGTGTCCATGGGTAGGAGAGAGGTCTTCATTCCCAATATCCTAATTGGCCCTGTATAATAATGAATATAATATAATAATAAAGCAACAGCTGAGATAGAACAACTGAACACTTCAGGGAAAATTGAACTGTTTTGTAGAAGTGTTTCTGCCCAAAAGTTATATGAAACTGCCCACAACTGAAGTGGCATCCCTGCCCATGTACTGATAAGATAGGAACCCCTTTTATTCCTACAAGCAGAGCCTGGATCAGGTCAGAAACTAACCCTACTATAGATCCTATACATAAATATTGTTGTATGTTCACTTTTGCTTTTTGACAGTGGAACACAAGGGTCTCCAGGAATGTATGTCTTCACAGACAGGCAGGAGACTTTTGCTGTACAATATTAATACTACCATGTGCTGGGCATTGATTACCACATCAAAAAAGCACATGAGGACATGAATTGATGAGAACAGCATTCAGTTCTGAAAGGAAGCTTCCTGAAGATATTTTTCTTACTAAAAATATACTGTAGTTTTGTTTTTCTCTCTCCCACCAAGGTACCTAGCCAAGTCTTAGTGATTACAATACGTTCTCCCATCCTACTCTAAAGAATCTTCTCTAGCTCAACCTTAGCTGGAACTAATCCTCCTTCCTCCAAATTTTATTCTTAATTTAATTTTCACACTTGGGTGATCTTCCTGTGCATTTGTATATCACCAAGAATTTCTCAAGTACTCTCATCTGAACTACTTTTATTATGTTTTTGCATCTTTTAATTTTTGTTAAGGCAGATGCTGCTGCGGCATCGGAAAGGGACTATAAAGTCTGTAAACTGCAATTTAAATTTAGAATGAGTGGTTTTCAGTACTTTCAGATGTATGCTGCTGGTTTTTGCCATATAACAAGTCCATCAATTAACTTTTCCATTTACATGCTGCTCCCTGCTCTTGGGCACTTCCCACAGGAACAGCTCAGAGATGATACCCTCTAGCACTGCACACCAGGCTATATAACAAATCTTGACTCATGTCTGAGGTTCACTAACTGCAGTTTACTTTCTAATTTGTTCTTCCCGTACTTTTAGTGAGAAATTATTTTTTGGTTATTTTTGGGTCTTTATTGTGCTTTATTTTCCTTCTCTTTCTCCTAAACTTTAACAGCCACATAAGACATGATTGGAATTTCCATATGACAATGTAGGAAAAGAGGCAGAAGTATAAGCTGTGCAGGTGGTACTCCCCTTGGACCTTGAGTCCTCTCCTGCCCTCCACCTCGTCACTGAGATAACAAGTGGTGTTGACATATGTTCCCCTGTCCTAGTTAAAAAGGGCATATACTGCATTTCTAAGGATCCCTCTCTTGTCCTTTTCCTCAATAAAACCGCAAACAGTCAGGCTGGATCTTATTTAAATCTTATCTTTCACAACAGCCTGAGTGATTACTTAATTGTTTGCACCTGTTATTTAAGAGTTCCTGTCTCATTCAGTTAATTAGATGTATTTAAAGCTCCATGAAGTTGGTGGGGTTTTTTCCAAGGGATTTGTAGCAGTGATCTAATAAACGATTCACTGGTCCCTGTTCCCAAACGTGTTGAAAAATGTTTGATTTTATATTCTGCTCAGACTTACACGTTATTAACATTTTGTGGTGGGCATGAAAATCCCTAATTTTACTCAGGGGTTGTTGGAATCATTATTTTTCTCTGTTTACACAAATTTTTTAAAGGTTAATAATTAATTATATTGTGTTGCCCTTCAGCTTTATATCAGACCTTGACTTCCCAACAGATTAAATAGCAGTTGTTGACCTTTTGTTTGATGTACCAATTTGATGACTTAAGAAATCCTGGTACAACTTATTTTTGTTTGAGATCAGAGACTGTTTCAGTATGCAAACTCCATTTTGAGCTTACATCTTCACTGCCTCCTCTTCTGCTTTTCCATTAGTATCTTGTGCTAAACAATAGAACATCTCTCCATTTTTATTATAATTTAAGTGGTAACACTCTCAAGAAAGCCCAGGGTAAGGCATGTTTAAATTCTGATGTTTTAGAAGAGGGAATTAAACACAACTTGCTTGAGGGGAAATGTAACTACAGCAAGGCTGGTCTCAGATTCTCTCCATAAACTGAGGTTTACAATAGGCATGTTTCTTAGCCTTTTTACGGCAGAAGACCAGAACAGAGGAGAGCAGAAATCTGACTATAAAAGAAATTATGCAAGAAAGAAGGGAAGGGATTCCAAGATTCTTATGGAAAACAGTTCTTATTAAAAGATGCTACAGGAAAAAAAAAATTAAATATGAAAAGTACTTAGTTTTGTCTTGTTCTAGCTAAAGCAAAGAGTAAATGAGCTTTTGAAACCTTTAGAAAGCCAACGCACCTATGATTTCCTGTGTTGCATTCTTGATGAAAAGCAGTACTTAGCACAGATGGCTCAAACAATTGGAGATTTAGAAAAAGCCTTATGATTCCTAATTTCATCACTGTTCAGAAAAATATTTAAGCACGTACATAAGCCCCATAGCACGTTTTAATTGAGCTCTAATTCTATTCCTTCTTTAAGTGCTTTTGTGAAAGAAGGATTTGATGGGAGGAACTAAGGTTCTGGAAACAACAATGGTCTGGAAATTAGTATTCTGCCCACTAAGCACCTTGAACAAACCTTTGTTCTAGCAGTGAGCAGCATTTTTTATGTTGGTTAGGAAATATATCACATATTAAATCTCTTAATATTAAGTCCAAATAGAGATACTGTCATGACAGGTTACCTCTGCCCTCCTAATCCTCACAGAGTCTTCTCAGAAACCTGCATACATGTAAATAATTCATAGAAAATGTGTCAACAGACAGTAGAAGACAGATGACATTTTTATGGGATGCTACAAATAGCATCTTATGGCAATGTGTAAGCACAGAATTATTCAAAACCTTTGCTCTCTTCATGAGTGAAAGACATCTCTGAAATTTGTCTGTTCTTTTCTGCTCTTTAGTCACAAGCCTGTGGCTACGTGAGTGGAATCTAGGATGGGATTATTAAGTAATGCATTGGTTTAGTGCAATGGTTGAGTAGACCTGAGCAACTGTGACATTTAATCTCTTTCTAGAAAATATTCAACAAATGCAGCAGATCAGTTTCCTGTGAATGGAAAACAAAGATTTGTTTCTTCCATGGAATTGCTAGGTAACACCTTTCAAAGCTGAACATTGCTGAAAAGCTTTTTTGTGAAAAGGGCCTGCTTAGAAAGCACTATACATGTATAGATACTTGAGATACCATCACAACCATTCCTTTCATGTTTAATAAGTCTATCTAATCATGGAGGGTTAAAGCATTTTCAATGGTTTTCAAAATCCCCTTTAAAAAACTTAAAACTGCATATCTTTTAAGGCATTGTTCTTCTACCTTCTATTAATGTGTGCAATTTCCTTTCTGGCTCTTAAATGATGCAATAAAGCAACTGTAAACCCTTTAAGGGTTGTTCTTCACAACATAAAAATGTGGAAATTGAGACACAAGACTGCTGTCCAGACTCCTGACTTTCCTCTTGTTCAGGATAAGTGGCAACACTAACCAGTAATAAAAGGAAAGAAAATACAAAGACTGAAGGAAATGGAAATATGACCCATTCTAGATAGCAAATGGTACACCTCTCAAATTTTAAAGCACTCTTAAAACAGTTTCCATGGGAACAGAAATTTGGCACAGTTATGAAATCTGTTAGGAGGCACCTTCTACCAAGCCAGATGGATAACATGTAACATGGGAATATAACAAGAAGGGAAGTAGGTTGTATAACCTTGATAATGGGTCCAAATGGACCTAATCACAGGGCATATCTCCCAAAAAATGTCATCACCACTACCAGTGGTAACAATACTATTAAAAACAAGTGGAAACATTCCTAATTAGATGGAATATGGAAGGCTACATACACCTTTCAGCAGTGCTGCTTTGGTTATTGGGGAGAAAAGAGAGAGACTAGCTGTGACCATCAAATATGGCAATTAATCCCAGGTTGTTTCAGTTAAGTGGGACAAAATAGTTGAAATGTTTGGCTCCAACACACGTGCAGCCAGTAATTCCAAAGAGGCTCATGGATGCTTCCAGTCTGAAAAGCTGAATTTTCTATTAAGATTTTTTAGGGTAATACACATGCTTAGGTGTTTTGCTGTATCAGAATCTAAGACTTTCCCAAAGAACAACAAGGACCTGGATTAATAATGCAAATATGAACTAAAGTGCTTTACTCTGCCATACACCTCTAACAACCTTATTAGGCCTTCTCTTAGGCAATTTATTAGGCCTTATTTCCACTGACTTTGATGGAAGTGTATTGATAAACATAATCACCTTGGTGATAGTTATCTCCCAGGTGACATTCTGAGGGGACAAACACTCTCATCATGAAGACATTGTCTGGAATTACTTCTAGCCCACAGCAGAGAGCTCACCATTAGCGCCTCAACCTACCACATATTAAAGCTGGAATCCTTTTTCTAATGACAAAGGCAATATAATTTAAATTCTAGCAATTTAATGCTACAACAGAAAACATTATGACTATGATGCTAGAAGAAGATTTCTTCCTGATTGCAATAATAATCAGCTATAAAATTTATGTGAAGATTTATTGCATGCCTAGTTTGTAGATAATAATTGTATGACATAGTACCACATGGCTCCCAACCCTGCTGGGAAAATGCAATCAGTCCTGATTCTCTGCTGCTCAGTCACACACACTTTTATGAAGCACAAGCAATTCCAATGTTTGTTTCAGATCTGTTCCACATTTAGAGAAAGGATGTGAACTGACCCAATGATGTGCAGTCAGAAAAGAATAAAACAGTTACTGAAAACGTTTGAAAAAGCTCTTTAGATCCCTGATGTTACATTTAACACTGAAAGATTGTCCTGATCAGGGCAATAGTGTAATTTTGTTTTGGCTGCTGGAACTTGCAAGTTCTTCACTAAGTCAAATATATTTTTTGGAAGAGCCAACACAAAAATCCTGTACAACATTAAACATTCAGACAAGGTTCTAATACAGCACGTACCTATATAACGTTATGTGGCTGCTGAACAAGAATTACATCACCTCCAGAAGAATAAGAATTACAGGAATAGGAATTACACTACATCAAATCTTTGACCTAAACAGAACCTGAAAATTTCATTAAGCTCTTGTGCTTCCTTCATCCTGGTAACATCTGAGGGAGCACCCTCACCACTTACAAAGGGTTTTGCCTGCTTATCTGAGTATTAGGTATGTAAAGGTTCCCTTTTGAGTCCTAAAGGTCTTGCATCCATCATCAATAGTTCATAATGAAAATTCAGTTCAAACATTAGTCTTAGTGAGGATACTATCACTCCATAACACTGTCATTTATTTTGACTGACATTTCATTTAGGATTCAAACGAGCTGCTGCTTGTCATGTCAGATAATTACATTTTTCTTCAACCACCTGAGCACAACTATCTCAGGGAAAAAGCCCAAAACAACGCAAGTCCAAAAACCTTCAGCGTTCCATATGTTTCAGAAAAATAGCACAGGGCATTGGGAACACAGGTTGTGTTATGTCACAAATTTGTTTATTTATTATGCATAAAGCAGTCTGGACCCTTGTCAGGTTAGATAGAATAAGGCTTTTGTGAATTAAATCTATGTGAGACGTGTCAGAAATAAGGCAGGCAATTTCACCTGCAGGTTTAATGTTTATGATCCAGGACAAAAGAAGAAAAAAAGAAAAAAAAGGAAGGAGTGGATTTTAATGATGACTCTTCATAATCTATTTGATAGTCTAATGCAGATTACTCCCCTGCTGCTTTAACTTTTGAGGGTTGGACTCTTGGCGAATGACATTTTTACCACTCTTAGGACACAGGCAGCTATCTTAGCCCTAAATCAAAAGGTCACTTCAGCCAACTGGAAACTTTCCTTTTCTTTATGTTTGTTGCATGGCAGTTTAGCCTGGCTGCTTTGCCTTATTAGTTTGATAAATAACTACTGAAAATTTTGGCAATTTTCATCTCAAGGAAATAGTAAAGGTCACACACATGAAGAATGACCAGTGTGTCTGCAATCAGGTGGTGCAACACCTCACATTTTAGGTCTTTTCCTGCTAGGGTAAAATCCAAATCCATAGTCTGGATCTGCGAACTGTGAAGTTTTCAATCAGACTATAGATACAGACACATCCTCTCTCCAAAACATAAGGGCCTCACCTGGGGGGCTAGCAGGCGTTGTTCAGGATCCTGACTCCAAAATTCTCTCAGCAGAATAAGCATCCTCCTAAAACTGCTCTTTGCTTGTTTGCTTTGTTTAAGAAGCAGAAGGATCAGTCATTTTTTGTGTTTTGCTTTCAAACAAAGATAGTATCATTAGCAATGCCTGTAATTATCTTCCACACGGCAGCTTTCTGGATGGAGCACAGACTCAGGAGCTGGGAAACACAGAATCACTTAGCTTGGAGGAATCTATATCTTCTCTCCAGTGCCAGAAGAATGCCCTAATCATCACATTTGCACATGGATGCAGCAAGACAGCTTTGTCTGTTTGCAGCCGTACGTGGCTACCATCTGCTTCAAAGAAACGCAGTCCCATGTGTAGTTTGCTCCTACAGTGATGACCTCTTCTTGTCTGGGTTCAATGCCAGAGCTCACACAGCTCTGTAAAACTGGAAAGAGCAGGAGAGCAAGAGAAATGAACCACCAGATTCTCCACTCTTTAAGGTAAAAAAAAATAAGGAAAGACACAAGGTATGTGGACAAAGTATGTGTTGGACACAAGCCAGAAGTCAATTTCAAACTTGGGTGTCACAAAACTCCTGCTAAAGTCTTAAATGAGAGTTGTGACATGAGTGAAGAGCAAATTTTCAAAATAAGATTGTGCCATTGTTCTGTCAGGTGAAACTAAATCTCTAGCATCAATCTGAAGTGGAAATCAGGTTCCTAACTCCCAGAGGCAGTTTTAAAATCTTTTCCCAATATGGTCAAAAGCCCAAACTGGTGATATAATTAGTTTTATGTGACATTACAATGTGTAATTAGTTTTATGTTCCATTACAATCACTTTCAGAAAAATAAAACATGGTGCAACCTTTCAAGGTAACACAAAGGAAACGTTTCCCCATCACTTTTTAAAGACTACTGTAAAAGCCATGATCTCAGCTGGATTAAACTGGCAGAAACAAAGTCAGGGAGGTTGTGCGGATTGATACCACCTGAGTACCATGTCCTGGATATTAAAAATTAGTGATAGTGGTTAGAGAGATAAAAAGAAAAAAATACATACTAAAAATATGTCTTTTCAAAACATAACAAACTGAGAATATAATTTATTCTGGGCATGTTCTGCTTACTGTGGATATAAACCAGGTCAGGTATATTCATTATACAAAGCTAGATGTGTGAAAAAACCTAAAGGCATCTTTGCAAGTGAACTGGGGTTTTTTTAGCCATCATTAGGTTTTGAAGAACTCACATTTTATTTTCTTGCATTCTTGTTCAGCAGAATCATTTATAAATGTCATCAAGTTAACAGACCATTTTACTTTAGTTTTTTGATAACAAAACTACAGGAAATACCCAATAGCAGACTAGCTCTTAGGGTTGGTGATTTACTACTGCCAATGGAAAAAAAATAAATCTATATACTGAAAATATACAAAGAATCTCTACTTTCTAAAATGTGATACTGAATGCAACATCCTGCGTTGTTTGCAACTTTCAACCATGCTCACCCAGAGAAGAATAATATGTATTCAGATAATCACTGGAGAAACTTTTAAAGAACCCCTAATGCTTTTGGGGTAAAGGTGTACCTGCAAGCTGCAGACTTGGGAAAAACAAAAAAAAACCAAACAAACCACAACACACCTAATTGAATGCTCAGTTCCTATATTAACCTCTCTACCTCCCTATTTCAGTGAGATATATTCACAAAACTCAGCCCTTCATGTGAAATCCCAGCACAGATGCCGGGGACTGCAGGTAGCTTCCTGCGTGTGCATGGCTGAGAGCTTCTCAGATACCTCATAACGTGCAGAAGCCAGACAGGCATAGAGAAAGAATGAAAGAGAGGGGAAAAGCAAGAAGAGAAAACAAGTGCACACTACGTAACAGCTCTGTGTTTTGTAAGGTTCAAACAATTTAAATTGATTACACATCAGGTAGTGAAGTCTGGAAAATTCACAATTCCAAACCAACATGGAAGTAGTTTGCAGTAAATCCATTTGGGAAATAAGCAATCAGCTGCTTGCCAGTCTACAAAGTCAGTATAATGTGGACTAAAATAAGTAAATAGTCTGGAAAACCAAACCTAGATAGTAAAGAACTCACCTTCAGGCCTGGATATTTATATTTGATAACGACTTTCAGTAATATACTTTCTTTAGGTAAAACCTCCAGTGGATTGCAAGCTTTCTGTAATATATTTCTGCCCTAACAACAGTACTCAGGATTTAATTTGCATTTATTAATAATTTATTTTTCCCAAGTTGTATCTGTAAAATTTAAGGCTGGAAAAGGGAACAAAGGCACAGAAGAGTTGGCTCATGAAGAAAATCCCTGCTTCCTTCTAGGAGAACAAAAAGGCTGCCCTGCTCCTGCTGCCCATCCTGGCAAGGCTGCCAGCACAGCCCAGAGCTGTGAGCTCAGCCCCAGCGTGGGCAGTGGTGCCCAGCTGAGAGGGTGAGACTGCAGCCTGCCATCCCTTGGAGAGTAATGAATGCTGTCCTGATAAATGCATCTAGGCATATGCTGCTTTCTAAAAAATAGGGAATTATGAATGCTATAAGGGGTTTGTTATTGTTGGTTTTAATATTTTTAATACCACAGTCTTCCACCCAGGCTGCATTATCTCAGCAGGATCACTTAGAGAGCTGATATCACTAGTTATTCTCATATTCTAGCTAAAAAGGATCAGGTTCAAAACTGCACACCCACAGAAACAAAACTGGAAAGCCAATCAGAAAGAAAACTCCAGCATGTGATGCTACAGTTCCTGAAAAACCACCTGGCAAAGGGAAATGGCAAGGACTGCACCACTTCATCAGATGTTCACTGCATGTTCAGGTAAAGGAAAGTGTCTCTAAAAAAGGTACATCTTTTCCTGTTCAAACAGATCCTCAGTGATATCAAACTGGATGGCATCCATCAGATGTGCTCCAGGGCTACACACGTGGGTTTTGTCACCTGGACTAAAGTGGAAACAAAGTGCGGTTGCTGGTTCTCAGCCCAGGCTACAAACTGTCTTTCCACTGTGCACAATAACCATTTAATGTCATAACATATTTGAATGTAAAATATCCTGGAATGGAACTTAAGAAAAAAAAAAAAAAAAGAAGGAACTTTATCACTTACTAAATTAAAATCTAATCCTTTCAGAAATTAGACAAAATCACCTTTTTTCCTACCTTTTCTGCTCTTTGTAACTTGGTTTCAGGCAATTTTATTTCTCTAGTCTAGTCTGTCTGGTCTCACTAGAAAGAGGATTGATTTGCACAGCTCTAGTTTGATATCATCACATGCTTTACTTTCTAACAATAAACAAGTTTTTCCTTGCAGCTTTGCACATTTTCCTGTAGCTAAAGCACATTAGCATACATTTGCTCTGTAACTACAACAGCCTTTTGAGTGAGAGGCACTGGTACACTCTGATGTACACTGATCTTTGGAGAAATCTGAGCTCAGTGTCCAAAATCTTAAAATATGACATTTCTGCAGAGTGGAAAGGGAGGCTGAATTATTTTATTTTTTAACTTTGGTAAAAAAAAATCAGGTATCTATTATAAGGTATCTACAGCTATAAATTAGACTTAGGAACAACTTGTTAAAACCAGGGAATGATATTCTTCAACTGTTTTTCAGTCTGGAGGCAGTTCAGTGGAAGAGAAAGATCCATCAAACTCAGCTGCTGCCTGAAGCAATTCTGAAGTGATTCTTCCTAACAAACAACCAACTTTCCTGGGAGATCTGCTGCTTCAGCTAAAGGAGTTAAGAATTCCTCTCCTGAATACAAAACCCAAAATCAGAGAGGGAGGAAATTCCCCCTCCACCCTTTTCTCAGTCAAAAAAACTCAGAGCAGAAAAATCCCAATCTGATGTTCTTTCCTGGATTTCCTTGGAATGACATATTGTTCTGTTGCATATTCTGTCACACTGATATTAAACCAAGATGTTTATATTGCAGTCAATAAAATGCAATGGAAAATCTAGATATTTTTCAGCAGATTGTCCTGATAGGAATAAAAAAACCTCTGCTGAAGCTTTTGTTGGAGAAAAAAAAAATTAATAAGGACTTCCTACCAGTTTCATATCCAGTCATAACCACTGGAGGAGAATGGAATGGTATGGGAGCAACAGACTCATAATATTTTCTAGTTCATTATTATGCACTTGTAATACAAGCATATGCATGTTAAACAGGATTAACAATTTATTATTCTTTATAAGAACGATCTATACTTTCATAACAAAAAATGTTGTTACTGTGCATACCAGACTTGTCTCTATCTACCTTATATGCAGTTCTGGTACAATAGAACATTTTGATGTAAGACTTTATCTTTTGAACACTACGTTGTTGAGTTAAGTTGGATTGGACTTCAGGAAAGCCAAGAAATTGCTGTGTTTCTGGGGCATTTTATTTCTCTTACAGAATATGGCACTAGACTAAGGATATGATTTTATGTATGAAGCCACAGTAGACCTGGAGGTCTGCAGTGTCATCCTCACTATCCGGAGTACCAAAGTGCCTTTGCACCAGAGCCAGGGTATGTATTTGTGTGTGCCACTGTCCTGTTGCACTGGGATGTTGGTGGGTGCCAACACCGAAGCCTGACTCAGCACTACTCATCCAGAATTGTTGGTTCATTGAGATGTGCCATCCTTCTGAGGCAACATTAAATCTGTAACTCATTTTCCTCCGTATCAATACACCTTTCGCTTCTTAAACAAAAAAAATAATAACCACGGCTGCATTATCAATTTTTCCTCTGTCAAACAAAACCATTCAAGATTAAACTAATAGTTTCATACCTGTGTATTAAAGACTGTAGGAGAGATATGCCTATCTACATACTCTTCTCATATTATTGTAAATATATTCTTTTGTTCTTCTGAACATTCTTGAAATAGCATTTAAATGAGCCAGGGAATCTCATTAAATACTGCAGTGATAGTATAAAAACACCAGTAGATAAATTATTTCTCCTAATTAATTAGCATGTAGTGCTGCAACGAAATGCAGAGATGAGATTTATCACAGTCAAGAGACAACTGTGGATTAAAGGCCTATTAAGATTACCCTATACTTGGCCCCTGTAACCTCTGCACCTTCCTAGCTACAATCTCCAGAGTTGTTTCATATGCAAAGAAAGGAATTTGTTTTCATTTTCCTTCTGCAATTTTCATGCAGGCCTTTGGAAAGATGATGGAATAACTGAAAAACTCTTTTCACCATATACAGCACAGCTGATATGTATTCATAGGAAACCCTGATCACAAGGGACAAATGGGACAGCACCCGTAGCAAGCACCTGGAGCATTCTGCTCATAAGCCATTGCCTCTGGTGGGCACAGCTTTGGCATCCAGCAAAACTCTTTCTTACAGGATGACTTTCACATACTTTTCTGTCCCAGACACACTGCTAGAACATTCTACATCAATGTCAACCAATTATTTTGTTTCCAAATTGTGTTTCAAATGAAAAAATAATAAACTTCCACACCCCTCTGCTTCCATGAAAACAAAGAAATGTTAAGAGCACTTTACAAAGGAATATATTTTTATCATGTCATATGAGAACCCCAACAAGCAGGAGAAGACAAAGATTTAGTTTTCTGCCTTTCATTTTCCACAAAATGCAGATAGATAATCATTTTGGTTTATATGTTGAATCTGCTAAGGAGGGACTTTATATCAAGGAAACAAGGAAAAAAAAAAAAAAACCACAACAAAAAAATGACCCTACAGTTTCAAGGACTAAATCAATTATATTAATCCAATTATTTCTGTCATATGTTATAAAGAGACATAAACAAAAATAAAGGGGACAGGCATGAAAACCACTAAGGCAGAACACATATCTACCCAGAGATATATCTGATATAACAGCTGATATTAGAAGAATAGAGCTCTAGACTAGCAGTGAAATTGATTGAGTGATGTTATCTGAAACCAGGATTAGCAAAAGGGGAAAGAAAATGAGGAAATATGGGGGAATGACCCATAATATCTATCTTGTGAGTCCTCAATCCCATCAATCATCTCTGCTACGATTACACATTGCTGGAGAGAAATTGGGCTGAAATGTTAATGATCTCATGATTTACATTCTGCCAGAGTCCTTTCACTTTGCTCTGCAGCCTCAGAAATAGCACACAAGCTCCAGAGTTCAGAAAACGCAGGAAGAGGGGAAATCACAGTCTCTTAAAACCTCTCACATTTCACAGCACAGGTTGTTACTGCTTGTTCCTGCACCAGCAGAAGAGGCCTCTTCTGCTGAGTACATCATAATAACTCTTAAAATATCTTCAGGACTTAAAATTTATTGGGGTGATCATTTTAATTCCTTCCAAAATATAAAAACTGGCAGTGATAGTCAAGGTGTTTTTTTTTAAAAAATAAAAACTCTACCCACAGAAAACAGAAAGCAGAATAAAAATTGTCCTGCAAGGAAAATTTTAAGGCTAACAAATCAAATTAAGTTACAAAATTCCCAGTATGTATTGACTTAGTTTATACATGTCTGTAATTACACGGGGGTTCATTATTTTCCTTCTTGCAATTCTATTACTCATGAATCACACATTACTCTGAATCTCTTTGAAATCTTGGTTTGCCTTAAACTTCCTCTTCTTATTCAGTGGATTACCAAATACATATAACTATGTATACAAAGCAGAGACACCATTTTCAATGCACATGCAAAATATGTGTATGTGTGTGTGAGCATACAAGAAATGTTAAAAATCTGAGTCAGTGTGCATTTGTCTTTAATTAAAAGCAGCTATATTAATTGAAAATAATTATATATTTCCAAGTAGCTATTATTGTTCAACATAGCTAGTATCAGCATTTGGAGCATGGAAGAAGTGGGTGTATATTGCTATGAGATCATTTCATTGTTGTTTACATACAAAAAAATTACAGCATGGAAGACTGAATTGAATAAATCTCTCTCTTAAATTAGGATTTATTATCCTTTTATACTCACCTGAAGAAGAGCAGATTTTAAGTGGAATTGATTAGTTATTAGAAAAGTCAACAGTGTTTTGTTTCCCCCTCATTTTCCCTTTAACTTGAATACACAAGCACCTGACAAATACCAAAACACCACAGTGAAACAAGCCCTGCTGGAGACAAGTAAAAATGCTGGTGAAGATCTCAGAAAACGGGCCAATAATACACTGTTAATATAATATACCAGTAATATATTCATACTGAGAAAGTGGATTCAGCCAGGCTTTTCAGCAGCTGATTATTTACACTGTAATTGCATTAGGTGGGTTGCTCTAGTTCACATCCCTGAGAGCAGGAATGTTGATCCTGCACGACCGAGTTGCTTTGTGGAGCAGTAGCAGAGACAACCTCTTTCTGATGTCATTTGCTTACATCCACCTACTGCAAACCACTCAGATCTTGCTAATTAGTAAGCTGATCAGTGACCACTGGGTGGAAGAATTTCTCTCTCATATTCCCACAAAACTGAGCTGCAAGCAAAATTATAATTGTCAGTATAAAATTGAGGTGTCAATCATATCAGCACAAAACTTCTGAAAGGAAATGAGTCACCAAGCAGGAAAATCTACTGAAACGGATAATTAATGGAAATCTCTTGAAGGGTTTGGTTATTGCTGGTTTCAGCCTGTGTCTTACTGTGCTTTGCTGTTTCTCCCCAGGAATGTGGAGCACAAAAGGAAGAAGGGGAGCAAGAGGAAGAATGAAGTCAGGAGACCTGATTTAAACTGCATCTTCCAGAAAAGACACAGAGATGACTCATTTCTGGGTGTCAACACAACATAACGCTGCTGATGTGTTCTCTCAACAGAACACAGACCTGATTATGTGCAATTGCAGCAGGAGAGGAAACCTCCAGAAACCTTTGCAGCAAGGACCTGTGAGCAGACACGGGAATCCAGGCGCTGTACACAGGAATGTGTGATGGGGGGATTTCCATGATCTGCACATCACTGTAGGATGCTTCCATAGCACTTTGAACAGAATACTGGTTTAGCAGTGGTTTATCGTAACAAAAATGGATGTAATGGTTATGGTATTAACTATGGTTGTTAAATAACCCAAGTTGAAAGAAAAACAAAACCCCCCTAATTTCTGTATACCAGTGTAGACTTCTAGGATTTTATGCCATGGTGCCTGTTCTGCCCAAGGTCATGTTTCAACTAAAATTTCGTAACACATCATTTGCTAAAATGCACAATAAGAAGCAAATGCTCGTTGGACTGGAATACATTAGACTTCACAAAGGATCTGTTTCAGTTTACCCATAACAAAGATTAAACACTGATTTAGTGTTACATTATTTAAAGGTATTCCAGTGTCTTACGCTCCACAGACGAAATTTTTAATTTATTATAAACTTTCACAACATCAGTCCAAGTAGAACTTTGCAGCAAAAGGTAACCTCCTATGTATTTGCAATGAATACAAATATAAAAATTTGCATTTATGACAGTACAACCTATGAATTCACATCTAGCATGTCATCAGCAAAGCAACGTAAAGATTGTCAGAGCAAAAGCAAAAAGAATCATTCAACTAAAAAAACCTTTTTAGTTGAGTGCTTTAATTGTGTTTTCTTAGTGATCAGGCCCATTCATGACGGTGGTGGTGGTCCCTTTCCCTGCCTGCCTGTGCTAGGAGTCAGCAGGTTGGAGTGACTAAGCTTATCTCACAACAGGCAGCATAGCAGATATTACGGATAAAGATCCTGTGAGCAAGGAGAAACTGCTGAGCACTTGACTCTTTTGTACTTTGACTTGAATCATGCAACTTGGGCTGAATTAAACTATTCTGTAAACCCTGTATTAACTCCTTGCAATGAAATGGATTCAGAGTTCACAGAAATGACATGAGTTCGGTGTCTCTCAGTATCTATTTTACCTACACTGCAGTAAGGGCCATAACAAAGATGTAGTGTCATCTTTCTCTAAGAACTAAGAACTCCTTGATCTGAGAAACTTGCACTGCTAAAAGGCAGTTTGTGGTATCATCCCTTTTTAATTGTAGTCAGAAAGCTGTAAGGGTTGCTAAATGGCTTCATAAAAGTTAACCAATACGTAAGTTTTCAGAAATATTTTAAGAACTGCTGAATCATTTCCTGCAAAGTTTTAAATGAATGAGCTATTAGGCATTGAAGAAGTTTGTAGTAAACAAATTCACAGATTAACATAAACTGGACTGGCTCAAATTTTCTGTAGAATTAGATGACTGCTAACCACAATTCTCTTTCATGACACCATAGTCAGTGAAATTACCTGTAAAATAATTAATATTACCTTTATCTTTCTTGAATTGCTTGTGTGACAAGTTCCTAAATATGGTTCTGGCTATTACACTTCAAACAGTTTCTATTTGATTATGCTGACATAAAAGCAAACTATTACTGCCAGGATTTTAATCAGGATGAGCAGCCAGTGAAGCAAATCAATTTGAGTTCATCCCATCTACCCCTTAAACTCCAGCCCACAGAGGCCATGGCCATACTGGGTGTGCTGGGATTTGTTCCTTCTCAGTGGGGTCAGGGGAGGCTCAAGGGCACGTGGAAGTGCTTGGTGCAAAAATGAGGCTCAGAAAAAGGCTTCTCTCCCACTCAGCTGTTTAAACAAAAACATAGGCCCTTCTTTGGTCTTTTTATACAATAACCGCAAATGATAAAACTTTGGTTTAGCCTCATGGGTGAACAAAAGTATTTCTGTGTCGATGTAGTGTCTGAAACAAACACTCCATGGTAATACTGGATTGTCATTGGGAAGCATTTTATTGTTTCATCTGCCAAATGGTGACTATCTGCTTTTCAGCTCATCCAGTTCAAGACTGTTAAGCTATAAACATGACAATTTAGGAAATTCTGCATAGGCACAGATGGTAATTTGAGACAAACTTGATCACTGCCTTTGAGGTACAGAAGCACGCAGAGAACTGTTAAAAAAAAACCCAAACAAACCTGGAGGTTCTTGATCCTACAGAATACAGCTCAGTAACAGCCCATAAGGACAGATGGAAGGCTCTTCTGTTGCTCAACAAAATTACCGAGGAAGCAGGTTGCCCACACTTTTGTTTCAGGGCTTTGGAGGATCAGCAGATACCTTTCCTGTTTATCAGCCCCCCAGATGCAGATCCTGAGTTAGATTACTAAATTAAGTGCACTGAGAATGGTAGTGATCTTTATGCATTCTGGTTTTTACAAAAGCAAGACTAAACCATGTTTCTGCCAGCCATGTGTTCGTTCTGTTTGGGAGCTTTTGCATCTAATAAAGCTGATGTTATAGGTAGGCTATAACTGATGGACTGAAACTGAAGTTCTGTTCCCAAATTCAGGTCACAACAAAATGTCATAAAGAAATATTGATAACAAAAGGAATTAAAAACCAAAACAAGGTCAATGATTTTAATTGTATACTGCAAATAGTTAATCCTTCTTTCTGTCTTCCACATCTCCCTCCTCCTGCAACTTTTTGCTAATGTTTTATGTTGTTAAAAGGAAATGTTGATGCTAACAAGAAGAAGTTGGAAAATAATTAACACTATGTATTTTGTAACCTACATCCTTTCACATTTCAGTTCCTGAAGTGCAACTGTAACACTGTCAAACTTTGTGGTAGAAATAACTACTATTAAAAAATGGAGAATGGTTACGTGATGCATAGCACAGAAATAATTTGACAAGAACCTTATACCTCCTCTAATTTTACTCCTTGTTATAAAACAACAGTGCCAGTAATATTTCTTGAATAATTTAGCTTTTATAACATAACCAGGAGACTAAAATAATGACCCAGAAAATACTATGAGTACGGTTTTTCTTTCTTCTCTGTTGTGTTCCATGGTACTGCCTCGTGCTATGGAATAATTTTAAATATGTTTTTTGAGTTAATTGCTAAAACACATCTACTTCTAAATAAGCAATCTGTGAGGCAGGCTCTGAACAGCAGTTAAGACAGCTCTCTATGTGAAGTCCAAGTAGTACAGGGGTGATATGTAATAGTAGATATTTCAGGGCACAGCAGGATTAGAGTGACAGAAATCCAGAATCAACATGAAAGTTCCTAACTGACACAGGATTACTGCACCAATCTGAGAAGGCTTGTTTACCGGTTTAACTGCTGGGTGTATAATTTCTATAATTAGAGTCTGATCAGCTAAGCAACATTGCAATGCAGCTCCAACACCCTAAAGAAATTTTAGACAGGCTATTAAAGAATGATTTATGAAGCAGGCTTTTGTTCAACCAAGTGATTAGAATTTAATAGCGTTGCCTACTTAGTGTTGAACTGGACATAACCAAGCTAAGAAACAATAAACAAGCAGGGATAAAAAAGGAAAATAAATAAATAAAAGGAACAGAGAAAGAAAAAGCATTTCAATACTTTCTGTGAATTTCATCCTTCCATTTTAGGCAATATCTCACCTAAAATGTGCTGAACTGTTGAGAGATTTTTTTTTCATTTGAAAAAAAAATTCAGAGCTGCACTATGATGCCTAGCAAAGGTTCATGTTTGTTTCTGTGGGTTGAGGAAAGGCAGAAGGAACACCTAAAAAAAAAACACTGTGGGAAGGGAAAATACTTCAAGTGTTATGCTTTAGAAGGCCTTTTTAAAATTATTTTTGCAAAACAAAAGATAAGGGAAACAGAAAGGGGAAAAATATTTAAGGCATCTTAGAACTGATGGCAACCTTTTTCTCCCTAAATAAACTTTCTTACTAAGTGGTGTCCTGTCAATTGTCAGGCAAGTCGGAGACCTGATTCCTATTAACTTTAATGAGAGTCAGGTTGTGTTTGCAGGTCATTTGACCATTAGTACACATTTCCATTGGGAAGAAAACTGTCTTATTCGTGCAGCCCCTTGTAACAATGAATGACAGCAAGCCTGTTTAGTACATTTCTCATGGTGTTGTTTCAAAACAACTTTGCACTCAGCAAAAGAGAAATGGTGGGTTGGGAAGAATATAAATTCAGCAGAAATAGGCTCTGCTCATTAGCAGATGGATTTGAAGTACAGATTTTAGCTGAAAAACAATGCACACAATTGCAAATGAACACCTACTACACCTACTTGCAGCATTATGGGATGTTCTTTTAGAGAGCTGTGTGTGCTAGGCAAGTAATCAGTAACATGTCAAGAAACAAAGCAACCCTGAGGTTTGTGCAGAAGCTTTAGGGACAGTCTCACTGAATCCCACGAAAGAGCTCTTTGCAGTCCTGAGCAGGTACCTGGATCACTCCAGCATTCTGTAGGTACAATACAGGGAAAGTCTCTGAAGCACCAGCAGTAAGAAGCAAAAACAAACATACAAACAAAAGATACACACAGAAAGCAGGCAACATTGGGAAATCCAGGGGATAATTTGGGAAAATTTGACTCTAAATTTTTTGTGTGTCTGCTACACCATGTGGTTCATTCTAGCAGTTGTCTTCCCGATTTCCTGCTCTCATAATTCTCTCATTTCTTGTGCAAGAAAAAGGGTTTTAGGAAGGACTGAATGTGATTAGCCAAGCTAGGCTGAGAAAATTATTCTGCACTTCATAAAACTGAAAATGGGTGTGAGGTGAGGAAAGAGAAGCTGGTAATATCTGTGCTGACAGAGATCAATGAAGTATGACATTTGTTGATGTAAAGATGCATGAAAACTTCACTGGAAAACAGAGGCTTGATAAGATGACCTTGATGAACATGCTGAACAGAATTAGAGTTGTAAAGGGCAATTTAGAGAAACAGAGAGAGGGATGATGCTTTTAAGAAAGTCGAAGTTGCAAAAAAAGGGGGTCATTACTGAAACTGAAGGTAAAAGTCAGAGCATTGGAACAAAAAGAAGCAGCGGTGATTGCAGGACACATTGGGGACTCAGAAGGAAGGAGGGATGCTGGTTTGGAAGCTTTACAGCAGTTAACAGGGTTTGATTGATTGAAAGCAAACAATAGGGCACTGTGGCTCAGTTTCAAGAACACATGCGGAAAATAGAGTTGATTCATGTGGAGAGAAAACTGGAAAAGTGAAGGTAATCAAAAGGAAACCATGAAGGAGAAAAACATATGAGGCAAGCTACTAGTAATTTCTAGAATACACCAATAAGCAAACACCAGAACCATGTTTCTCCATGCCTAAGGCATCAGCATATGTTGCTGTCCCAGAGGACTGAGCCCAGGCTGTCAGCTCCTGTACGATTCATAGCAGAACATAACTGAAAGATAATTCGGTCTATTGTTTGATGCTCAGAAGTAATACTTTATATCCAGAACATTTGTAGGAAGAAGTGCAGAACATAGTGCTCATATGTTGGGTTCTCTATAGGGAAGAAGAGATTCTATACTCAGGTAACTAAACGAGTCAATAACACAGAAAGAAATTAAAAAGCCTGTTTAAGTGATGACATATCAGGGTATCGTGATTCTAAGTGTTCAGACAAAAAAACATTTAGGAAGCATTCAATAACAACATTTAGGGAACTTAAAGTGTGAGTGAATTCATCACACAACGCTTCCATGAACTGCCTTTTGGAACTACAGACCTATTTGTCAAAGTACCTTTGAGATACACACAATTTATTCCTGACTTTGTAGATAACTATGTAATGTTTTCCCCAGCACTAGTGCCTGTTAAATATAACCATGTAACACATTATTTGCTGTCTTTTATATTTCATCAACTTCAAATGAAACACAATTACTCCTCCTCAGAGAGCCTTTGAATAGGTTTTCACACAAATTAAAGTCTTCAGTTATAGAAAACTTAACAATATTAGCAAAAACATGGACTTACACTATAGGAATGAAGAAAATCCAAATGTGCTGATATTGACAGATACCCATATGTTTGATCACAAGTTCACAAAGCACAAAAAAATCTTGGAAAACAACCTAACAAATATGTAAGTGGTATTATTAAGAGAGAAATTTAACTTGAAGGTAAATTTAGAATGAATTTGTTTGAGATACCTTGCTGCTTCATCATTAGAATTTTAAATTCTGAAGGGAGAAGTTCATCTTGGGCTACAACAATTTGTAGGTAAGTCTACACTAAAAATTGCTAACCCCCTCCTCTGTTTATGAAGAAATAATGGAATCTGAGGCTATTTTGCAAGTTTTTTGAATGCAAGTATTAAGGCTAGAGATGAAAATAAAATAATGTTGCCAGCAGAAGAGAGTGCCAAAGCAATTTGTCACCAAAAAGTGCAAAAGCTTGTCACCATTCTGAGAGGTTACATGATTGTGATACAGGGCAGGATGTGAAGGATGAAAAAGCAATTTAGTTCACAAAGTTCCCTTTCTCAGTCTGGGAATCCTGGGTCCCATAAATGCAACTGAAAGGAGAAGGGATCATGAAATATTAGGGAAAAACTGCCTTTTAGAAACCCATAATAAATTGACTGGGCAGGCATTATATATATATATATATATACACACTTCATGACAGAGCCATGGTTTCTGTATAGCAATCTATTGCCCTAGGAAGAATATCATACAACTTCTTATTACCAAGCCTGTCTACACCCAAGGCTTCTCTCTAATCTTCACTGAGCATTGATTTTCTCAGAGGAGTTACCCAACACCTGAGAAATGTCTGAAGTAATTTCTTCCATGTCAGAACAAGCACAACACAGCTGCTCTTCCACCAATGTGAAAGATGAAGCAGTTTTTACATCATGGTTTGATGCTTATTTGTTTTCATAACAGACATCTAAAATGCTTTGGGCTCTGTCTAAAGTAAGATAAAAAGCAAAGAAAAGTGGTCTGCTATTTGACACTGTGTAAACATTGAAGGATCTTTCCTTATGACCCAAATTTTGTCAAGTTTTGCACTCTCAGCTTGGTTTTTTGTTTCTTTTTTTTTTACCTCGAAGTTTACATCAATAGAAAATAATAAACTATAGAATAGCATACCTCACATAACAGCTAGTCAGCAGGGAGAAGTAGCCTTTTATTCAGCTGCTGTGAGAGGCAAATCTAATGATACAGAAAGGACTGCAGCCAGATAGGAAAGTGCTGGCTATCAGTGATTCAGTACAATGACCAGCACAACCAGAGATTCAGGCCCAGCCAGAGTGGGTGTGTGACAGGCAGTGCTGCTTGACCAGCCTGACCTTCTTTGAAAGGGTGGCCTGCTCAGTGGATGAGGAAAAGGCTGTGGATGTGTCTACCTGGACTTTAGTAAAGCCTTTGACACTGTTTCCCACAGCACTCTCCTGGAGGAACTGGCTGCTCATGGCTCTGTTCCCCAGGTAAGAAACTGTCTGGATAGCTGGCCGAGAGTGGTGGGGAATGGAGTTACATCCAGCTGGGGCTGCTCACTGTGCTGTTCCCCAGGGCTCAGTGTTGGGGCCAGTCAATTAAGATCTTAATTGATGAGCTGGATGAGGGGATCGAGAGCACTCCCACCAAGCTTGCAGACAGCATGAAGTTGGATGGGAATGTCGACCTTCTCATCAATTTAAGTGTCCAAGACCTTGAATGGAGCCTTGAGCAACATGATCTAGTGGAAGTTGTCCACCTAAACTATCTTCTTGAGGGTAGGAGGGCTCTGAACAGGGGTGGATCCATGGGCTTAGGCCAATTGAGGTTCAAACAGGCCAAGTACCAGGTTCTGCCCTTGGGTCACAAGAACCTCCTGGAGGTTCTCCTACAGGCTGGGCAAGAGTGGCTGGAAAGCTCCCAGCAGGAAAGGACCTGGAGATGCTGGTTGACAGCAGCTGAACATGAGCCAGTATGTGCCCAGGATGGCCAATGGCATCCTGGCCTGTGCTAGGAATAGTGTGGCCAGCAGGACCAGGGCAGTGATCCCTGGACTCAGCACTGGTGAGGCTACACCTCAAATCCTGTGTTCAGGTTTGGGCCCCTCATGACAAGAATGACATTGGGGTGTTGGAGCATGTCCAGAGAAGGGCAACAGAGCTGGGGAATGGTCTGGAGCACAAGTGTGATGAGGAGCAGCTGAGGGAGCTGGGGGTGTTCAGCCTAGAGAAAAGGAGCTTCAAGGATGGATCTCACCACTATCTACAACTGCCTGGAAGGAAGTAACAAGTGGCAGGACAAGACAAAACAGCTTCAAGTTGTGCCAGTGAAGGTTTAGATTGGATATTAGGAAAAACTTCTTCACTAAAAGGGTTGTCAAACACTGGAATAGGCTGCCCAGGGAAATGGAAGAGTCATCATTCCTGAAAGAATTTACAAGAGATGCAGATGGGATACTTGGGGACATGGTTTAGTGGTGCATTTGGCAGTATTTGGTTAATGGTTGGACTCAATCTTGGAGGTCTCTTCCAACCTTAATGATTCTATGACCATTTCTCTCAGCCAGATGCATATTCCTATAAGCTGGAGAGTTAGGCTGGAGTCCAGCCATGTATTTTTTTCTTTTGGTTTCCACTTTCTGACAAAGGATTTTAACCTACCTGTCAGCTCTTATGTGACAAATGGCAAAATATTAAAATGTTGAAAAACAGCAATTAAGTTTTCCTTCATTTTTACATGGGATATTTTCTTCCTTTGTTTTTCTTTCCACTTTGGAGAAACATTTTGAATGGAAAAGGATTGAAGAACATTGGTGTGATATTCTATTCTCTTGTACCAAGTTCCTCCATCAGGAAGGAATGCTGAGGAAAGCAAAATGACAAAGACTTACACTGTAAAGCTCCTTTGAAAACATTACCATGAGTTTTAGTGATCCACTCCATGGTTTCACAGGCCTAAGTGAGAAACAGAACTTTAAGAGAAGGGTGGCTTCTAGTTCAAGGAAAGACTCCACATAGCATTTCAAATCTATGAGTGAACAACAGAATGAAATAAAGGACTCACTTTTGTTTCAAAACCTACAGGTAAAAATGCTCTAGAGAGAAGCATTGGAGACTTCTCTATAAATCATGTGAAATCTACATTATTGCCTACATTATACTTTAAAACAGGCCATAAAATACAATTATCATTTTGAAATTGTTTTAGCTATCTGAAACAAAAAGAATGGAATGAAATTCAAATAGCAAAAGATGGTATTTTGTAAAATAACAAACACAGTAGGTTGAATACTTTTAACCTTCTCTATAAGGAGGAGAAAATTTGGCTAGATCAGTTCCACCTGGCTCCAGTGGCTGAGATAGGCAGTGTTAGATTTGTTTCCTGGTGCCGCTGCAGCAGCCCTTGAACATTCCCAGTGGTGCCATGACGGGGCCAGAGAGAAAATTTTTAATGACTGTACAACCAGAAATGTTTTGCATGATCTACATCTTAATTGCTCCCATTCCCAAAGAACAGAACATCAAGTCTTACAATACACAGCAGGGGACTGAAGACTCCCTTTAGAAAACTTATGATGTAAATATAGGACAACAAGGACTTTGGAACTCATTCATACAATTGCCTTTCAGAGTAACACTTCTGCTTCAGTTGCAGAAATACTCATTTACTGCTATGATTATTTAAATGAATTTTTTTTTTTTTTTTTTAAACTATGATACTTCATCTAGAAAAAGTGTCCAACTGGGCAGTCCTATGAATTAAACCTTAAACTAGTGTATACGGATAGCATCTTTTTTTACTCATTAAACCAACCAGACAACTGTTAAGGAATTGTCACAGTCCAGGGATGGAGGTTCTCTGGGCAACTTGCACCAGAGCCTCACCACCCTGACTGTAAACAGCTTCTTCCTTATGTCTAATCTAAACCTACTTTCTTTTAGTTTGAAGCCATTCCCCCTTGTTCTATCACTACATGCCCTTGTAAATAGTGCCTACAAAACAATCTGATGTGGGAAACTGTATCAGCATCTCTTTGCTCTAAATAAAAAGTTTGGTGAAAACTATATCAGTATGTTTCCCTTTACATTATCTTTCCCTTAGTTAAATACTTGGTCTCATAAATCTCAGAGTTTCATAGAACTTCCTCTTGCATGTGATAATGCTCCATGTAACAAAATCTCTCTTGTGGATTCCATTGAGTTTAAATAAATCCAGTTTCTCCTGTTCCGGGTTGGAATGTTATTATTTTCAGACTAGTTTGTTGTCAACTCTTTTTAGATATATAATATAAATTTATTCCTTCATTATATCTATAACCAGTCTTATTTGGGCTGCATTAATTCCCTCAAAGTCAAATCTTGCTTGCTTTATGAGATTAGTGGCATTGATTTCAGAGGCTTAAGACAGAAAAATACCTGCACTTAATGGAACAATTGTGCCAGTCCCACTCTGTTCATAAAGTATATATCAATTGTAAAGACATCTTCCCTCACCCCCACTCCCTGCCTTTCCCCTCCTCCCTTCAATAACTGAGTTAGCTGTGCTGGTCTTCAGATAAGTGCATGCTTTTCAAATAAGTACTTAGTCTCTGACCCTTCTTTAAAGGCTGATTTTATCTTTGTTTTTTCCCCCTTAATTTGTTTCAAACTGAACTTTACCTGACCTCACATCTACAGTGATTGAAGTCTTTATAAACCAAGTATGATGTTTAATTTTGCATTATTTTAAAGGGTTTATTCCTGCAAAAGGTACTTAAAGGTAAGTTACAAGCACTGCATGTTATCTTCCAGGCCAGTAGTTTGCTGGCTGTGATTCTGAATGCTTGCTGGGGTGCAAGAACAAGTAGCAACTGAAATGCAAGATTATTAGATACAAATAAATCCCTGTATTTCATCCATAATCTTAGTAGACTGGACTCATTGGGCTAATGACTTCTTTACCTCTTCTGGGAGTGTTATTCCTGATGCAACTCTGCATTCTCTTGGCTTTCTTTGCTGCCAAGATTTTTAATATTAGCCCCTCTCTTTCTCTATTGGCAGGCCATATTATAAACTGGCAATGAAGGAAAAAAATAAAAACTGAGAAGGAAAGTTATGTATCACATTGAAAAATAATTCCTTGCTGGCCTAAAATAATTTGGTTAATATTCTGTAACACTGCTGCAAACAAATGGTGATCCAGTTTCTACTCAGCTCACCTCCTCGGAGACACCAGCAATCTACAGAATACTTAAATGTAAGTTTAATTTTCTACCTTAAGGAATTATTTACAGTTGCTTAAATATAACAGAGTGAAACGCTGAATAAAAAATTATTATGATACAAGAAAAAAATCTGAAAGAAATCATAATTTGTTTTCACATACTATGATGATACAGCAAACCATTCTGTTCATTGTGCTCCACTCTAACCATGTGTGATAAGGGAATTCCTGTGCCTCTCGAATTAAGCACATAGTCCTTTGCAGAATTACAGTCCAGGTAGCCATAGATCATTCAGGGTAATCTCATTGGATTAACACATCATCTAGGTGCATTGTTTTTCATATGTACAGTGGAGTGTACAAGTTCTTTGATCTATTTTAAAAAATAAATACAATCCTGACAGGGTTTTAAAAGTTTGTTAGTGTAAACACAATCTTTTAGTACTAGGTTAAGCAAAATACTTGCTTTTGACAATAGGACTGTAAATCCATAAAGAAACTGACTTTAAAGTTTATTTTTAAAGCAACAAAAGTGCTACTGATTTAAACAGAAATCGAATGTTCTCAACATTTTTTTTAAGGTGATAAAAAAACGAGTCAATACAAAGTATGAAAAGCACATATAGGCAAAACCAGCAGCAACAGAAGTAACTATGAAAAATTGTAAATACCTTAACATGAAATATTTGTGAGAAATGAACGCATACACTGAAGCCATTAGAATGTTGCTCCTTTCCTTGTCCCTACTAACCAGAGAATGGCACTAAAAGCAAACCTAAACCATTTTGGCACCTTCCAATTAGCCCTCTGTACAAGATTTTTCACTATATACAGGGTCAGATGACTTTGACAGAGTAAGGCATGAAAGTAGGTTTTCAGAAACATTGAGACATGTTATGCAGAAGAAACATTACAAAGTGTAATATCACACAAAGTCTCTTTCAACAGAACTCATTTGACAAGAGAGACAGTTATTAGTGTTGTTGACAGAGAAACAATTTTGCAGCTTTTTTTTATTAATCTCTTGATTTGTGGAGCTATCATTCATTTAAAAGACCACACAAAAAATTAAGAAGATGGTAAGAAGAAATTAACCTTTTGCTTCTTATGAATCTTAAAAAGCTTGATTTTGTGCATCAGCTAATTGAAGGAATGAGTTTTTAAGGAATTGACATACCAGAATTTCTATCCTCTAGTAAATATGTCTGTTTGGATATGGAAGATAAGTGACAGCTTCCTGACAATAAATATGCTGAAAGTGATTATTGAGGAAAAAGGAAAATGACACTGGTATTTGTTTTCTTGTCTGATAACTGACAAATTAATATTAATTAAAATCCAGCACCTCATTTATCATATGTCTACTTCAGAGGCACTTTTAAAAGACCCAATAAAGATCATTAGGCTATCGGTAGTAGAGTTGTGGGAAACTCCCAGTCTGCATGGAGTGGCCAGAGAGAAGGGTGCGTGACATGCTGTGACTGAGGTGTGTTACTGATAGGATTGAAACAGTTCCTTTCAACGCATCCTAAAACATAACATTCAGCTTTTCCAGTCTCCTTTCCTTGCTTATTTACCCACTTTAAAATGTATTGATTTTTTAATTCTCTTATTTCATGTTTAGTGTGATATTATTAAGAGACCAATTCTACTCTCCCCAACATCTTCAACCTCCTTTGTTCCCATTGCTCCCGTTTCCCGTTATTATGACCTGGAAATCCCTGAAATACAGAGTCAGTGCTCTGGTTTTGTCTATTCAGATGCCAGAAACTGCAGGATTGAAATTATACTTCCTTTCCTCAGGCCTCTTTTCTTATGTGACTTTCCAGCCATGCATTTCCAATGCTTGTTTCTACTCTCTCTCAAGTCCTTTTTTCCATCTAAATTTTGTTCACTTCCACCTCAACCAACTTTCAGATACAATAAGCAATGCAGTGGGACTGGCAGGCTTCAATGCATCATCTCAAATTGCTTTTGAGTCCAAATTTTCCACCTAAGTCCCACACATGCCAGAATGCTGTGTATTAAAATATATCATATCTGAATAGAGTCACAAACAACTTCTTTTTAGATAAAACCTATAAGGATCCATAGGAGGAGGGCTGTGAGAAAATTACTGTCAGTGAAGAAAGTAAAAGATTTTTTTTTCTACTGATAAATAGCATGTCCCTAGCAGATATATATAAAAAAGAGGTTTTCACCTCACACTGGTCTGTTGTTTTTTTGCCAGTGTTTCTGTTGTTGTTTTTGTTTGAGGCAATCAATCAGTACAATTGCAAAAATCACTGATTTACTAAGGTTTGTTTTAACTTTCTCTTAGTGTCACATAATTTGTGACAAAATAAGGAAGGAGGAGGGAAAATTTCTGACAGGTTGAAAATAATTGGAAGGAAGAAGGGGCGCAAAAATGCACCTGACAAGCTGGCAAAAGAATTTTCTCCATGTGTACAAATTTATGCAAAATGCTCTCCTAAGTATAACAGAAAAAATAGTGACTGATAAACATGCTACATTTTTTGAATGAAACTCTAATATAAAGTGCCACCTATCAAACCAGCAGACATGAAATTTTCCTAGTATTAGCTTTTGCAATAATTTCACAAAGTGCCTCCTAATAAGTTAAAAAGAAAAATTTCATTGGAATGAACTGAACAACAGAATATTTCAATAATAATAATAATAAATTCAGAAGAATGAGGTTATTGAGAGGAACTGGCTGATATTTCAGAGTTTTCAAGGCTGGGTAAAACCACTGGCACATGGGAGTGTGTGCACATGGGAACTCTCAAAAATGTACCTGAATTTGCATTGTGTGCTGACATAATACTCCAGAGATGCTGATCTCAATTCTACAGCATCCACACAGCAAACTCTGTATGCAAGCTGTAGACAAACACATTTCCTTTTTTTAAATAATAAAGTTTACATTTCCCTCAAGATGAATCCAGTTAAATATGTCAACCTTTGTAATTTTTAAATTGGTCTTTCATGGGGAAAAAAAACAATTCCCATTTCTACTTTCTACTCGAGTCTCTTTCAACAGCTAAAAAGGAGAACTGTACATGTTGCTTGGGAAGGTTTTAATTCAGTTATATAAACTAATTTCCCAGCAATATTATTTCCTGAAATACTGAAACAAGGTTTTAAGCACCCATATTTCACAAGGATCAAGATTTAATATGCATTAGCTGAACCAAATTAATTTACTGTTAAGTGTAAAATAATAAACTCCAGTGTAAAATAATTAATACTCTACTGATCTTAAAATATGGACAGTATTTATTCTGCATTTAACAGTGCAATAATTCTATGCTAATAAAATGTACAGTAACTTGCTTGCTTTAACTATGATTTCAAACACAAACTAAAGATGCTCTTTAACATCATCAGAACATGTCTCAAAAATAATATGTATTTATAAAAAAATTAATCACTAAAAAAGTAGGAGAAAACAAAAACAAGCTACCATGTTGTCTATGAAGACTCCAACCAGCAACATACTCCTACAAGTCATGTGTTTCTCTTTAGTTTAGGAATAATTTTGGCTCAAGTTACCACTTTTTGAATAGGATTATAGCAACAACAGTTAGTTAGAAACTTAGGAAGATTCTTTCCAAGTGCTTCCATTCGTGTGTTGGTTTCAAAGGGACTGGCATAGGGCTGAAATTACCTTGGTTCATAAGCCCTTTGCTGAATAAAAATTTTTAGTTGTTTCTGTGGAATAGTCCTACACATCCATTCCCATTTCTGAGCCTGCCATCTGGAAGGTTCTAGGAAGGTTCTTGGCTAACACGGTTCTTCAAAGAGAAATTACATTTACAAATTTACAAAATAATTTTCTATTCCATTTTGAAGAGTTTCACTCATGTCATCACTAAATACAAGTTTCTCCTAGAAACCTGTTTCTTCTTTAAACCCATAAAAACAGACACATTAGTCTTCAGGGTAGTTTGGCTCAGAGAATATAGGACTGTTAAATAAGATATTTTGTAGGAATGTTTTTCATCTTATATGGCCTAAACACACAATGCAAAGTTGGCAAGCATTGCTATTTTTTCCTTTCAGTTTAAAAAACCATCCAATTTCCTCAGTTCCTGGCTTAGTATTCCAGAATCAGAAGATGACTCTGTTTCTCAAGGCTGTGGCATCTTTCTTGCAACAAAATGAAGATGCCACTAAGCTTGCCAGTGTAGATTAATGTCAAGAAATAAGGCAGATTTCAAGCGGCAATCACCCTACCAAACACCATTTATGTTGTGGAGTATTCTACAAGATACATTTTTAATGGAATCATCAGTATAAAATCTCAAAGTAATTTTGATTTATACTACTAATAATATTTTAAATCCTTTTCTATACCTTATTTTCTCAGCCTTTATGTTTCTTGGGACAGAGATCCATGATCTGTGCTCATGCACCAGGCAAAACATGGCCCTGAATCTCACCAGTTCTGGTTTTTCCTATTTTATCATATGTCATAATAACAATGGAATGTCCTTTCTCCTGCTTTCCTACTCTCCTAAGATTTCACCTGATCCCCAACACCAGTCTGAGCTTTATTCTTTCTAAAAAATAACCAAAGTGCCCAACAAAGACAACCATCAAAGCTTTCTTTTGCATATAGATCACAAAACATATTGAGAGGGGAACAAATGTGAAATTCTATCACTACCAATGATAATCCTGAAGACCTTCATGAATCAGAGGCACTTCGAATTGAAACTCCTAATATATATACTGATGGGAAAGATAGTTATTTATGAGCACAAAATTTTCTACCAATATCCAAGAGAACTACAGTCCATCTGGAACTTCAAGAGAAAAGAAAGAAACTATCCTTTGGTTTGACCCAGCTGCAGAATATGTTTAATTGTGACAAAAGCTACAAGTTTAGCATGGTCCAGTGTGAACAGCAGCACAGCTGATTCCAGAGAGTCTCTCTTAAGTAAAATAGTTTACATTCAAACACCTTTGTGACCTAGGCTTTTGCAATTAGGAAAGGCAAAAAGCAGCCAGAAGCTTAAGAGTGAACAAAGCATGAGGGACAGAGAGAGAGGGGTGGGGAGGAAGAGGAAGCAAGCAAGAAAAAGGTTCACTGAGATCTCAGTGCTGATAAAGTAGGGAAAACTGGACTGAGACAAACCAGACAAACCATGAGCTGCAGTTTGCTGGCGATGGGCCAAACCAAAAGTACTCCACAGCTGTAAGGAAAATAAGCCTGTGGAAAATCCTCTGGCAGAGGGATGGAGAAAAAAGCTGGGAAGCTGGCAAAGGTATCTGATTATAATAAAAATAATAAAAAATAGTCAAACTGACTGTTATTGCTACGTGCCTTAAACCCCTCACATAGCAACTCTTATTCATACCTGCAAAAACTGAATTTAATCCAGAGACTGGGATGCCAGTCACTGCAAAGAGCTAAGTCACAGCCTCCCTCAACAATAGCTATTTTCCCTTTATAAAAGTAGTTTCATTTGGTCTCTCACAGAAAAAATTACTGACCACAACAGAAATAGGAAAAAAAAAACCAAAAACCCAACATCGAATTGTATTGCTTGTCCACTTATACTGGATGTGATTAATCTACAGCTTCTCACTAAAGATGGACAAGATATATATTTAGCAGCCATAAGGAAAAACATGCTCTTTCCTCATGTCTATGAAGAAAAGGGCTTAAATTCAATCATACTTACAAGAATAGCCAGTTTAACCAATACTTTGGGCTCCAGGAATACTTTGCTTAGTGTGAGACAACGTTATGTACTCCCTGAAACAGGCACACAACACGGTTCCTTTCTGCCAGTGCTTGTTGCATGAAAGGCTGTTAGCAGTTGTCAGGTCTTACCTGGAGTGGTACACAACTGCTGCTTAAGAACATTGCAGCAACTGCTCATCTGCAATGGCTGTGCCTATCAAAGGATTTCTGTACCTGGCAGAAAATCAGCATGTTCCTCAAGGACTCAGCTGCTGCAATACTCACTCTCCAGCAGGAGCCAAAGGGAGTTGCATGGCTGTGGTCAGGGAGCTGTGAGTGAGATCTGTGGTTAGTTACACTCAGGTTGAGTGGATTTTTTCCCCTCTCTGTCCTTGTGATGTGTCAGCATCGTGACAACTATCTTATTTCAAGGTGACAGAACAGACTATTGGCCTCCACTTCTGCTCTGAAAACTGAATTTAGTCTCTGTCCAGCACAAACTCAAAGTCTGTTTCATATCTTAATGACCACAAAATATTTGCTAACAATGTATGTAACTCTTGAATGGGTGACACACTGATGTCTAAGCATTAAGGCCTGCAACGCACTTAATACTATCACAATGGTATTAAAGTACAAGTGTTATAAAAAGTCCTCTATCCACACTTTATTTTGATACAGTTACAGTCCACTGGGACAATTTCATAGACCTCGACATGCTCCACACATATTGTGTTTGGTAATAGTGTACAGTAGTGACAGAATTTTTAGTTGTTACAGTTTAGTTTCTCAGTATTTTTTTTCTGTACTCTTTGGAACTTCTGTGTTTTCCATCAGTCTAGACATTGGCTTTGGATGTTAGAGACTGCAATTTGGAAAACTAATCTAATTATTGTTAAGTCTCAGTACGCGAGGTCATTAACCCAAATAATGTCACCAGACTAGAAAAATAATTTAGCAGTTTTGTTTATATATGGCACATTTGGAGGCACCTGCAATAAGATGCTTCTTTTCATTATTTTACTTCATTATTATTTGTACTTAGAGGTACATAAGTATATAAATACTCTGCCTCGAAAAGAATTAGACATTATTGCTAAAGCAAACAAGTAGTGTCAGTGTTATCATCAGAAGAAATGTATTTGTACTTTCCATCTGCCTTCACAGGGCAAGCTAAGCCATTAATGCACCCTGATGCTCACATAGGTTTACAGTGTTGACAGCATTTTAATAAAGATTTGCAGTTTACATTCACACTGGCCTTAGGCACTATCAGAGTCCACTTTATTGTTCTGCAGTGATTTTCTTAAATAGAATAAGAACATTCAAAAAGCAATCAGGAGAATTAGCCAGTTGCTAATTGCAGCTGTTGAGAATTCACAATCACTTTGTTCTTTTCCAAGACAGTTAATCATATTGTCCACCTATGTTCTGCATTTCAGCTTACCCTGAAATCTGGTTTCTTCATACACCTGTGTGCAAATGTTTCAAGCCAAGAGCAGTTTTAGGTTTGCTTTTGGACACTATGCACATTTTCCATTACTGATTAGGTGCACATAAAATTTTTTTTTTAAATATTCTTTTTTTTTTTTCTTTTGTAAGAAAGAGGATTAATAATGGACCTCTAAAACACATCAGATTTCTATATTGTCATTATGGCCAACCAATTATCTGAGCAAGATGCACTGTATATTTTCTCTTACAAAGACTTCACTGAGGTTCTATAAATAATCAAAAAATAAAGCTATCAAAATCATGATGTGCCTAGACATAAAAGGCTTAAATATGGCCAATGAGTTATGCACAATGAATAATGCAAACTGCTCTATTCATATGCACAGTGCTGTACAAAATTTAATTTAAGAATTTAAGTATTTGCCTCTTGTGTGACTTTTCTGCCTCTAATTTAATACAATTTCCTTTCTTAGAGAAATTACTGCAGCACATTTTGACATCTGCTCTTCAAAGAATTACAGGGAGGGTTATTAAAAAATATACTTTAGAGTGTTTTATATAAACCTGCCCATTTCTATCAGACTCTACTATAATAATTTTAAGTTATG
This sequence comes from Margarornis squamiger, assembly GCA_035222235.1. Classification (NCBI taxonomy): domain Eukaryota; kingdom Metazoa; phylum Chordata; class Aves; order Passeriformes; family Furnariidae; genus Margarornis; species Margarornis squamiger. The sequence continues at coordinate 14,460,451 of JAWWTY010000138.1, read as the reverse complement.
AGGGATTACTTTTCATTTCATTCATATTCATTAGCAGTGGGCAGATATCAGAAATATGTGGGTGACTGAAGAGAGCTCCAAAATTGAGAATTAATGTCTACTATAAAATGCTGCAGGGAACTGAAATGGAAAAAGTAGAAGCACTCTTTATATTAAATAACTTTTAGGAGAGGAAACAGATTCTAGACATCCTGGAGCTGACTGTCCATTTTAGAAATTGTCCTACTTTAGCCTATGTACTAAACATAGAAACATAATAACATGTTCTTTGCTAACAGAAGAAAATAATTTCAATAATAGTTTGAGTAATTAGTTAGCAACTATTAATTCTAACTAATTTTAATAATTATTAATTCTAATCACTAATATTGGTCCATCAGTATTTCATAAAGCATTTTACAATCTAAATTATTAATTTGCCTCCATTTGGCCAAAAGATAAACTGAGATCTAGAAACTAAGACAGACAGAAAGTAAAACCTATTTCCTTGTGAGCTACCCATGTGTGTCTATGTCTCGGTAATACCAGCACTTTAAAAGCTGAAAATCAAAACTCTAAGAGCAACTATGAAACATTATACAAAAGAGAAGCAACACATTCATGAACTGCTTCTGAAAAAAAGGGGGGAAATGTCTGACAAATCAAACAGAAACAAAAAAACTAATTTTATTACACTGTTCACTACCCATAACATGATGCAGCAGATGCAGAAGGTGGCAATTTGAAATGTCAATGTATGACAAAGTTATTTTAGAAGCTGCAATGTAATATTGGCTCAGATCAAAACACCTGAGAAAAGTGTCTTCTGCAGTCGAAATATATTTACTGGTATTGCTTATTACATGTAAGTTGTATTTGTTAAATGAGTAATCACTAATAGTTTTTACCCAACTACAAACACTGCGCACTATTTTGAAGGCAAACTCTAAAAAGAGCATCACCTGCAGTAGAAGCCTCTCCAGTTTCTTATCTATCCTTCTCAGTAAGTCTATTTAATTTGACAGTAGCTGTAACATGTCCAGCAGAATAAACATTTTCTAAATGCAATACTGAAACATGTTTATGAAATTACCTCAGTTCTTCAGGGGAGGAAGCAGGACTTTTTTTTCCAAAAGAACATCTATAATTTTAAACATGTCATTGTACTTGAAAAAAGACCATCTTGCAAAGATTAAGGGAAAAATTCTCAATGCTGTGAGAAAGTTTTGCTGTATCACTAAATTTTTGTCAAGTCTAAAAGCATCATGATCCCAGAGAATATTTGTATTCTGCTTGAAGTCTCATATCACCACTGCATTTTCTGAATAGCCTGTCAGACTCTATACAGAGATTCAGTGACCTCTTCAGTAAATTCCTGATAAGGACTCATTAATATATTTACCAGATACCAAAGCTGCTCCCATTCTAGAGAACAACCCAATCCTATTCACAGACAGAGAGAGGAGTATTTTCTGTAGAGGATAAAAAACTCTAGGCATAGTAAGAGCAATTAATGGTACAGTAACAAATATCATTAAAGCATTACAAATTTAGAGTAACCATATTATACATAAGCAATCTCTGAGCAAGAATATTTTTGCTTAAGGATAAATGGGTAATGATCCAAAAATTAAAGAGATAGTTTGTAATAATTGACTTTTTAACATACAAGAAATCAGAGAGGCACAAAGATCTTTTACAAAACCAGATGCCTGCAATATGTTAAAGCAGTTCTATTTATATATGACATTTTGGTGAGGAGTATTCAAAATATGCTTCAGTAGGTACACAGTCCAATTCAGCATATTTATCAAACTCACACCCTCCGTTATTTCAGTAAGATACCACAGGGTCACATACTGTATTCAAGGCCAACTCCTGCAAAATGCTGAGAACCACAAAAGATTTTCTTCCAGCTCCAGAAGGAATGGAGGGAAAGTATGTAGTGTATTGATTTTTTATTTTTTTTTTTAATTTTTGCTGTCTAAGGAAATGCTCAGTCCTGCAAGACTCAAGTGGAAGTTGGCAGATGCAAAGTTTTATCATTACATTTACTACCACTTTACTGAATGAGGGTTTGTCTATCACAGCTTCTCTGGGCAACCTGTGCCAGGGTCTCACCACCCTCATAGCAAAGAATCTCCTAATATCTAATATCTTGTTCAGTTTAAAGCCACTACCTGTTGTCCTATCATTACATATCCTGGTAAAACATCCCTCTGCAGCTCTCTTTCCCTTTAGGTACTAGAGAGGTGACAGAAGGTCTCCCCAGAGCCTTCTCTTCTCCAGGCTGGACAACCCACCTCTCTCAGCCTGTTTCCATATGGGAGGTGATTTATTGCACACAATGATCCTTACACACTAGATCTTGCTGAAACCAAAGGAAAATATTTGCTTATCTTGCCATAAAATTGGAAAAGAAACCATTTTCTGAACAAGGACTACACTTAAATGGGAGAAATTCCACCACATACAGTTGAGGAATACTTTCATAAAGGTATGCAGTCATAGCAGACTGTCCTTGGAAAGCAAGCGAAATGGTCCAGGTTTTACTTCAATTCTTTTAATCAAAATCACCATAGAGCGTTTTAATCAAATAGAAGCAGAACTGCATGATAGAATTCCTGGACAGATGTAGACATATTTTAAAATGATAGGATGTGAAGAAGAAAAAAAATAATATAAAAAAGTCTATATTAAACAAGACATTTCATGTTCCTATATATGTCCTTCTGTGAAATTAATTACTGATCTCATATTTTTAATTTTTTTTTTTAAAAATCTTCCTTCAGGCTTTGCAGGAAGGGTTTACTAATAATAAGTCAAAATAAGTTTGAAAATCAGTCTAAAAAAGGTCTTTCCCTTTTAGTAATTACTACTTTATATACTCTTATCACATGAGTATTTGAGGGATTTGATGTTTTTAAGGCTTCCCCTCCCTTCCCTCTGTTCTGTTTTGTGTTGTAGTTTTCCTTCCAAGTGTATATCTTCATGCTGCAGAGGATTGCTCTGGAGATGCAGTATCAGGAAACTACCTGACACAGAAGATTAATGTAGAAGACTGTTTGAACTGTTATTGCATACCAAACAGAGTTCCTTGCCCTCCTTTCATCACTAATTCCAAGGCAGAAGACTCTTTTACTCATGGGCAATTTTAATCTTCCTATGAATGTCTCCTTTTGCTTTCCTTCAAGAGATCTGCCTCAGTAGGTTTTGCTTGGATTCTTGTGGTAGCAGTTTTGTCTTTTCACCATTCATTCTTTTTTAATATATTTTTCCTCCAGCCACCTCTTTTAATTTCACTTGATATTTATTTTTTTTTTTTTTTCCCCGACCTAATTTTCATGGAACAAAGGGCTCCCAGATAGACAAGAGTGAAATAATAATTACAAAATCCTGGAATAGAAAGCACTTAGACTTCTAGCCCATTTTGTCATGGTATTTTATTTATCAACAGAAAGAAGTAAAATCCTGATCATACTGGAATAGTAAAGAGTTTATGTAAGTTCATTAATAAAATCATGACAATATCAGAACATCAGCCTTGTGATAAGAACACCTACATTGCTTCACTTCTAAATGATGGGTCAGAAAATTTCCCCTTTAATCAATCCTTTTCACTCTTAACCTGCTTTGCATGTCTCCAAAACCTGTTCTTTCAATTTCCAGTAAGTTTCTTCTCATTTAGATATATTTATTAATCTCATTATTTAATTTCTTTTGGTTAGTATTTGACATCAAGAGCTCTAGACAAAAAATAAAATAATTTTAGTGAATTAAGAGATACAATAGATTTTCCTAGTTATTTTATGCCAATCTAAATACACCTATGCCTAAAGAGAAAATTTAATCCTCTTTAGGTTACTCATCTTTTAGTTTCTCCATGTCCTACTAAAATAAGTAACACCCTTTATAAAAAACAGGAAACATATTTAAATTAATTTTATAAAAGATGCTACTTCCAACCAAAGATGTTTCGAATTGAATTTGTGAGAGTATCATGCTTAATACACTGCAAAAATTACTGTTGATATAGTTAATGATGGTATTCTCTATCCACATCAAGTGGAGATCTGTAATGCTTTATGTGCCTCAAGACAATCTCCTGCAATTTTTTACTTTTTTTTTTAAAAAAAAAACTGAATAAGCTTGGAATCAGCTGTCTCAGGTGAGGGATTAGCCCCTCTGCTATTAGAATACACATGCCCCATGCATGGCAGCTGTTCTGAGCTGCAAAATTTGTCCACAGCCCAAGTGTCCCAATGTGAATATCTGACCTAGTTACGAACTCTGCTCCTCATTAGTCTCCTTGTATGCTCCCCCCTTAATCTCTAACCTAATTAGTTTATTTTATGGCCCTAGTTTACCAGTCTCAAGTCTTCTCAAATCTCAGTTCTGATTGTCCAATTTCTAGGCATCCCAAAAAGCATCCATTTGTCCATCATAAACATAAGGAGTTTTTTCCCTACTTCTATGCTCTAAGTTATATTCCCCCATATTTTGATTGATTTTATTTTATTATTATCTACTCATATGTATTAATTTATTTAAATTAACCACATCATTATTAATCTGCTATTATCCTTGCATACCTGTAGTTCACGCACTTGGCCCTCTAACATTTCAGTAAAAAACCAACAAATTTTACCTATAGAAAGACATGCCAACTTCTAAATTACTTAAAAATGTAGTGACTGAGGTGGGTTGTTTTTTTTTCCTCTAGAGAAGAGCAAGCTCTTACATTCCCAGAAGAACAATGCACCTGACAGTTGTAAGTATTTATGCAGAGTCGGTCTGATTTCTCTGAAAACAGCCATTGTGTAAGTTTAGGAAGATCTACAACTCAAAATCTGAAAAGTACCAAGGAATAATTTTAACACTGATAAAATTCAATTAATATTAGGGAAAGAAAAGTATTGCAAAGCAGCAAAATCCTTCTCACAAAAAAATCACAGGTACCAGGGTGAATGCATTCAACAAAAGACTTGTAAGTGCTGAAATAACAGCAACAATACCAGCTCATGAGAAAGAAGAGCTAAACAATCAAGATCCAGGTAGAAATCTTTATAACATATCAGGCTTATAGATATTTTTCTGTAAAACACCTACACTCTGTTTAGGATTATTGAATTCTGACCTAAAAGAATACTACTTTTGTTAGATAAGTGGCTGAAAGTGCCAGTAACTGGTATAAATGCAGTATGGGTATTTTAACTGTTTTTTTGAAATGAATAATAGATATATTTCCCCCTAATAATTTTACCTCTCTCCTAGTGAATATAGTCTAAACAGCAGGGAAGTAACACTGCAGAATTCTTCTAAAACTGGATTTCCCCACTTGATTCTTGGGAAAGAGTGAAGTAGACAAAACAGAAAAGAGAAATCTGGTACATGAAGAATTAAACTCCGTAAAAATGTACTTTTACACAACTATGAAAACAATTCCAGAAAAAGGGTGATGTTTGAGCATGTGAAAAAGAATTTACGCAGGAAGGTTTAGAAAGTTGAAAGGCTCATAAAGTACGTTTGAAAGAATAGTTTTGTTCCCTTTGTTTTCATTTTCTCTTCCCACCAGCAACATCCTCCAGACTGAAGTTAAAACTTCTGACAGAGAAGTTAAAACATCCCGCTACAGATCTGGACAAATGTCTTTGAATCACAGTCTTTACTCATGCAGAGCCCTATTCAGAATATCCAGTTGAAAGGGGACCAACCTGGACCTAATTACAGTTGTATAGATATAATTTTATTTAGGAATACTAAGAAAAATGTTTTACTTAAGCTAACCAACCAAAGCAACTGTAATCTTTATGCTCCATTGATCTGGTGTTCTCTCAGGAAAAAAATTGATGAGAAACTTACTTTCTAATCTTCATCGCATTCCTGTCCAACACCTGCACGCTTTTGTTTGGAGACTGGGGGAGTACCCTGAGGGACTGTGTCAGCACCAGTCCTGTTTGGTATCTTCAATAGTGACATACATATTGGGATCAACTGCACCCTCAACAGATTTGCAGATGACATCAAGCTGAATGGTGAATAAGAACATTTGGACCTGTTGGAGCAAGTCCAGAGGAGGCCACAAAGACAAGTGGTAATGGTTTTAAACTACGGGAGGGTAGATTCAGATAACCTTCTTTTATGTTCAGGGTGATGAAACACTAGAACAGGTTTGCCCAGAGAAGTTTTGGATGCCCCATCTGTTTTTATCTAAGGCCCCACGTTTACCTCTCTTTTTTAGATTTTACTTCATTTACATTGTGGAGTGCTTCAAATTTATCTCAATATCTTCAGTCTTTAAGATGAGATAAAAATAGCACTAGCACTTTGCTTTTCAAGCACATCACATCCTCCTGATTATTATGAACTTAATCAGTACATATCACTAAACAGTAATCTTGAATTTCTTTTTTCTAGTTTTATAATCTTGGGAGAATTTCAACTGAGGTGCACAAGACCCAAGAGTACTCCTGAAATTTACCCAAGTTAAGAAATTCCACATATTCAGATTTAGTCCTTTAAGACATTTTTTGGTGTGCCACCTGGATTTCGAACCATATCAAAGTTGTATGCATGCTGAGCAGAACTCAGCTACACCTACTTCCAAAATAAACACTGGTTTAAATTGTTTGATTTTTTAAAATCCCAGATCTTAAAACCATACAACTAAAACAGAATGACGTATCTTCTATTTTTTAAAAACGTCAAATGACAAGAAAAAACCCTGAGAATGTGAACAATTATGTTTAAAATAATTTCTACATGATCTTAATTTTTAGAACAGTCATCAACTTCATTTGAAGTAGTTATCACTGATACTGTTGCTGCACAATGAAGTAAGATTGTTTTTTAAAAAGTCATTAAATTAAGCATAGCATCTTTTAGCTTACATTGGCAAAGAGATTGAAAAGAACTCTATTCAAACAGAAGCCTTATGTAGTACTGAAAACAGATAAAATCCTCTTTTTTAATATATACATGTATAATATATATATTTAAACAAAATTCTCCACTGTCCTTTATGCTATGACAATGACTGATTTGGTTTTCTCCTTTCTTTGAGATTATGAGTCTGAAATAAAACAGGCATTTCCTGGCTTCACTTCCAATTATTTCTAGTAGTAAAAATCCCTGTTAATCTACTGAGCTATTTCATGAACCATCTTCATTAAAATAAATAATTTTTATTGCCACTTTGGAAGAGGTTCCTAAGGAAAAATGTGCTTTTACTCTTAGATGGATTAGAATACACTTTCCATTTACCTGTTTTAATATAGTAAAAAGCACTCACCTTCAGTTCCATGCAAAACACAACTGTGCAATAATGTCAAGATTATTCCATTAGACACCTTAACATACCTGAGAACTCCATCCTTCTGTGACCTCTGGGCCAGTAAATACACACAGTGTGCCTACATGTCTTATACTATTAACAAAAGCCACCATAGCTGTACGTTGAAATAAACACTTTGTGATGTACTTAAAAGTTGGAGCTATATTCCCATGCCTATCAGATTTAAATTCAAAGTGCTTGCAAAGAACTTGACAGGTTGAGAATGTCTAGGATCTACAGAATTTGAAAGTACAATGTCTTGGCAGATTGAAATAATAATAATTATACTCTTTGCAGATACTTCTTTTGTTCAGGAAAAAATCCAAACAGAATAAAAAATAAAATAAAATCAAAAAAAATCCAAACACAAAGAACTAGAACTAGACAGAACTTGTCAAATATATGACCCCCAGCACACACATGAACAAAATAAACAGTATGAGAGGCATAATTGTACACCAGATATTCCAGTCAGAGTTATAAGGCAAGTGATCATTTATTTGTCACAGCCAGGATTTTTCACATTTGCCAGGCACACCACTCTAACCAAATTCACACAGGTAGCATTTCTTCAGAACTAAGGTCTTATAAATTTAAGAAAAATATTAAAAACCATTTCATTCAAACACAATTCTCCTTCCTCTGCACATGGTAATAAGACCTCTGAAGGAAACCACCACTGAATAAATATAAAAACTCTGCTCTGAGACAGGAGATGGAAGACTTGGCTATGATTGACAAGGATCAGGAAGGGGAACATGTCCCACACCAGAAAACTGATTAATGAGTGGGAATTGCACATCTTGAAGAGCAGTTATCCCTGCAAATTATGCTTCCTTTGAAGGTTGTGCTGGATCTTTGTGCACTATTCATGTAAAAATCAGAAGCCAAAGTTTCTGGTACCAAAATGGCTTTAGAAGTGCTGTGGAAACCATGTATTACTCTTAATGTTGCTGAGTATTTAGTGAGAAGAAACACTGGCCCTTCTAAAGGATGATTGTCCTGCAAATTGAGATCCACAGAGCCAGGAATTTATCCTGAGAAGATTAGATCCAAATAGCTGACTGTTTAATGAAGCCGAGGCAGGTAATAAAGAAAGCATTAAAAGGACTTGTAGCTTTCCTTTTTGACAAAGAATGGAATTGTGACACCAGAAGTAGACATACTCCTTTTCAAAGTCAAGATACCCTTGATCTTGGGGGTATGAGATTGCCTAATTTTATGTTTTCAAACATAAGATGCCCAGAGGGAATAGGTGTTTTCTCAGTTCTGTTCCCCTTCAGCAAAATTCTAACATGTGTACAATGTAGTGATGCTAATGAAGCTGCTTTTTCCAGATCTCTGCTTCTCTTTAATCAACTAATGTCATTAAGACCAAGGAAAAATTGCTCCTTTTATACATTTGGCTGTAGCTTGGTTTCTTAGACATTTATTTTTACAGAGTGCATCACATAAACCTGCCATACTTGATGAGACAAAATTTCCACAAGCTGGAAAGGAAAAAAATGAAGTAAGGATAATACTTTGAGGTCCAGTAAAGTAACTGGCTAACATTGTATCTCCTGTTGGTTCTGAGCAACTGCACTCTTGGCAGTATGGTTACTCATCTTCATATTTTCCCATTAACATCTACCATCTGCCTAGAATATCTATTTAACACAAAATTGTAATTATTTTACCTACTTAACTGATATATTAAATCAAAGGCCAACTCTTCAAAGTAAGTTAAACCATACCAATTACGGACTGTGGTGTGTACTTTCATTCTTACAATTGTCAATGGAGTTTCTCTCTGACTATGATTAATGCAAACTGATTAGCTTCCTTTTTATAGCTTTAATCTTCCTAAAATGTGTAAATATATTCTAGAATTAGCAGAAGGTCTTGAAATTACTGCTGAGGGAATTAATTTTTCATTTATTTACTGATTGCAGTCACCATTAGCTCAACCCCACAAATGCTTTATAAAACCCAAAACTGTCTATGTGATTAACTCCCCCCCTCAAAAAAAAAAACATCAACAAAAAAAAAAAAAAAAACCAAACCAAAAAAAAACACCAACAAAACCCTCAGCCTTTCTGGTCTTCTATTTTTCAGGCTTACTTTATAGAAAAATACTTAACCACAGTCTCTTCACAACTTGCAGTTTGACTGTTTGCCCAGCAGTCTAAATAAATTGGTTATAATTCCTAGGAACCCAGTCTGGATTTACAGTTTTATTGCAAATGGTTAATGTCTCTTTGACCTCTCTAAATGTGCATTGTGTCAACTAGCTACTCATTAATGAGCTATTTCAATGCAAAATACACACAGCTATGTACAGTGATTAATCATAAAGGGTAAGGGGAAAACATTTTAACTTTATAAGTTTCTTTCTTGCTCATTGGCATTTGACCGTTATCACAATGAGTCAGTCTTTTCATTCCCTCTGACACTATTTCTTCAGCCCTCAAAGTCTTAAACGAAGTGACTGTTTCAAAAGAGCAAATTCCTGGTTCTGTTACAATTTCATTACTTTCCAGCATCACCACCAATACAGTTGTTTTCCTTTTGCTTGCCTGTCATCTTTAGTACTCTCTTTCTCCATCATCCTATCAGCTCATGTGTTAGATAGAAGATAGGGGGAAATTTTCATCTAGGAGAAACTGCCATCCAAGAGATAAAAGCTGTTTTCAGCCTCCTTTACTAACTCAGTGCCAAGTTTCAGCTTTCCTTCCATTAATGAGTTAGCAAAGCCTTGGACATCACTTACTAGAGAAAACAGTGGTGATCTACCATATATTCAACCTCCCTGTATCTGTACTAATAAGTCTGCACTCAGTACCAAAGATGCACAGTTTTATTGTAAACATTAGGATGTAAACACAGGTGATGACCTCATTTTACTCCAATGCCTCTGTATGTATATCCTGTAAAAGTAAAATGTGCAAACAGCAAGCCCTCTCCCTGGACCACTTTTAAAGTGGAGCTTACCTATAAATCAAAAGCTACTCTGGCCAGGCCTAACTCCATTAATGCTATAACTACTATATCACTTCTATAGCCAGTCCAAGATGAAACCAAAATTAAAGATGGCTAGAAAAAGTGAAAATATTAGTTCATGACAATTGCTGACTTATTTTAATGAAAATGTCACAGGAAATGATTTAATTTCAATGGCATTCAACAGATTCAAAGCAACATTTCCAGAATCACATGCCAAACCATGTATTTCTATGGGAAAGCTTTCTCCTTTCCTCTCACTATCTTGCTTGTTTAGCTCCTGGCAGCTCACCTGGTGGGCTGAAAGCCTGTGGATGACCTGGAAGACTAAGCAGGAGCTCCTGACATTGACAGCTCCTAGGCAGGCTGCCAGGTGAACAGCTTCAAACTAGAGCATCATTTTCTTGCCCAGAGAGTTTCAAAATACTTGGGTGACTCAAAGAAAATACATTCAGAAATAAAGTCTTCCACAAAACAGAATTGCTCTTCTCCAGTCAACCCTGCCTAATATGCTGCACTTTTTTTTTTCTGTAATAAGTATTGGTTAAACATTTCAAAACTAGTGTGTGCTCTTTCCCATTCAAAGCACTTCAAGAAGGTATCACAACATACACGTTTGAAGTGTTGCCCTTGCAAAAGAGAACATGTTTGTCTGAGATTATGAACCACTACCTATTTTACTGTACTGTGGCATGTGCTTAATAACTATGAATGAAACATGAAGTAAATTGCAGGTTTCTCCTGCAGGGGCATTGCAAGGCGTGCTAAATATGTGCCAACTCAGAACGATAGTCACTGTTTTTACAGGTGTAGATGAGACTACTGTAACAATTACTAGGCTATATTTGCCTCTCAGAACAGTGGAAATCAGAAGCAACTATGCTGAAATGAACAGAGGTAACCAACAGAAACAGTTATTAAAAAAAAAAAAATAGCTGGCTGAAAGATTCAAAATGAAGTGTTTTAAAGAAAACAGTGTATATGTAGATTTGATAGCTAAAGGTCTTTGATCACTTCTCACTTCAAGTAGGTTCCAATAATAAATTTCATATAATTCCTTTTCATTTTTTGTCAGGATAAGTTAAAACAACTGCCCTAAGACATATGCAGGTGTGATCAGTAAGATGACCAATGCTGAGCAGAACTGAACAATGTCAACAGTTATGTCAAGGCCAACCGGCAAATAAATCTCATCTTCCAGTGCTGAGTGTTCTGCCAAGCAACGAGCACAAGTACATTGTCTGTTCCTGTAGCACAGGGCTGATTCTTCAAGTAGGAAACTCCTAAACATTCACCTGAGGAGAGGTTAAGGAAGAAACTCTAAATTGCACAGATCGTGTATAAGCACTGGAGTGCCTGACCGATTTTGCTCCCTTTAAAACTAAGCTAAGCACATCACTCGAGGCAGAAAGCATGGTTTCTACCACTTTCCTTCAAAAGAATCTGCAACTCTCTATTCTTAGAATTTTAAGCCTTTTTAAATACGTAAGTAGTTCTCACAGTGTTAGTATTAGGGCCAGATTTTCAAAGGAGTTTAGCTCTTATTTTAGCACCTAAATAAATTGGTAGATTATCAGGTAAGCTCAGGTTGTTGTCATTAAGTATTTTAAGAGTAGAAAGGAGACAGAGCACATACGTTTTGAGCAGAGTTTGACTCTTTAATTTTCTCTCCCTAAAGTATGATGGAATTCTGATTCCAGTTCCTGGTGCCATTTAATTAAATCATTAAGCATTAGGGTCCTAAAAGTCTCACCCTTAACAAACAGAATATCAACAACCCCACACTTAGAGTACGTGGGACAGAGATCACACTACGCCAACCTTATCTGTATCTGATTACATTACAGTAGCTACCTTAAGTCTGTGTGTTATGACCTTGCCTACAATGCACCTTCAAGTCCTGGGCTTCCTCTATTGGGGCCAATCAATACATTGAACGTATCAGGTCAAGATCTTCTGCCTCAGAAGGTGCTTTTATGCTTTCCTCAGCTTTTCACAAAGTGCAAGGGATCCCGTTTGAGAGGACCCTCCACCCGTGAACACAAAAAACCCCAACAGATGATGTTAAAAATGGTAACGAAAATTCACCTTAAGTAGAAATTCTGACCAAGAGCAGCTGCAAACAACTTATGGGTGTGGCATGAGACCAAAGAAAACAATACAATATAAGGTAGAGCAACATGACAAAAAGGCATAAGATTGCTCAATGAAAACCTTTGACCTTGCACAATAAGCTGTTAACACTGGAGAAGGGCCAGGAAGAGAAGAATAAGAAATTATGTGATGTAGGTTGCCATAGAATGGGACACTAAAATAAGAAAATAAAATGCCATAATTTGGTCAACCTTTTTGCTTTCACTTACCATCTCTCCCTATTCTGTAGACTCCTGTGCCTTATAATTATAGACTGGCCATGTGGCTTTTTATTGCTAAATTTTATTCTTTGAGTTTAGAATTTCTCCACAAGCTTGGCATTTTTTCAGCTGCTGACATGCTCTGCAGTGAAAGGTTCCATAGAGAGCACTTCTTTGTCCCCAATTCAATTCGTAAGATATGTGCTAGAGGACTTTTTTCAGGTCATGATATATCTCACTGATTCAATGATAACTGACAGCTTCCACAAGGAGCAGCACCGGAATTGGTTTCTAGCTTTCTCAAATAAACCATTCCCAAACAGTGCTTTCCATTAGCTATTTTATCAACAGATGGCTACCATTTATTTAATGGGACTCCGGGCCATGGAGGGGAGAATTAAGTTGAAAACCATTACTGATGAAAAACCACCAAACTTGTTCTCTTTTTTCCAATGTTATTCAAACTGTTCTAAAACTTTTCTCTCTAAGAATGGTTATAACTGATAATGAAATACACTTGGATCATACTGAAGTTAAAATATGCATTGTCAAGTAGCCTGGAGATTATACTTGCTCCCATTTGAAAATCGTATTAAACTAATGATCACATTACAGAAATAATCATGTAAAGGTATAAACAAACAGAACTATGTTAGCATAACAACAGAAGTATTTTAATATTTTATTAAATGCAAACTGCATGGATACAAACATAGCAACCCTCATTTCATTACTATTGTTCTGGAATTTTAGTACTAAATATATTGCATATTGCTCAAATAAAGTTCATTTACAGAACATTGGCCATTTCACCAGCTTGCTCCTGCTTTTGGTTTCTCACCTACTTACCACAACAACTAAAAATGGGCCTTAATTAAAACTTTCAGATTTCATAACAACATGAGTTTGCTTAGTTCTAATTGGTTTTAATTAAAAAAATCCACATCTGATGTTTAACCAGAATCTGCTTATCAGATAAGTATATCAATGTACAAAATTTATCTGAAGAATCTCTCTGGTTCTTAGAGATTTTGGTTGGATTAGACAAAAAAACATTGCAACAGCTCTCCTCTGAAAATACTGAGAAAACCAAGTCATCCAAATCCTCAGTTTCTCTTTGCACTGCTAACCATGTCCACTGCCCGAGACAGACACCTTAGGCAGGCAGCATAGAATACTTGACTTTAAACACAGCCATAAAGCACTGACCTCTCCTGAAATCAGGGATGAAAATATAAAGACATGTAAAGATGTAAACACCAACACCAGAGAAGAAAAAAAAAATCTACAAGATGATCTGAAATGATTAGTGACAGATAGTTTGTGGAGATCCAAATTGCTTCAACTCATTCAGTTGAAATCAGAAATCATCAAGATCAGCCTCTGGACAGATGTTTACTTGTCCTTCTGCTAAAGGTTTTGTAAGAAGCTGCAGAGCAGTAGCATGTCAGCCCCAAGCCATGATGGTTATGTCACCACATATTAATGCCACTAGAATTTAGTTAGTAATTAACATTGCTTAATACACTAGCCTATGAAAATGGAAATCCAAATTATCCCCTTTAAGATTATAACCTCACATCTTGATTTTCAAAGGTTCCAGATTTTTTAAAAATCAATATACCTTGCAAAGCAACATAAATTTAGTATCTAGAGAGGGACTCAGAATAGTAACCTTTAGAAATCAGACCCGAGTCAAGTATTAGCTCATGAGTCAGCAAATCAGATACTGAAAATTCTGTATTTTCTAAAGCAGAGCTCTGAAGCAGATAGTGTGTGATCCTGCACAGCGTTTGATCAAACATAGCCTTTATTATCTTAAAGAAAAAGAACAGTAAAGACTTAAAGTAATATACTCTAATGAACACAATGCTAAAGAACTGAGTCCCTCAACAATCAAGAAATGCATATTGTAACCCCTGAAGATTTTAAATCTCATCTGTATGGTGAAAGTGAGGTAGGAGGCCATGAAGAACTAATCAGATGTATTAAAAATGAAAGAAAATATCAGACATGGGAAATGAATGTAATTAAAATTTGAACACATACAAACACAACAGCTCCAACATTACTAAATGGAAATGAAACAACGGTATTTGGTGTTAAGGGACTGAATCATAAGTCACCATTTCATCACCCCCATCTGTTCTTGTAAGTGCATACTTTGCAAAATGTTATATTAATTCAAGGTATTAGAGAGTTAATTATCTCACAGAGGATGCAAGACTTGCTGGCCTTACATCACAAGTGTAAAGACTGTACTTTAAAAAACATTTAAAAATTGAAGTTTTTTTAAATTTGCTTTCATTTTGCCTCAGAAATCAACAGAGTAGGGGAGAACACATGAAGGAAATTTCTTTCCTTTAAAAAAAAAGTTGTTTCCTTTTAGACTTCTGCTTTCAAAACCTTTTTCAAAATTCTGGGTTTCTTACTAGTTTGACCTGGTTTCATCAGCTATCAGAAATAAAAATCATTAGTATTAAAAAAATAAGTAAATCAAAGTAGCACTTGAAACAGCTTATCTTCTGCATTTAAAATTAAATGCAACACAGCTGCTACTTAGAACTGCTTCTCTAGACCAAAATGTTTCCCAGTTTCTCTGTAATAGACTGGCAGCTTCTTTAGGGTCAAGTTGTTTCTCATTTTCTCTTCTTACTTTCTTATCTCTATCAAAATCTTTAAAGCTCTCCAACATAACAGCCTTAAAATGCCCTTTCTTGACATCCATTTCAAAGTATAGCAATAGGTGCAGTAGGTATCAGTCACAGAATACAGTTGGATTACAGAAAAGTTAAGGTACAACTGGGTAGTACAACGTGGAAGTTTATTCCATTTATTTATCCCTCCCATTGCTACATACATCTTTCCCATTTGGCTCACAGTGGTGACTATTCCACCTTCCCAGTAAAGTAGTCTAATGATTCCATTTTCCTACTACACACAAGATGCTCTCTAGCATTCATATGAGCATGCTTGGGTATTTTAATTTTTTTTAATAAATTGCAAAATTTTCAGGTGGCATTAAAACAGCTGAGGAAAATAGAAATTAAAATGTAGAGAATGTGCTTTGCAAAGGTATTTGCCATTGAAACTTCCTTGGTCTGTTCCAAGTGCCAGCCTTACATTCTCCAGGAAGAGCCCTCTCTTTTTCATGTCAACACATCTACCAGCTTTTCACAGATCTGATGGATCTTCATCCCTTTCTGTATTACTTTCAGAAACTTTGCAAGGAACAAAATTTTTGCCTCTGTCAGGTTGCTAGACTCAACCTTCTAGTACTTTCCTCTTTACATTTGATTCAAAGAGCAGTCAACAAAAACCACTCACATTGCTTTACTTTAATGACTATTTACTACTGAAGAGTGGAAATAAAAACACATTCTGGCTCTTATTGCAGCCTCAGATACTACACAGGCTGTTTCACATGATCTGCCAACATCAATTGGGTTATGTGATAATTTTTCAATCTTACAACTTCGTGCATTTCTTTTATTAAGTAAAGACTTTTCTGATAATATCTGTCAGCAGAACTACTTGATTTCCAGAGGATTGCACTTGACAGATTGCCACATACCTACTACTTTACACAAGTAAGAAAAATGGCTTTTGAATGCTGGCATCCAGTCTCCTTTTTGACTGAGAACAGAATGAACACTTTGAGCTGCAGTTGATGTCCCTGGCCAAGTGTCAATCCACTGAAACAGTAGTTCCTTTCAAATCTTCTGGATGTTTAAGGAACAGAAAGATACTTTCCTATTATCTTCCTCTATCCTCTCAACCATGAGCTCAACTCAGAAGCAATAAACAGCACTGAAACATATCTTTGCACTGAGGGGGGTAGGTTTTTTTCCCCTCTCTTTTTTTTTTCCCCTTTTAAATCACAGCCATAGTTCTTAACGACTCCATTTCTTAACAGCAGTAAGTTTTTCAAGTTACAAATAAGCATTTGGATACTGTTAAAGTTTTACATGTGTTATTTTCCTTTTTTTCTTCACAAAATCCACAGTAGGAAAACAAGTCTTTTAAGCTTATTTTAGGGCTTATCTAGACAAAATCCATTTTTATTTTTTTTAAACAAATCACAACATTTTTTTCAGGAACATATTTATATTTTTCTGGAAGCACTGCTTCCAGAGAAAGCAGAAATCTCTACATTTTGGGGACATACTGTGATTCATTTATACTTTTACTATGCCTTTAGATAAACTCTGCCTATATAATCCTGTATTATCTGTACTTCAACAGTACATCCCAGTGTTTCCAATGGAAAAAGTACTAGCTCTCATGAAGTTTCCAAGCTTTGCCAAATCTCCATGGGTATTTGAGTCTCACATGGACCCAAAGAAAATACTGTGAGTCAATGTGCACCCCTAATTCAGATACCTATTTTTCCACCTCAGATGCAGAATTCTCAAATTTGAATTGTGATCAATGGAGTCAGAAAGAGATAATGGGATAGAATAGGAAGCTCAAAAGCAAATACTGTGTGAAGAATGAATTGAGAGGAGCCCTGAAGAGAAAGACTTGGGAGTTCTGGTGGATGAGAGGCTGGACACGAGCCAACAGCACGCTCTCAGCCCAAAAAGCCACCAGTGCCCTGGGCTGCATCAACAAGGGAGGGGATGCTGTCCCTCTACTCTGGTGAGCAAACCCCACCTGCAGTGCTGCCTCCAGCTCTGGGGTGCCCAGCACAAGAAGGACATGAAGCTTCTGGAGGAAGTCCAGAGGAGGACACAAAGATGCTTAGAGGACTAGAGTAGCTCTGCTATGGACACAGACTGAGAGATGTGGTTGTTCAGCCTGCAGAAGAGAAGGCTCTGAGGAGACCTTAGAGCACCTTTTTCTGTCTAAAGGGGCTCCAAGAGGGCAGAAGAGGGACATTTTACAATAGTGATAGAACAAGGGGAAATGATTTAAACTGAAAGAAGGTAGGTTTAGGTTAGATATAAGGAAGAACTTATTTTCTGTGAGGGTGATGAGCCCCTGGCACAGGTTGTCCAGTGAAGCTGTGGCTGCTCCATCCCTGGAAGCATTCAAGGCCAGATTAGATGAGGCTTTGAGCAACCTAGTCTTGTGGGAAGGTGTTCTTACCCAGAGCAGGGAGGTCGGAACTAGATGATCTTAAAGGTCCCTTCCAACCCAAACCATTGTATGATTCTATTCCAGTAGCAGTTTAGTGGTATATTTGTTAATCCACTGTTGTCTTAACCCATCCACTTTGATGAACACTGCTCTCAGTCCCCAGCAGTTCTACCATGTTATCCTGCAGTGCATATCCCTATCCCTGTGATTCACTTGTTTCCTACAGCCTATTTTCATTAGCACATAAATCTTGTGCTCTGAAATACCATCTTTATGCAAATTTCAAGCAAACATCTCATGTTTGTCTTACTTCTTTAAGAAAACTGCAGGAGGCAGTCAAAGAGTTTAGGAGACACCTGAAGATAATCATGTTCTCTGGAAAATGACATGGATGCTTGGAGAAAATAAACTAAGAAACCAAAGAGGACATAATACAGCCAGAAATTAAGGCCTCTTGTGACAAACACAGTGATGAATAAAAGTTTGAGTTCAGTATTGATACTAACATTAGTTTCTAATCTGGACCTATAATCATGAAGCCTCAGGGAGCACTTCAAGCACTCATGACATACTTCAATTGAAATTGCTTTGGAGTCTGAAATTCCATACATGAACCCCAAAGCCAAATTTCCAAAATTCTGAGAAAGCCAAGAGTTAAAAAAAAAAAAAAAACAATGAAATTACTCAAAATATTTGTGAATAATAGTACTTTTTTCCTCTAATAGATGTATCATTCAACCATTTCATTGTGATCCTGATGTCATGATCCTTTCTTCAAGAATATTTGGTCTTTAAAAACTGCTTTGCCTGGCCACCACAACTAACAAACCACCTGTTACCAAGAAAACCATCAAAACACATTCTAGTTTTATCTTTGGTAGGATGAAGTATAAAAATTATCATTTTTATACTAGGTAAGCCTCCAAGTATAGAAGAAATGATAACTTTTCTAGTACTAGTCTGTTGTCAAGCTACAGAAACCTTGAACTAATGTCAAATTTCAACCTAATTAAGAAACTGCTCGCACTCTTTGAAGCTGGAGACAATTGTTTCAAATGAAATGGGAATAAGCTACATAAGAGTTCCCATTTCTACATCCAGCATCTGCTTCAAAGCCTTCATTTCTTCTTATTTATATGAGAAGAAAATAAAATACTCTCTGTCGCAACAAATAACATCTGCTGCAAGATTCTTAGTACACAAACCCACTGTGGAAAGTTTCAGCAATTCATTGAGATGGGGTGGTTGAACAGGCAGTAAGAATGGGCTGTTTTACTCCAAGCTAAACATTTCAGTAGGAAATACTCTGTAAATCTGAGATTACAGACTTCGTGCTACCTATGGTAACCAAGGCTGTCATACTGATTCTAGTCAACATCTCCTTTGTTTTCAAAACATATGAAATAGAAAGTCCATTATGAAGCTAGAGTGGCACACATCACATTTTAGGCTGCCATAGCACATCACCATTCAGTGTCTATTTTCTATTCAATACCATGAAGCAACTACTCTTCAGAAAGCAATCCTAAAGACATGACCAACCTCCACTACAGAGAGAGGCATATAACTCCTAACAAAAATACATTAAAGAAATTTTACTTGGAGATTTTCTAATGAGTGACAATATGACTTGATTCATGACAACTTGGACACTAAAAACCTACACACAACTTAATATGACATGTCTTTCTAACTGCCAAGATGAAGAATATTCTTCCATTCTGTGAAACACTTTGGACATGAAGTATAGACATTTGAAATTTCTGAGTTTTATGGCTTCTACATATCCTTTTCCAAAAAATTCTGATTTTTATCCCACATATATCATTGATGCTATTTTCCCCCATGTTGATTTTAATCTGGCTGAAGTGATGCAACTAGAAGAGATCGTATTAGCTGTGCTGGCATCTCTGAGCAGGGACCAAGCATTTCCATAGCAACTTAATAGTGCTCCACTGCCTAGGTAACCAATTTAAGATAATTATTTATGTTGTTTACCTGCATTAATGCTCTAGGGCTGAATATTTTAGGAGACTATCATTCTTAAATATATTTGCTAGTTTCATGAATAAATCAACTTATGAATAGAGAGAGTTTTATAGTTCTGTGTAATATCTAATAAAACCCCTTCCCAGAAATACACTTCAGCTTCTTCAATCTGTAGAAATCCTCAAACTGCCTGAAAATCCTCAAGAAACCCAAACCAAACTGTCAAGGAGAACAGGTTTGTAAGGAGAAGAGGAATAAAAAGATAATCCAGTTTCATTAAGGACCGAGATTTAAAGGTATTGTAAAATAATTTTATTTTCTCGCAATGCTTCAGTTTGAGATTACTTTCCTTGCTCAGAAGTCTGCCTCAAAAATCTCAAGGTAAAAAGCATCGTAATGAGTTAGTTTTAGGGTTACAATAAATTAGTATGAAATTTGACTGTTATAAACCAATAGTTGTACAACTCTCACTTTTTCTAATAGTTCAGCATATCTGTCTGCATTAAAATACCTGACAGTGAGCACATATCTACCTATGTTCATAACCACACTCACACAGTGTCTTGAAAAGTGCCAGAAAAGCATCACTGTGTCAAGATAGCAATCACTGAATGACATCAATTTCTTATAAAGCATCCTACACCAGGGAAGCTGCAGTTATTTTTTCACTCTGTTGAAAGCAGAGAACAGAGGCCTCAGAAAACGTAGCGAAAACAAGAGAGTTTGATATTTAAAGTTCTAGTCTAAAGACACATTATAGACAATGCATTTGTACATCCTTTTTGTGTGATCAAAGCCTAAATCATCAGTTCAATACAAGCAACAAGCAGCACACCAGCTTTTCTACTTCTGAAAGACCAGATTCAAAGTTTGTTGGCAAGCCCTCCAAAAGTTTGTTTTCTAGAAGAGCTGTCTGAAATAAGATAGAGAAATGCTGGCAAAACAGAGGAAGGAGTCTTCTGCTTCTTTAAGTTTGTCCTCGGAAGTGCCTGCAGTGGCAGGAGGCTGCAAGAAGAAAAGGATAGGCAGAAAAACATGTGAGGAAAACATACATGGAGTGAAAGATAAAGAAGGAGAGACATAGCAGGGCAAAGTCTAGAAGGCAGGAATCAGGAACATGATTTAAGGATGAATGAAGAATGCTTGATAAATTGTTTAATCCAAAACTCATTGAGGACAATAGAAAGACTTTCAAAGTGGTTTGATATGAGGCTTGTAATCTTAAATGATTGCATTTAGAATCACTGCTTGACCAGCATATCAAAAACTAACAAACACTCCTTGAAAAGTGACTTCATAAAACCTCTTCTAAGATAAAGATGCCACTGCTGCTTTGAAGATACAGTCATTAAAGGATGAAGCATGTGAACAGTCAGTATGAGTCCTCTGAAGTTTAACTATAATCTTCTTATTATTTCTTACTGAGTTTATGAAATCTCTGTTGAAAACCAAAATCAAAACTGAGGCAAACAGCTTAATCTGGAAATTACTTGTAGACTAACTTTTGTCTCAGCTCTTTTTTGTGTCTATGGGTATGATTACACCCAATTCTAACAGCATTTAAGCTTTTTACTTGTGCATTTACCTGAACAAACACTGAAACAGTGTAATTTTTCTACCTTACATTAGCCGTTTGTTACAGCTGCTTGTCATCCAGTGATAGATGCACATTTACTTTTGAAATTTCACAGTTCAGATAAACACAGATAAGAGATGTTCCTGAAAGGCAGAAATTCCTCTATCACACAGTAAATATTGTTTAAAAAAAAAATCCCTATTGAATTAAAGCAAAGATTTTATGATTAAGAAGCCAATGACACCAACATTGTTGGTTTCCTTTATGTTTTGTTTTGGGTTTTTTTGGTGGGCTTATTATTATATGTTCTTAATGCAGGAATTATGGAATAATGTTTGCCTTTCTTTGCATATAGCGAGCTACAAAGTCCTACTTTCTTTCTCCTGATGCCTCCAAGATTTCTCTGCTTTGAGATCACATCCAAAATTATGCCTGTGAAAGTACTAAACACACTCCTAAAACAAGCTAAAAGTCTGGTAACAGACTTGATGGAATAGCAACCCTGATCATGTGGATCAAAGCTTATGAGCCCTAAAGGCACCAAAACCCTGCCTACATTTGTGATACATCAAGACATAAACAGAATTATTAGCACAGAATCTAATGGGAAGAAGCAGAATTGGCACTACGCAAACAAGTTCTGTAAGATGTAGGAAAATATCTACAAGCCTCGCTCACAGTCATATGAGAAAATGTTTAGCACATTAAAATAATGAGGCAAAACAAGTCACACTTCAGTGCAGATTCGGCTGAAATCAACAGGTGTCAAATCAACACTTATTACTCTTCATTTAAGACACTTGAGATTCCTCCCTGCTGGCCAAAAGCTACAACAGTCACCTATTGCACAAGCTGTCTTTCAACTTTCTGCCAGAAATCATTACTGAAGTGAAGAAAGGGGGACACCTAGGGTCGTGTTTAATGAAGGACAGCAACCAGAAAAGGTTTTGATTAAATATTGAAATTGATGGGAAGCAATCCCTTAAAACTCATGAAAGGATTGCTTATAGCCTGTTCACATGTAGTGCCTAGATAGCAATTACTACTTCTCTTCTAATCATGGAAGTAAAATTACTAATACTTATGGTGATTTGTAGACAAGAACAGCCAAAGTGAACAGAGAACAAAACAGGTTTTTGTGAAAAACCAACAATCATCCTTTTACAAAAGAAACAAAAATATTCCAAATCTGAGAACAAACTTTTAAACCCTGTAGTCTTACATGTCAGGTAGCTGCAGCTCTTGCTTCAGTAAACCCATTGTGCAAGGAACAAAAGCACTAATAAAGTAACAGAATCAATGAATATGATCTTCCAAGAGTGAGAATTCCACAAGGGAAACTATATATTGGTAGCATCACCCCTGTTCTGAGATAAATGTTGCAAACTACATTGATGTGGAACAATAATGTACTTTGAGTAGACTGTCACAGTATATAAATAGATGCTCTTCCAGATGACAGACACAGTGGTTTCATCTGAACCACTGACTTTAGGCACACATCAGCAGAAAACAAAGTAATGATGTTTGCCCAGTTCTTCACAGCCTGGGTGAAAAATTGTTGCTTTCTGCACTCACATTTGACTAATCTAAACTACCCATTGCTCCGTGGACCAAATCAAGTCCTGAAACAAACGAGCAAAACAAACCCTTGCATATATAAATACATTAAAAATCTATCTGCTGTGGCATTTACTCTGCACATGAACTACAGAATGAAAATTAAAGGCCCATAGGCAGAAACTGAAAAGAAATAAAAGGCATGTTTCGAAGCTGACCTCACATTTTTCACTTTTACCAGGAAAAATAGACACTTAATATTTATCATCTTCCAAACCATTAACAAGAATGTGAGACACAGCACACTTCAACAGTTTCCTTAAAGTATCATTTCATTAGCGGAGAACTGTCATTACTTACATTACAGGAGCAGTAGCTTCCAAAACTCCTTATTTGTGTCTGTGCTAGAATGCTCCATCACCAAAGAGTTCATGTCCTGAAGAGAAATAAGAGGGGAACAGACCCACATTACAGAAGCTCCAAATTTTGAAAAAAAACAAAACCTATGTTGAATTTTACTTATTGCAACAGTTCCATCAAAAAAGAATAGGTCTAAATTTGTGCATAAAATTAACCACTTCCCTAAATACTTTTAGGGCTGAGCAAGTCACATTCTTCTGTGTTCATAATTTCATGGCTTGCATTAAGGCACAAGGAAAAGGAACACAGAACACAACTTGGAAGTTGAATATCAGAGACCCAAATTTAGAGCAAACACAAAAGTTCTGATTCAATCATTTAAATATTTAATCATCTTATTAGGACAAGGTAATATTGGCATCATTTACTGTAAACCATCCAAGGAGACAAATGTTCCCTTGAGTCTCTATCAAAGCAAAGCTCTAACACAGTTAATTATATGATTTACCGTACTGCAGAAGTGCTACATTTTCCTTTGCCATCTTTAGTTATAATTAGCAAGAAAATAATCTTTTGCAAATGCTGACTCCTTTCTTAACATGTAAGTTTTGTTTCAGTCACCCTTTAAATAACGACAAAGCCTCCACAGCTTTCAAGGTTATGGATGTTAAAACCAGAGCGGCCTGAAATTCTCCTTCTTTCAACTAAAATCCAAGGTAAAAGAAGCAATTTGGAAAAGAAAACTTGATGTACTTAGAGATTTCCTAATAATTTTTCTATTCAGTGATTCTTACCAAAGGAATCCCTTGGGCTTTTACACCCTCCCAGTCCGTGTGTCCTGCTGGTCTGGGCTGGTTTTGTTGAGCCATCAGCCTGAGTGGCCCCTCACCTGGCTGGTGCCACAGGTGCCCTTTATTATCCAAAGAGCTGCCAATTAACTCCCACCCCTTTTGGGGGCTCCGGCCATCTCCCCACCCAGAGCTCAATGAGGAGCTCCCCCTGCAGCTGCACCAGGTGTGCTCCTCAGCCCAAGTAGTATGAGAGCCACGCTCAGATCCCAGCCCAGGGCAGCCCTGCCAGGCAGGTTTCCCTTCAGGAGCCACTGGCTGCTCTGAGTGTAGCTCCTCTCAAACTCTTCTACTGGACTGACTTGACTTTATATGAGCAACTATTAATTTCAGCAGTGTTTCCATAGTCCCCATGAATATTATAACCACTGAACTGGAAAATCAGTGCTTCTCTGCTGCTCTTTGGCAGAATAGATATTTAACTATTTAAACAATGAATAAAAGAAATCAAGACACAAAGAGAGGAACTATCTCAGTATCCCAATAATTAGGTCTCTGACTGAGAGCAATCAGCACCTGACAATGATGGAGATCTACAGTTTTCTCTCTTAGAGCAGGAGAAAAAAATTGTTCAAAGAAACAGCTAACTCTGGTCACACACAAGATATGTGCTAACTCTGGTCACACACAAGATATATTCTTGAGTCCTCAATACTAAAGAAGGTGCCATTCCTCCAGTTCCTGCTAACCTAGGAGTGAGGACAACCATCTACTCTTAAAAACAACTTCTGGAGTTTAATTTCCCTGCAATGAATTTGATAAAACCAACTGGAAAACAGCTTTCAGAAACAACTTCAGCTTTTCATATCCCCACAATGATGTGCAATGTACTTATATTTGTGGAATTTCTTTCTCCTTCAATCTGATAAAAATTTCACAATGAAAATAAAAGGACCAAGCTTTAAGTTTAGAATTACATAGCACTTAGTTGCAAAGGAATGCATATGGAATGACACACTCATTTATGCTTTCTTTCTTATGGCAGAGGATCTTCATTTAGATATGCTGCACGAAAAATAGATCTTCTGCTCCTAGTAAAATTAAATGTTACTGATGCATGCATTTTTCCTGAAGTCTATTTTTGACAGACATCTATTAAATTGAATCATTCTGGTTTTTATCAAGCTTTGCACAACTAAATGTTGACAATAGAAGGAACATTTTTGATAAATATTTTTAGCTAAGACTAGACTGTGGGGGCAGAAATCACTCAGTCATTAAATGAGTCCAGTTAAACTTGTACAGCTGCTCTAGTTCTTTAAAAAAATATTAGTATAATAGATCAGGAAGGTTGTGTAAGTGAATAAACCTATGCAGCAATCCTGGTTTATTACTTCATAATGACAGTCACATTACAATATGTATTGACTGCACAGAATTCATATGAAAATAAATGTAACCTTGGAAAAGTCCATGAAGTTCACTGGCCTATCCCTGTAGACAGCCACCCAGTCGGGGTAGGACGTTTTTCCTTCTTTCAACAGCTGGTCAAGCCTGATCTAAATTAAAGAGCAATTTGCAATGCAGAGGAATTCTTTATTTAGAGTAAGGAATGTGAATGGTATACCAATACTTTCACCTAAATAGCAACACCAACCCTAGAGAGCCAACTACAGATTTAAATAAATGCATTTAATGGAAAAAATGCTACTTCTCCTAACCACACATATCTTGACTTAACTAGCACCTGTCTCCACATATACATTACCACTAAGTGCCCACACATGAACCAAAAGCTGGAACTAAATTTACAGATTTACAGTTACAGGCATTTACTAATGCAATAAAAGAAGGTATGAGTCAAAAAAAGTGAAATAACTGTTGACTGCAGCTGCCAGAAATCCAGTTAACTCATGTCTGTACAAACAACTGAATAAGAAAGCAACATGTCTTGTATCTACCCCTTACTTCCCAGCCTGAATTTACCAAGCTTCCAATTGCAGGGAGGTTTAAATTTCAGCAGAAATCCTGAATGGTGCAAAATGCAGAATTCTGTGGCCACTAAAATACTTTAAAAACATTTCTTCCCAATTCTGATACTGAAATAGGTATTCATTGTATAAAAACCATATATGCAAAGATGGAAGACTATTTAATAAAAAGGGGAACAACCAAATTAATTTAAAAAGATGGTGATTGGGAAATAGTTGTCTTTATAGAAGGGCTAAAAAGCAAACCCTTTTCAGAGAGCTCATTTATTTGCTGCAACCAATAAACAGAATTCTCACAACTAGCAGGCAGTGTATTTTCAAAGATATGGCAGAATCAGACTACACCTAACTTGCATGTTTTACCCAGTCTTCTGAAATAAGATCATTAGAACTGTGACTAAAACCCATAAGATTTTCAAGTGCACTCATTGCTTGTTCTGCCCTCTGAGCCATAAAATCCCTCAGTCTTGTGCTATCACAGAGCTCGTACATTGTTCCACTCCAATGAGACACTCACTAAGTGGAATCCAGCCCATCACTATGAACAGAAATGAAGGGCCACAAAAGCACTCCAGTATTTAGACATTCATTTGTCTCATCATTATTCTCACATGCAACAAAGCAGTTAAATATTGAAATTAAAACATAAAGTGACAGAGAACAGTAGCCCAAACAACTTTACCTTTCTGTGCCTGGCAATTATAATGCAGACAATCCATGCAAGCACTGCCCTTGGCAGCATTACAGAGGAACTCTTTAAAAGCATTAAATGGCTTAAGAGACGGGAGACAGCAAAGAGGCAGGAGACACTAGAAAGCAAGAGTGTTTTCCTCATAAAATAGTGTCAGTTCCATCTGAAAAACAGTGCTGCATGAGCTCACCCACATGACAATTTGCACCTCAGCAAAAGGCAGTTTTCATAAATAGGAATGACTATAGTTTATTTGGGCAGAAGCAATGTATATTTAGCCATGAGCATTTAAGTGTTACTCAGTTTTGATTTTGCTCAGATCAACACTCAGCATGTGAAGAACTTTGTTCAAAGCAGTATTTTCAGGATGAAAAAAAGTCTTCCTTTGCTGCTTCCACCTGCAAAGAGCTGGGCCCATTCATGGCTCTGCCCTTCGCTATGTGTAGAGTTCACAGGCACAGTAACCTGTCAGAAGGTAAATCCAGAACAAGCCCTCACATTAAAATAGTCAGGTAGAAAAACTTCTTGCAAATGGTCTCTGTTCCTACACAAGATTGTTTTGGGGGTGGTAGCAGTGAGGTTTAATAGGTGCAAGATCCCAACTCTCACACCCCCCCAAGAAGCCACAGGTTTCTTTTTTCCTCTTTCATTGCCATACAAACATACTCTCTTATTTTTATTAGTGCTTTTTTTATTATTATTATTGGTAATGTAATTTGATTCATCTATAAAGAGCATTTCTTTTCAAAGGAAATTAGAAAAACTTACAAGTTCTCCTAAATTTTTGGGTTTTTTACCACCTTTACTTTCCCCCTGCCAAATTACTAAATGATAAGTAATTGCACATTTTGGTTTGAAAACAAAGAAGTAAAGTAAAACATGACTACTTTAACGATAAACTTCAAATTCAGTTGCATGAGCTACTGTAATCTTAATTATCTACAACAACACAGTAACCTGTGG
Source organism: Margarornis squamiger (assembly GCA_035222235.1). NCBI lineage: Eukaryota > Metazoa > Chordata > Aves > Passeriformes > Furnariidae > Margarornis > Margarornis squamiger. The sequence continues at coordinate 14,432,803 of JAWWTY010000138.1, read as the reverse complement.
ACAAGAGGAAAGGAACAGTGTGGAAAGAGAGCAGGCAACTTGCTCTTCGAGGTAATAAGTTGATGTGTTGTGGAGGACAAACAAAACCATAGAAAGAAAGTGTAGAACAAAAGTAAGTCAGACATGACTGATAGCCTACTTTTAAAAATTTTAGCAGTATAGAAGCAACATAAGCTGACACAATTGTCCTCTTGGCTGCACATCAATCATGCATTGCCTAAAAGGTGCATTCACTTCCCAGTGGGATCATTATGACCCACTGATGGAAGCAAGCTCTGCTTATGGAAGGCAAATAGTATCGATACATGAAGCAGGGGTAACCGTTCAGAGTTAGGGAAAGCTGTGGGTGTTATTTATTGTGCTGTAACAAGGAACCCCAAGAAAATTCTTGCAGAATTGATTGCAAGGCAAAGATCCTTGCCAAGCATTGTCCAACCCTGTGCAAAGCATGAGATCATTCTTTATTTTATTAACTAGGTAAATGACTCTCTTATGTTATCTCTTAGGATTGTTTTGTAATTTTGCAGTGTATAAATCAGTTTACACTGTAAATACATTTATTGGGAAAGCCTGTAAAAACCCTGAGAAGACAAAGAGGTTGAACATTTGAGAGAGATGTCCAACACTACAAGGCTTTGGTAAAAGTAACCTCTAAGACATCTGCAAGTCTTTTAGCAGACTCTCCTTAGCTCTATGGCATTTAACAACCTGGTTTCTTGTTTTCTTTTAAATAAAGAAAAATATCTATATTTTTATTTGTAGGTAGAAGTAAATGTCTTGCTATACTTGTGCTTGTTAGGGGTGCAGTGACATTTTCCTGGCTGGTACTTGATATAAAAGAGACATCTAACTTGAAATAGATATTACAGATTTACTTTTGGCAATGGTAGACATATACATGTGGAAACACACTATTAAAATGAAATACTATAAGTACAAGAAGTTAGAAATAACTGTTCCTGTCATACATACCCTCACACAGTCAGAGATACAGGAAGCCATTGAAATAGGCGAAACAGACTGACAGTGCAAGGTTTGAACAGCAGCAGCTGAAGGTCCGAAATATTTTTTTTGTTGTTGCCTTGGTAAGTTTTTGTTGTTTTTCATCTTTTGCATAACACTCAGATTACACATCTTTGTTGTCAGCTAGTCTAACCAATAAGGAAGTTCCATAGTGTGACATTTCTTTTTGTTTTTTCCCCTGCTGGTCAGGTCATCTCCTGTCTCAAAGAATGAGCTGCTCAGCTACAGAGCACGAACGCCACTGCTTGGTGCTGTACACAGCTGGGTGACAACTGTCAGCTGAAACTATCTTTCTGAAATTATCTTTCAAGGGAAAACTAGATTCTTCTAAAAGCAAATTTTGCATGACACTGTTATCAAAGTTTTTCCTCATAAACTCTAACTTGAACACCACCACCTCAAACTGTCCCCTGTACTCAATAAGCAGGCAGGGCTAAGGTTACAACTTGCAGTTTCACAGTTCCACTGACTGGTGCTGTATCAGGATATGGAACTTTGTGACCCCTATGCCTGCTCACCCATAGGTTACAAGTTCTTTCCTGGATATAATGAAGGGGAGTAACCACCTGTGAAGGTTGTTAGAACATTGATTACAATCAACAGATATAACACAGAGAAGGGAAAACTGGTAAGATGCTATTACAAGAGTATTTTAAATGATCATGGCTATTTAGACAAATAGAAGGGTGAAGGGTCGAAGCATTCTAGACCAGAAACACCTGTGGTTCTATTTATACTTTTACTCATCTCCTTGACAGCCATAAATATGGAAAGGGCTATAACAGTCTCTGAGGACCAACACATTCCTGAGTTTTTGCCAAGTCTATAAAGAAGACACAGAAAGGGGTATTCTGTGCACTTCAGCCTGAACTTCATTCCTCACCAGCAGACCAGCAGAGCTTTGGAACAAGCTTCTCCCTCTTAATCATTTGAAATCCACACTGTGTGACTGAGTCAAATGATGTACTGTTTTTACCTCTCCAGCAGACTTAGAGGTAGAGCTCATACCCTCTAAATAGTTTTGAGTATTAGAATTGTATAGGGATAAGCTCAAACTGGCACATACATCTGATTGGAAAACTGAACAACTGAACAGGAGGTAAGAGATCAGAACCCATTCCATACTGGCTTACAAGAGACAGACATAGGACCATTTTTTTGGACAAAAACAGCAACATATTAAGTGATAAGAAATAGGAGACAAATCATCATCTTGATTCCTCTGCATTCTCAGTGTTTCAAGTCAGAATAGAAATGGATCTCTTGAATTATTCTCCACGGTGGAAGAAAGCATTAAAACGGAATTAAATGCGTAGTAAAGAGCCTGGTCTGCATTCGCAGTTTCATGTGTTCTTAAGCACCAGATCATTTTTACACCCCTCAACTACTTAAGCCTGTTATTTGGAGTGAAGCCACAAGATTAATTGATCCAAAAGGACTCTGAAGAGATTTTACTAAGGAAAAAAAGAACCACAAGTCAAACAGGCATGCTTTATATAAAAAAGTACAGAATTGCTGTGATCAAACGTGTTGTCTAAATCCTGTTGTTCCTGACCAACCCTTCTTTCAGAACAACTCAAGAATACTACTTCAGAAGTATCCCTACATCAGGATGTTTAAATAAATACTGTATTAATTATTCTGGTATCTTTTCCTTTGGTTCAAAAATATAAACAATCTACATGTTTGGATATGTATTTCAAAAGACAGGTTCAATGGGCTTTACTTGAAAGCATGACCAAGACTAATACTTCAGTATGTTTCTGGAGGGGGGAAAGAAAAGATTCAGCAGGAGAGGAATGCTTGTTAACTAAATAAAATACACCAGCAAGTGAAATGGAAACAATGAATGTTTAAAGCATTGTGAAGGCTGTGATTAATCAGAGTGCTTATATGAAACAACTTGAGCTATTTCAACCTTCATGTATTTTGTGATCACAAAACTGTCAGTGAGGGAAAGACAGCTCGAACCAATAAGACAATGAAGATCACAGTCAACACCATGTGGGATGATGGAAGGAACTAAGACCTTTAAAGCCAATTTTTGTCCATCTAGTAGCAGGGCTTAACTGGAAAAGTAGTTAATGGAAGGAATTCAGAGTCCTTACTGAATCTGAGATAACCAAAACTGGAGCCAGTGCCGCTCCTCCTGGATTACTCCATCATGCCAAGGTACCACAGAGGTTTGCACACTGGCATCATATTGTGTTTGTTCTGTGGATAAGACTTGTTTTCAAAGACACAACACAAACTCTTAATTCCTGCTGAGAATTTATAGAGAAAACCAAAGAAAATAGCAAGGAAAACAAAGGCTATTACATTTCCTACAGATCTTTGATCTAGTCAACAAGGACACAATTTTCCCATTGTTGTAAGATGAGAGCTCAATTAATTCTGCATCCACAAGAAGTTAGGAAGGTGCTAATATTCAGAAACAACTGAATCCTAAATATCTTTGGTCAGCTACATCTGTTTCATTAAACACTTGTAGATGGGGAAAACAGGAAAACGGCTTAAGTAAAAAAACAAAGGAGCTATGATGTAGGAGTCTCACTTGAGGTATGTCTTAGAAAAAAATTCAGTAATGTTTCCACCTTTTCTAAAATATTTCAGAAGGGGACTGGGTCAGCAGAGGTATTTTTGAAGCATTCATGCTGGCTGGTCACTCCACAGTGAACAGAGGGGACCCTCCCTTGCAAAAGGGACATTGCAAACTATCCAGGAAGTGGGTAAGCAAAGACCTAAAATTAGGAATTGAAATTAGGCCTCTTTAAGATGGATTACTACCCAGTCACTGTTGTGGGTTGCATTTCACACCCCTTTCATTAAGCTATAGTCCCATACAGGAGCACACACAGGAACATAAGGAACCAGTGTGAGCCTGTGCAAAATACAAACCCATCCATTACCCAATATTCAAAACACTGTCCTTAGCATTGATCAGTAACAATAAGAAAAGTAGCAAACTATTATTCAGGAGGCAAAAAGGCTCTGGAGAAACACGTAACATACTTCCACATCACAGAATCACAATAATTCACATTCACCATGCAGGCACATACTGTATGGCACAGTTTTACTCTTCTAGCATGAAAGGGGAAATACTGTCACACCAAGTTTGTGTTAGGCTTACAGAGATTCTGTAGTCAATTCTCAGCTTAAATATGGTCCCTGGTTTAAGATAATAGATACATAAATATCAATCTTTTATTGTCAGAAGTAAATAAAATTTGTAATAGTAAACTATGTGGGGACTACATTTTCAGTCTACCAAACCTTATTATGTTGCCATTTTAAACTAAATTATATACTGCAGTACACTTCAGAAGAATATGTTCATAACCTTAATCAGAATTAAACTCAGTTCTGTTTAGGAATAAATTTACATTTACAATAGCACTTTAGGATCAAAGCTAAGTCACAGTAGTCAGACTTTAGATCAAATATCATCTCTAGATATTCAATTTATAAAATAATGCTTTATTCTTCCTCTGGTAAGTTCCATGTAAAGAGTAAGTTACTAACAAAGGAATTGGTGTTGAAACAAGAAAACACTAAAATATATTGATTCACCACAAAAAGACAAATATTTAGAAATACAGATATTTCTCCCAAAACTCAAAAAGTGCAAACAAACCCTTATTCTTCAGAAGAAAAAAAAGATTTTTGGAAAAGCGTTAGAAAATAATTAGAATTACTTCTCTGTTAAAATATAATTAACCCCCTTCAGAAGAGTTTTATGAAAGATAACTCTTGCTGAATACAACCATTTTCTTTCCTGGACATGTTATATATAACATTTAGATTAAACAAATTGCAACTACTGGAATAAATCCAAGTAAATACCTGACTAACACACATCAGACTCGTTATTGAAAAGGTTTGAATAAGGTTTATTTTTATTTGAAGGTAATGCTCTGAATAATTTAACAATAACTGACTACAAAAAAACCCAAGTTTAAAACCATCTACAATCTCAAAAACAGTATTTGTTAATAACAGTTTTCTGTAAACATTTTAAATTAAACAGTAAGTTCTAGAGCAAATATCTTCCAAATTAGAGTGAAAGTATTGCAATCCCAAAAATAGGACCGGAATTAAGTTTAAATCCATTAAGTCCTCAGTGTATATAATTTAAGGTCTGATCAGCCTTTCTCAGGCAAATGATGGTTCATAAGATCAATATTTGCCAGACTGGCAGTCTACCAGAGGACATGGCCAAAGAGTAAGCAGATTAAACTAAACCCACAATTTTGAAGAATTGGACTGTTTTGATATGATGGAAGGCATTCCCTATCATGTGCACTTGTAATCTGTAAGCTACAACTATGCCTAAAACATTTGTATACACTAAAAATTTTATTATACAATGTTTTTTCTTCAGAAATACCCAGTCCAAAATGATGAAACTAATATACCCCAGCTGTTAGTGACCCCTACAAGAGGCAAAGAGAAACAAAAGGACTTTTAGCAACACCTAACTAAGCTACTTATGTTTCTTACACTGTTGACTGTCCCTTCTCTGCTACTTCCTTTGTGACCCTTAGCAGATATGAGCGGTAAAAGGGACACATCTCCAACGCACAAAATCCTACAGGCCTGATTACACCAAAATAAAATGAGAGAGCTTAAAACTTAAATGGGAATAATGCAAATCCCACAGACTATAACCAGACAATAAGCCAGTTTTTTCAAAATGAGCCTAAAGTTAGTTTTACACTTCAAATCCAGGATTCCTTCAACAATCTGGCACACTGCATTCCTGTACTTCTGTCCTGATATACCATATGCCATACCGTGAGGATCACAGATTATCACTATTAGAAAGCCCATTTGATGGACATAAAGTAGAAAGGCCAAATAATTCTGTTGAAAAAAAAGATGAAAAACTAGCAATTGCACTCTAGAACACCAGATTTATATTATATAAGTGTGACACTAGAAAGAAGTGTTTAAAACCTCCATAATGAAATTAGCATATGAATTCACATGAATAAAGTGTCAATTTTGTAGAAAATGTTTGAAATGAGAAGCTACTTATAAATAATGCACTGACTGTTCTGGACAGAACAGTAACAAAAGCCAAACTTGAGGGATGTTTAATGTTTTAACATTTGGTCCACTCAATTTCATTTTAGAGAGAGTTTGAAAAGGCTGCTCAGAGCCACCCATCACCCTTACTTGTCTTGGCACCTACCAGCAGGCACAAGTCAGATTTCCCAGTGCTAGAGAGACAGATTTTTCTTGTACATTAGTGAAATGAGACTGGCTTCCTCCACTTTCTTTTGCCCTTTTAAATGGGTAAAGGATTACACCTAGAGAATAAGTAGCATTTATAATAACAACTCAAACATTGAAATGCCACAAAGACTCATATAATTTCAGGTGGTAATTGTAAAGAGTTGTTTAGTTCAAGGACATTTCACTAGAAGTAATCACAGACCAAATTCTGCCAGCCGTTATATCTCTCAACATTGTTGGCAATTTGTTGCCTGATTTGCAGAAAGTTAGAGATAAGAAAAGTCTATAATTTGAAGTTGGCTTTTTAAAATTATATTTGAAGTTCAAAATATAGTTCATGTTTTGATTTATATTTCATAACTACAGTTAGTATAGCTATTAATTACAAATAATATTTTATGGTCAAAATGCTCACTTTATTCACTGCTGCATCCATTCTCACTGCTTCTGAATTTTTTTCATATTGCAGAGTTGTTAATGTTTGCTCTTCTGAAACATGGCAAATGCAGAACTTCAATAAATTATTTACATTTTTAAAGACCAAAAGCTTATTAACATTTGCCTGAAAGAGTACACCCATGTTTTGCTCTGAAACTGTAAATATAAATTAGCATTTTCTAGCCTGATTCTTCTCCCACTCTGTCAGTGTTGTTCTCAGAGTGGTCCAAAGGAGATAAATCAAGCCTAGGGCATATAAAGACCTCCAAGAATAATTCTGTTCATGCCTTCAGAGCTTTTCACCAAACTTTAGTTTTTCAGACTGATCTAGTTGTCCAAAATACAAGCAGAGATTTGGTGACAAAGTTTGTTTAGTATTATTATCCTTGTTTTCTGGGGAAAGGGAGAATTAAATCACATTTATTTTCAAGGAGTATATATTTACTTTGCACACAGTTATCATACACATCTTTAGGAGAGCTTGAGATGGCATGAAATTTTAAGGTTTACATGAAACCCACCAAGAATTTCCCTTTTAAGGGATCACTGGAGTCTAAACTGTTCAAAGAAGTTTAAATTTCATCACAGTCCATTCCTCTAACAACACATATTCAAGTTTAGACAGTGGCATAACTTCAATACTCATGGGAAGTTAGAGAAGCTCTTACTTATAAAGAATATGAACACACCTTATGGATACTTCAACAAACAAGCGGAACTGCAATAAACAACCGTGGCGACCAACACCTTCCAATATGTACTAGACTGTACCTGCTGCCCCATCCCAGCTATTGAAGTCATAGATAAACATTTTTAACACACAAGTATTCCTAGCACTGCTAAGAACTACCCAGACAAATCTGAGCATCAATTGATCTGACCAACACAAAGTGTAAGGTGACAATAAGGGACTGGAATGTCTGACAAACAAGCTGAGACTGAGAGAACTGGGACTGTTCAACTTAAATAGGAGACCCAAGGGGATCTTAATTGTGTGTGTAAATATTTGATTTGGGAAAGCAAAGACAAAGGAGACAAATTCTTCTCAGTGACAAGACAAGAAACAATTTGCACAAATTAAAATACAGAAAGCTCCATTTGTATGCAATAAGTGAAAAAAAAAAGTGAGTTTTACGCTGAGTGTGGCTGAACATTAAAATAAGCCACCAAGAGAGCCTGTGGTGTCTCATATTGTGAAATAATCAAAATCAGACTGGGTAGCCTGCTATAGTTGATGCTGCTTGAGCAGAGGGATTGAAGAAGACCGTCACCAGCAATGGCTTCCAACCTCAGCCAATCTCTGACTCTTTTTTTACACCAGGGTCTTACTGTCAGCAGTGAACACCACAATTAATTATAAAATAATTATGGCAATAGCAAAGCAACATTATCAGGGTCAAAATGTCAGTAATGGCAGAGAGGCTTCGGGAGACAGAGGAAGAAATAGTCTACCCATGTTAAGGAAAAACAGTTTATTTTTTTAATATACAGCATTTACATCCTGCAGGCATGTAACAGCAATCAGGGTGTCATGGTGAGGTCACTGTCATCTAGCACTGCAGTACAAAGACCAACACACATCCTCCAAAGAGGAGGAAAATAAAAACAAACAACACAAAACCACACACACAAAGAATGAAAACAAAAAAAACCAGAACCACAACACAGAGGACCACAACACAGAGGATACATTTTCTGCTTCAGAGGCCAGGTAAGCAGAATTTAGCTTGAGGACTGTTCAGTTATTAGTAGCATAACATTGCCTTTTATCTGTTTTTAAATCACTCAATTAAAGCTAACTGAGGAACAATTTGTTACACAAAATTCAGTGAGGTTACAACAGCATCCAGGAGGCAGCTCTTCCAAAGGAAGAACTTGCCACTCCTGGGCATATCCAGCTCACAAGGATTCATTACAAGGGCACAGATATAATGGGTATGACTTATACCTGATGTCCGGCTCTTGAAATTTGTGAAGTTACAAAGCAAATAAAATATACCTACATTTTAGGAAGACATTAGCAGCAAAATTTTAAAGGGAATGGAGAAAAGAACTAAGTATCTAGATTACGTAGGAAAGAGCATTGTGCATGCAGGGAAATATACAATGCAAGAATCCATCAGGATGCTGCATGAAATGAAAAAAACAAGAACCTCCTAAGAATTTTAGCTGGACAGAATCATGATTTGTAAGCAGTTTTCAAGTTTGCAGCTTATTGGTGTTGGCAGAGGAGACTATCTTGAGAATAGCTGTAGAGAATGAGCAAAGGACTGAAGACAAAGCTTGTGGACTAAAACTAAAATCCTGGAAAGAAAACTATTTACCTCCATCCTTTAAAGTGATGTGTCAAAAAAAAAAAAAAAAGCACAGTGAAGGAATGTTTATTGCAGGATGTGCTGCAGTTTCAACTAGAATATGAACGAAAATGGTTTAAGAACAACACTTGAGGCCATCTAAGACAGAACCAGAAAAAAAATTAAATAATGTATGTAAGCACACATTTTTATGTTTTGTTTCAAGAATAAAGAAGTAGGAAAGAAATAGGAAAGCAGATTTGCAGTTGTGAAAGACTGCCAAGGAAAAGGAGTTTGAAAGATAAGTAAAGTAATAGACCAGAGGAAAAAAGTATGAGAAAGCAGGAGGATGCAAAGGTTTTAGAACATATTTGAAGAAGTAAGTCATACTGTGTTCTGCCAATTTTTTTCATAAAATACAAGCAAGATTCTGTGTAGGGGGTATGGATGATGCAGTGACTCTAAGTGAAGACTCCTGACTGGAACAAATAAAGAGGAAGAAGAAACTTACAATGTGGAGTAGAGTAGAGAAGAGCAAAAAAAAAAAAGGCAAACAGTACAAATAACAGGTGTGAGGAAACCAGAAAAATTTGGGGTTTACAACCTAGTTCCTCTCCAGTGTCTGCATTTCATCACGCCATAGCTGAAAAGCTCTTTCTGGACATGCAACAGGAGGAAGCTGTGGCTGGTGAACTTGTAATGAGGATTAGAAACAAAGAACATAACCAACAACAAAACACACAGCAATTCCTCATATCATGCAGGAAATTCCCCTCTCCCTTCTTATGAGTATCTTAGACTAATAGCTTGAAGCTGATTTATTTTCTTTGGATCAAATATTATTGTGCTACACAAAGTTCAATGAGCTATAGAATGTCCCAGCTGAATACAGTATTACATGAATGTGACAAAGTAATCTCATCTCTCTATATACAAAAGAGGAAATAATTTCCTGTTGACAGAAAAATATTTTACTGAACCAGAGGCAGCAGACAGTGGCTTTTCATGCAGAGTGGGACTGAGAAAAAGAGTTTAATAATCAGCAGTTTATATGTCCTGACGTGTCCTGCGTGCAGCAAGCATTGAAGGTGATTTATAGTCAAGAGTCACAAGAAGAATAAAGGCTTGAAATGACAGTGAAAACCAGCAGAGCTGCTGGTCATTGTCATCATGACAAAGTGTTTTGGCTTTTTTTATTACAAGAGAGATGGCGATTTCAACCTAAAAGCACTTGCTACACTGTCATACTGTTCAGCCTGACCAAGCTTCCTCAAAAGAATGCCTACAATGCAGATCAGACCATCTCAGTAAAGAAAAACTATTGTGTGACCTTTCTGGAACAAAGAGACAAAGTCATTGATTTTACTGCAGCACCATTAGCAAAAGGCTGACAGAGGAGTACATGGCTTTCTCCTCCTAAGAACCACCATCCAGTACCTGCACAAACAGAACTGAGCCAGCTCAGGATGAGTCTGTCTTAATACTTAGTAGGTGCAAGAAAGGCAGTACAGCATTGCCAGACAGAACAGAGATCTGTTCTCTTGTGTGTTTTCTGGAAAGGGGACCTTTGGGAGGGTAGCCTTTGCAACACCAAAACATACGAGGAAATCTGTTTTCTCTTCCCCTTCAACAGTCTCCAAAGGCTCAGGGTTAGCCTTTAATTTCCAAAGATGGATATGGGCACAATGTAATAAAGTGCCTTTTTTATTAAAATCTCAGGAAAGCTTCTGGACTGACAAACAAACCTGAATCTTTCCTAGTAGAGCTTCACTACCAGTAGGTTCCCCCGCTCTCCAGAGATTAAGGCAGCATACACTTGGATTACCTGTACTTCCCCCCCTCTTCTCTCTGCCTTCCTCAAATCTTTCAGCAGGGAAATACAAAAAGCCTTTAAACCTCTCATCACTCACTTGCTAAATGTCAGAACACAGGCACATTGATATTATATCTCAGCACTTTGCCCTAGGGCCACTCTGCTGCTCTCTGTTTATGCAGGGTCTGCTGGGAACATCATTCAAATGCTGCTGTTCAGAAAGGAGTATATCATAGTAAAGTATACACAAATCCAGTGATGTGCACATGTTATACTATAAAGGAGACAGGATATTGAAATATCATTCATGCACATGGTATGTTATATGCTAATGAGATAATTTGGTGATGCAGATGATAGCAATATGCCAGCAGAGGAATTTCCCAAATGTTCAGAACAGTACTCCTAGACTTTATATGTTGCACTTAAAGTAATCTATAAGTAGTACCTTCAAAAACAGAATAAGGCCTCAGTTCAGAGTTCTTAAGCAGAAAGCTGCTTTCTTCAATTCAGTCTCAAAATAATTGAGCACTGAAACAGGAGCTCCAATGTGAAGTGTTAAAAGTAAGTGGGATTTCCACTTGCTGACACAGAATCATCCCTGTAAGATGCCACATCAGGATCTCTGAACTCAGGCTAGAGAAGCAGACTCCAGGGCAGAAACACTGTTTGCTTCACTAGCTCTGTTCTGCACTGTGCTAATGCATAACTTTGCATCATCTTGAACATGGCTGACACTATCATACAGTCTCTCAGAAGTACAGTGTTCTGGCTCACATGAATTTATGGATTCTGGCTGATTTTGGGGTTAGGATCTAAATATATAACACTATAACTCATGTATAAATGTATAACTCATCAGATATGTGATCCAGACCCTTCTCCATCATCATTGCCCTTCTCTGGACTCACTCCAGCACTTCAGTGACTTTGTTACAAGGGACCCAGAATTGGACAGAGGATTCGAGGTGTGATCTCACGAGTGCCCAGTACAGGGGACGGCCACTGCCCTGGTCCTGCTGGCCACACTATTGCTGGTAAAAGGCAGGATTACACTGGCCTTCCTGGCCACCTGGGCACACTGTGGCTCATGTTCAACCACTGTCAAACAGCATCCCCAAGTCCTTTCCCATGAGAACTTTCCAGACAGTCTGACCCAGCCTGGAGCTGCAGGGGGTTGTTGTGAACCAAGGACAGGATCTGGCACTTCTCCTTGTTGAGCCTCATACAATTGGCCTCAGCCTATTGATCCACCCTGTCCAAATAACTCTGCAAAGCCTTCCTACCCCTCAAAAGATCAGCACTCCTGCCCAACTTGGTATTGTCTGCAACCTTATTGAGGGTCCCCCCCTCTCCCATTCAACCAGTTCACAAACTGGTACAAAGCATGACATTCAGAGAAACAGTACCCTCAGAAATTCCTCCCAGCTAGCAAAAGGCAGATTTGAGCACAAGATGGGATATCATTCCAATACAGTGGTATTTACTTACATAAGTTTAGGTAGTCAGAATAGGTAAGAGTTTTTCTTTAATTTTTTTTTTTTTTTACTTACAAAGACATGCATGCAGTCCATTTTGAACATTAACAATGAAAGTTTATATTTTATCTCTATTTCAAATCAAAATATTTTCCTTGAATAAAAAAATACACTTTTTAAAGGCATTTCAATTCTAGAAATACATTCCATAGGCAATGAGTTGAGGTATAAGAATAATAAAAAGTAACAGTAAAACACTCTCCAAAAAGTTCTCAGTCATTATAATAATATGAAGTCTGCAATAGGGCCCACGCCACCAAGTCAAATCATTCAACGCTTCTCTGCAAGCATTCAGCAAAAGGTGTGTTGCAGAAAGCAAGAATTCATAATAGTATAATGAACAAAGCATTGAAGGAAGATTTATCAAGCCTCCTTTGGATTCAATGTTCACTTACAAATGGCTAGAAGATATTTAACAGATGTTTTAAGTCTTCTTATTTCTTTCATAAATAGCATGCTGCACATGTGTTTTAAAGAACTGTAGGAGTTAGTGATTTATGAGAATAAGCTATAGCCATGGCTTATGTAATTAATGACCTGTGCACCCTGTTGGGAGATACTATTTATTATTAATATCTCCTAATCACAAATTAAACACTTAAAATAGCACCTTATTATAAGGTATGGCAGATATATATGCCTGTTTAGGAGTCTAATGGAACTATAATATCACTGAACACTCATGATTATTTATTGATATTTGCCAGCCCACAGATTAACAACAGAGCAGCTACAAACAATACACTGAAACATACTCACTGCCTCTCATGAGTATGTGTCTGCAGCCCCTACCATGCAGTAACTGGACAAATCCAGACCTACAAACAGCTCTACACTTCATGGAGGTATGTGGTGGGCAGACCACCTGCTGTGGTATACAAATCTTTGCAGGAGGGCCTAAGTTTCAAAAATAGAGAAGACAGGATATTAGGTGACAATGCCTAGGATTATGTACCAGCAATAAAAACCCATTAAATAAGTCCTTGCTTCTGCCAAAACAAGTGTTAACTTCATAAACAAATCAAAGACATCTTCAAATAGACAAGTCTGAATACTTTCAAGGGCAGTGCTACCATAGTTGTGATAATCTAATAAAATGAGTTCTGGTCTCTTACCTTATCTGCTTAGACTAGTTGGTTTATTTTGAAAAATATAACTGAATCTCACATGGTTTATCCTTCAGATATAATAGAAAAATATAAACTTGAAAGTTAAATTAAAGCTCCAAATGTATGTGTTGAGTTTAATCACAGTTTAATCCATTAAACCATCTCCTTACCACAGTAAGTTTTCCCATGTTCCACAATCAACAAATTACTTTTCTGTTTCCCATTAGAGAAGGAAATCACCTTGAAATACCTTTCCACAGCATATTGGTTCTTCTACTTCACAGGTAGCAATAGCTTGTTCACTCAGCTAGTTTAACTAGATATATTAACCAGTCAGACCCAAAACAGCTCTCATTTTTAATGTATCTTTAAAAGTTTTGCTCCAATTCTCTCCAGCCTGGTATGTCTAATTGGGGGCAGAAGCCATATACAGCCCAAAAAATTACTCAGATTGTCCACAAGCTAAATTAAAATAAATCCAAACAGAATTTTACTCAACAATGGAGGAAATACCCCAAGAACTTATAAAAAAATAGTATTTTCAGACAAAAATGAAAATACTTAAGAACTGTGTTAAAGCAATAAACATTCTGAAGGAGGGGAAAAAAAGATGGAGGGGAAAAAAATCTGCCAATCACTTAAGAGATAAAAAAGATGTTTTCAGATTTTTTTTTAAATGAATCAATTCTGCCCCCAAACTGATTTTACACATTGCAGAATATGCCATCTGCCACATCCAAGCAATCCTTCACACTGGTGGATTTTATGCTAAGTAAACATTTGGAGTGTAATAACTCCAACTGAAAGTTGGCTACTTTTCCATATGAGGTGGCCTGGAAACTCTAATATGTGGCAGCAATAACAAGCTTCACCACAGCTGTTTAACTGCATTTTATATGAACCTAATTAAATTGATCTCCAGGAGATATGTTAGATAGACCAGATCCAAGGCCTTGCCCATATTAATGAAAACCACTGTGGCAGTATAGAAGGTAGACTTAAATCACAGTAGGGTTGACATAATGTTACAGAACCTTCCCAGTCCAACCAAGCCAGAGCTGCTCTGTCAGTCACCATCACACCACCTGAGCTGGGACCAAGGCCCCTTTGCAGCTCCACATCCCACACTCACAGTCACAAAACCACGTTTCCTCACGAGCTTGACTCCAGGTTTTCCCAAGCAGAGCCCCAGATGTTCAGATCTTTCAAAGAATTTAATCACAGTGCAATAAATAAATCACAAAATAACAGCTTGGGCTGGTGCCTTCAAGGAAGGACCATGAACAGAGGAACCTTTGGGTTTTTATACCCTGATAGTCTGAGGGTCATCAATTCCTGCGCTGAGGGTCCACTCACCTGGTTGAGCCACAGGTGCCCTTTGTCATGCAAAGGCAGTTCATGGCTTCTTGCCTGGGGCTTCTTTCCACCCAGAGCTCAACCTGCAGCTGCACCCAGAGCCACCTGCACTTGACGAGACCCTTCGAGGGTAAGAAGGAGTGGCACACTCCAGGTAGGGGTATGATGGATTGGTCCATTTATTAAAATGGCGCCAGCTTATGTAAGGGCAGCATGGAACTTTCTGGAAAGGGGGTGAACTTGGAAGGAGCTGCAAATCCCCCTCCACGAAATGAATGATAGGGGAGGATCACAACCATAAAGGGTTAACAAGGGCCAAGATAACCATATAAGGAAAGGCTTCACTGCGGCAAAATCTGACCAATCAGGGAGTGGGGACACCGTGAGGGAGAAAACCGACTCCATTTTGTAGAGCGTGCAATAATGATAAATTTAACTTTACAACTGTGAATTCATAAACTGGCTAACACATATCCACCTGATATACAGCAATAAACTTACTCTTACACAAAACAGCTCTTGCTTGTAGCTCTCTTTCTGATTCCTCAATCTCAAACTGTTTTGTGGTCTTTCTTCCATTTGGCGTAGTGTCACACTCTCACATGCACTGAATGCATTCCTCGACAAGAAAAGCACTTAAAGTGGGGACTAAATGGAAAACAAAGTATTATTAGCTCAGGAAATAATTTGCCTTTTTGAACAGGTATCAACACCAAATAAGGGTGCTGTGACAGATCATAGGTTTGTGGGTTTTTTTTTTATCTTTTTCCATAGCCATGGGAAGATGAAGATACTGCCATTTATCATTGCTGTGCCTCTAAGAAGGGGCTCCTGACTTCTGTGAAGCCTAGAGCATGGCAGGAACCAGCCCATGGCTGCTGCTGTTTCTCACATCTCACAGAAGAACGACACAACTTGCATTCATAGTACAGGCAAGGTAGAGATGAGTCAGGTGAGTTATATTCCTCTTAAAATCCGAAGTCATCTATTGCCCTTTGTACCAGATGCTGATGATCCTGTTCTTCCACCATCCACATATCAGAAATGAAACAAAAATTTTAAAGACCTGTGCAACTCAAGAAGGAGCTGACACCTTCACACTGAGTGCACCTTCCAAATGCAGCCCTCAAACCCAGCTTTTCCTAAGTTAAAAGAATGAGACCTGAAAAAGAAATTCCATAATATAGAGCCCTGCCTCAAAAGAAATACGGCAGCCAGCAGACCAGCACCCTACTGTTCTAAATCATATTTAATACATGGTTCATAATGGGCCATATTTACCACAGCTTCTAAATGTCCAGTGCAACATCTGACACACTAACTGATTTCTATTAACGGAATTTTGTTGCAATTTGCATTTGCTTTCTTCTTGTATAATTTAACATCATTTGGGACACAAACACAGTCACATCTACCCTGCACTACTCTTTACATGTCCTCCAAGTTGTTAATCCCAAAGGTGTTATTCCTGCAAAGTGCTCATTAAAAACTGAGTGGCTGTCCTAGTGTAGCAAAGGTAGAAGGTCAGGCAGAACATTAAAATTATAGTATTATTCAATATTTTCAACTACTATGATTAACTTAATTATGATTAAGTGGAAGAAAAACTTACATTATTATTTTTTTAATATCTTGCAGCAGGTAGATTGATTTGTTTCTGTCCAAGAGCATCTTGTTACATGTTTGGAAATTTAATCACCAAATCCATTATTTTTCTAGTCAAAACTGCAAATGCTCTACTGTGATTAGTTTATAGATGTATACACTAAACTTGTTGTATTCACTATAACTCCTGGATCTCAACACAACACAAATACAGAAATGTTTATTAACTACCCAGAAAGAATATTTTGAGAAAGAGAACTTAAATCTGTTCCACTGGAAGCAGAATGTAGAATGACTACAAGCTTCTAGGCCATAAGGAGTTTAATGGGAGCTTTTTGTCAAAGTGCTGCTATTAAAGCCTTTGATGAGGCTGATCAGATCTTTGTTTTAAATAGAGAGAGGAACACTCCAGCTTTTGCTTGTGTTCTAACTCCTTTATCTTTTAAGATGTTGGACCTTATGCACACATTTAGCAGGCTCATTATGCACAGGCTTTGTTCAGTGGAAGTATGATTTTTTTTTTTTTACGGAATTGAGGTTTTCAGAAAGAGAAAAGTTCTGTTATCAAGACCAGGACTCAAGTCTCATGTAGATAAGTAGCAATATGTCATTAGTCAACCTAATATTAGCTTTAAATGAATATCCTGAAAAATGGAACAATGACCCAAAACAACTCTTTCCACATAACACTTTAATCTGAAGAACAGTTTGAAGTCACTTTCTTGAAAAAAAAATTTGCTTTAAAATACATGTGTGCTTAGAAGAAAATTGTTTATTAACAAGCTACTATATGCAATTTCCCCAGGTTATTGCAGGGTCAGTTTATAAACCCAATAAAAGCAATAGCATAACACTAACAATTATCAAGTCAAAATAGAAAGCTGTGTTTGGGACATGACTTATTATGGATCTGTAGATATAACTAAATAAATTAAGGCTATCATAACTATTAGCTATGTCAGAGATTGCATAATGGTGAATGAGAGTCCATCTTATGAAAACAATAGAGACAATTCTGTTTCCATTTCTAAATTTGTAACAATCTTGTTTCCTTACAAATTCAACACTATTAAGCTGATGAAAAGCACAGGGCAAAAAGGTCACTGTTACCCATCTCTCTAATACTCTAGAGAATGTGTAGGAAAATAAGATACCAGGGACAGGCTGCATAAAATGACATTTTTGAAGTCAAAATGGTCTAAAAATCTTTGCTGAGGTCAGCAGCTCATTAATAAAGGAGGGCATGCAACAATCGAACGTCTGGATCAATGTAATTGCACTGAGATGAAAGGAAATTGCTGCATTAAGAATCTCACTATAAATCACACAGGCCCACTTCCCTTACTCCCACTGAAGTCAACAGCAAATATTCATCAGCTTCAGTGGGATCACTGATGGGCCCTAAATGATTCCTGATGTACCTTGTAGGACATCTAATTTCAGTCTTTTACCCTGATGAGAACTCAGACATGTAATTGGAGTGAGCACGCCCATATTTAAATAAGGAATCTAGAATGAAGACATTTTCCTTTATTGCCAACCTTTTCAGTAGGAAATTAACACCACCTCAGCTCACCTCACTACTGGTGAGCTGCTCAGCTTTGCTGAAATTTGATACATGGTGAGACAAACATCCAGGGAGTTTTGGGGGCTGATGGAGACAATCAAGAGCACATATTTAAGTGAAACAAGTAATTTCGAGAGCAGTGGGGGCCATATGAAAAGCAGAATAAACATTTTAATAGCAGAACCCTGGAGAAGATACTTCTATAGGAGAATAAGTATGGAGTCCTATTAACAGAAAAGTCTCTATCCTCAATGCAGTATTATTTTCCATTTTCAAATGCTAGATGTAAGTAAATGGGGATTTTGTCAAATATATCTTGTATATGCAGTCATGAAGGAGGTGAGATCATGGCATACTTGATGGATTTCCAATACAAGCACAGCACCTATCAAACATGAAATACAGTCTTCAGAGTAGTGAGGTGTTATGTCAGCTCATGAGACTGGCAAATCTTGCTCTTCCTCTAAAATATTTCTTCCCCTTCATAAAGAATGTACATCATAAGTACATATACGTACATATGAGTGAAACATTAGACAAACCTTGCTTGGGTACACACATACACATGTGCATTCCCTATGGACTAGAGTGGGAAACAATCCATCACTACTCCATTGTTAATAGCTTGTTTGACATATTATATACATACATAATTTACATATACAAAGTAGATAAATGTGTTAGGGAAGTATTTGCTTTTCTGGACCTTTAGT
Source organism: Margarornis squamiger (assembly GCA_035222235.1). Classification (NCBI taxonomy): domain Eukaryota; kingdom Metazoa; phylum Chordata; class Aves; order Passeriformes; family Furnariidae; genus Margarornis; species Margarornis squamiger. The sequence continues at coordinate 14,414,106 of JAWWTY010000138.1, read as the reverse complement.
GTGGTAAAATCACTGAGAAATATATTCTATCTTTTGTCTTTCAGAAAATTGTTTCCAGGATCATCAGCTTCTTAACTGCTTTTGCAGTTTATGCTACAGCACCATTAGCATCAAAAGTTCTGCATTTCCTCTAGACTAAGATAACCTATGCTTATATTGACACCAGAACAGTGTCTACCAGGTTGTTCTGAATTAAGGATCCCCACAATCAAAAAGCACAAAGAGGCGGATATATGAGGATTAAGGAAGTATAAGACAATAAAACTGCCCAGGAGAATTGGGTTCAGCATTCACAGTAATGCTTGGACCACATCACTCAAGTAACACCTTCTCAGGAAGCCAAACATACAAAACAAAAGAAGCCATTTCATAGTTCAAAATCTAAGTATCCATCCTGCCTAACTCTGAGCAACCTGTTCCAGTGCCTCCCCACTCTTACAGTAAAGAATTGCTCCCTAATATGCAATCTAAACCTATTCTCTTTCAGTTTGAAGCCATCCCCCATTGTCCTGTCACTTCACATCCCTGTGAAATATCCCTTTGCAGCTCTCTTGTAGCCCCTTATAACACCTGATAATACCCCTGGAAGATGTTATAGTCTCCCCAGAGCCTTCTCTTCTCCAGGCTAAATAACCCCAGCTTTCCAAGTCTGTCTTCATAGGGGAGGTTCTCCAACCCACTGATCATCTTCATGGCTTGCTCTGCATTTGCTCCAACAGGTCCATGTCCTCCTTGTGTTGGAGACCTCAGGCAAGATCTCACAGGAACAGAGTAAAGAGGGAGAATTCGCCACGCCGCCACTCCCCCCCAAAACTTCTGCTCACACTGCTTTGGAGGCATCCCAGGACATCACTGGCTTTCTGGGCTGCCAAGGCATATTGCTGGGTCATGTCCAGCCTCTCATCCACCAACACCCCAAAGTCCTTCTCCTAAGGGCTGCTCTCAGTCCATACTCTGCCTGTGACTATGAAGGTCAGTTTCCTTGAGTTTCATTTCTGGATTTTTTGGTTTTAAGGTAAATCCTTTCTGATAAGATGTGTAGGAAGGTTCAGAACATATTTCTAATAAAGATCAACTCAGCTAGTAAAACCTTAATCTTTGCACAGCTTGACACTCCATCAATTTGGCACATTAGCATAAAAGGGAAAAAATAGTTACAAGCAACACATCCCCTTATCTCATTTCCACTCTTTTTGTATATACACACAGAATAATCCATTATATCCATTATCAAATTATCAACAATGTGATAGTACAACAGCAACTTGGATTTACAGTACAGTTTAAATCCAAACCCCTGAAGCAGAAACTAATAGGATGATGTGTCAAGAGCTAGCAAAAATTTAACATTAAAAAATACTGGAAACATTTGCTTTAAAAACAAACACCCAGCATGTTCTTATAAAAAGTTTTCCACCTGAGTACAAATACCCTGAAGGCAAGACTGAGCATAAATAGGGGAAAAAACATTTTAATGATTTCAGTCTTCTATACTTGGGGGAGGTATATGTAGGGGAGGAGGGGGAAGAAGAATAGTATGAATAGTGGAAAAGCATCTTTTGAAGTTTTCCAGCAGCAATCTGCTATTACAACAGATAATAATTATGCAATGTTTGTATCCTTTAATTTCTCATTTCACTTCCAAGGAAGCATTTAGTGGAGATGTGAATACGGATCCAATTTGTAATACCAAATACCTGTTTATGTTCATCTTGAAATGCTTAGACTTTACATAATCTTTATCATTCTTTGACAGTATTTTATATTCCAAAGACATCCATGCAAGAAGCTCAGAGCAAAGCTTACTCAAAACCTGTAACTGTCTGAATGAGTACTCAAGGAGGGAGAGCTGGGAGGAAGAGGTAAGACTTTTTGGTTTTTCTTTTGCAAATATACTAAAAAAGACCCCGCAAAACCATAAGCCACCAAACCAACCAAAAAAAAAACCCAAACAAAAAACAACTCCCAATAAGATAAAGGTATGATTTACTGAAAGGTGAATTAAATAAGACTTGGCAATAGCTACATTCAGGAAAAAAAGTGACCACTACCATGAAGTAGCTTTACACATTAGAATCTTGAATATACATTTAAGTTCCTAAATTAAGAGTCAGTTTGACTACAGACTTTCTGCGTGCTGAGAAAAAACTTCCACAGGTTTGGCTGCATTCCCATTTGCGCTGTTCCTGTACTGTAAAACCCGTGGAGTCCAACAGGCAATATCCTTGAGCCACTGCTTTTCTACTTAAACACTTTTGAGTGGCTGAAGTTACAAATAGCTGGTAACCCTCAGTACCTCTCCAAAAGTGTCAGCTCTAGAGATCAGTTACAGAATGTATGTCACCTTCACCTATAGTTCTGAATCCCTACTTCCACCCAGAAATCAAAGAAACTGAGAAGTATTTTCCTAGAACACACAGGCAGCACAAGAGATACTGTTTGGTTTGGGTTGTGCAGCAGTGGAGAACATCTCCAAGAGTGAAAGTTTAGGTTGTGCAGATTCCTAAAAAAACTTCCTTTGGGGTGTGGTGTTGAAAACCACACCCCAAAACAGTATTGGAATTATGATTTATTTTTTTTCCTTAAATAAGAATAAAAAGTTACTCTTTTCATTTTAAGATAAAGTAAGGCAAAATTAAGGTTGGTTTTGTTTTGCATTTGTGGGGGTTTATTGTTGTTTTCTTTGTGTTTTTTTTTTTGGTTTTTTTTCCCCCAATTAATTTGTTCACAGTATTGAGGAAAATCATTAAAATAACATGTATACCAAATATCTCTAAGACTATGCCCCAAACAGATTTTTATGCAATATTAACACTCTTATTATGTAAGTATACAAAACCCTCTCAAAACAGGGTTTGTTTTTTTCCCTTTATCTACTTGCATGTTTAGCTGGCTGATTGATGGAGTACAAAGGAGAAATATAATTTCATTGGCTGTTTTTGTGTGAGCAGATGGTTCTTCAGATTTACCTTTAAAATTAATATAAATTCAACCTGCAAACAGCATTTTAAAGTATAATTAGAATGCAAAAGCCCATTTTCCAGATATACATGCACAGAACAATAGTTTTTATCCACGGAAGTGTTGAGTCTGGCTGCTTGAATAACTCATAGAAAGCAGAAGGAAAACACAAGGGAATATTAGATTCATAGCACAGTCACCAACACAGCATTGGTACAGCATTTCCCTTTGAATCAAGCTGGCAGCTGTGTGGGATAAGCTGCTTTTCCCTCCTTCCTTCAGCTATGCCTTGTAAAGTCTGGGAATTCTGATGAACAGTGGCTGGTTTGCAGCTCATTCACAGCCAGCAAGAGACAGAGGACTAGTCCAATACAACCTGGAAAGGAAATCTGCTGTTCAGGGGAGAACAGGGCCACTGCTTGCTGCAGAGCTCTATTGCACTTCCAGCACCATTCACATGAGCAGGTGCACAACCTGTGAAAGTGATCTTTTGCAAGGGAGGTATTTTTAGAAAACACTGCTCTAAAGTTTGTAAAGGACTCTGATTTACTATACCCAGTACAACGAGATTAGAGAAAAGGACTGGGAAGCAAAGTCAGGTTTGGTAACTTAAGAGAAAAGTTACTTGCACGTATTTCTTAAACACCACTATAATTCGGAAAGCCTGATTGTCCACAGTCAAGAGCCATAAAATCTAAACAAATTTACACCATATAGAAGTAGGTCTATCCTTCACACGATTCCAGCATCATGGTCAGCACATTCACAACAATCCTCCTGCTGAACTTCAGTGACCAGATTCTGAACCAACCTTGTGTCACAGTTCCCAACTATTTCCACCCCAAAACTACTGCTCCATCCCTCTATCCAGTTTACACATTTGAGTATGCCAACTCCCGTTATCTTAACCAGAGGAATGCAATGGGTATCGATTCCTAACTTTTATCCAGTGTGTTCACCTAGTTCCAAGCCAAATTACCCTAAATCTCTTCAAAACTTAAAAGAGAGGGACTACAAATGAGAGGAACTTGCAGGAGACAACATGAGGCCACATTTCCCATTTTTGAAGGTCACCAAAGATGAGAAGCAATTAAAAACATAGATTATTGGTGTCAGGGCTACTTACAGGGGGAAAAAAATAAAAACTGCAAATATTAGGTTTCTCATCCTTCCTCCTCCATGGGAAATTTACTACCTAACTGCAGTACTGGTGGAGAATAGGGTCACTCCTTGTTCAAAAAAGAAGTCTTGCAAAGAATTTACCTCTTCTGACAAAGCTTTTATTTGTACTAATTTTTCTAAAGCAGAGAGAATACAAACAAATTAATTTCAATATGTGCTCTCTCCAGAACAATCCACTAATTCCCACAAACCATATTTATATGAGCTCAGTACAGTTATTTGTTTATATAAAAATTTAATTACAGAAGTAACCAAATGAAATTATTTGGCCTAAATTATATTTTTTACCCTTTCAATCTTTAAACTATCTATTTCACTACAGTTTTCCAGCCTCTGCTTCTCTCCTTGATATTTTAACAAGCCTCTCATGATGTATATTTTTATCTATTCCTCAGAATCTTACAACATTACCTAACAAATGAAATAACATCTGATTTATATTGCCCAAGAGCATGTTCTACAGAAATTAATTCCTGGAGCAACACACAAATATGGCAAGAATGCAGAACACAATTCTATGCCACTATTTATTTAGAGATTAGAGGAAGCTACTTGATAAATATTATAAGATCCCATGGCTACAAAATGAAGACAATGCCTCTCATACAAAGGTCTTTCAGTTACAATCCATGTAATACAAACATTTCATTCTTTTTTTACTGAAAAAAAACTTAAGATGTACTATTTGTTCAGCAAAATTTTACATCTTTAAAAAAAATAATAAAAAAATAATCAAACTTTTTTTCTTTCAAATTCCTGTTTTATTACTCCAAGTCTAAATTCCATGGAAAATCACTAAGATTAGAGGTCAGACCATACTAAACCCATTCATTAAAAATGGTAGTCAGGCATAAGAGTACTTATGTCTTCAAAGATAAAGGAAGCATGATGAGTACTGAAGTTTAAAAAAAACATGACACATTAATTTGCAGCAGCAATGGCCTTGAAATGTGAAATCATCAAGTACTTTTCCAACACACTGAGTAACTTCACATAACAAAAATGGACATTTATCACAGAAGTATTTTCTGTTTTCATAACTATATTAACAAATCTGCTTTAGCTACCTAAGTTTGCCTCAGAAGCATTAAGGCTCAGTCTTTCAGCTTTGCGGAATTTATAGAGAGAAACTGTAGGCACCAGTCAGCACCAACTGCATACCCATCTGGGTGCAGACAGAAACACGCTCTAGTCCTTCTGGACATCTAGTTACTACTTAAAACATCCCAGCAGATTTAGGAAAAAAGGTTTCCTGCATGCAGCTCTCACTTCTAGAATACAAAACTCAAGGATTTCAATACAGTAATACTTTCACCATATAAAACTGTCAGGGATGTCCTACACAAGACATATACTTAAATAGTAATGAATTGTAACATATATCAGATTAAACCTTATCCTAAAAAACTCTGGCAATGCTATTTTTTTAGGTTGTTTTGTGGTTTAATTCTTTTTTTGTTTTGTTTGTTCATTTAAAATCATTCAAAAGCAGACACCAGCAGTTAAAAACAAAGACTCAAGCCCCTCCTTTTTGTGGTGCAATATCAGGGAACTACTTCAGTCTAAAATTAAGCCTCAGAGATTACATACGAACCTTAACTTCCCAGCAGACCTCCAAAAGAGATGAAAAACCCCTCTGGTTGCAGAGGGCTTTTATTAGCTCTACAGCAGATAAAACTAGCTTATATATCCAGGGAATAGACTTCAGCTGGGCCACAATGGGGCCCAGCTGTGAATGAAGGGTGATCAGGTGAAGCAAATGATAGAATCAGGGACGTTCAGGGGTTCCTGTTGCTCAGCCCTGTGCTTGGCTGTCACATTCTGCAGCAGGACAAACTCCACTCTTCCTTCTATACTGTGTCTGTCTTGATTCTACAGGAGTTTGATGTGTTGCTCCTGGGGTTGGTAAAGGACTGTGGGAATGTCCTTCCTCCTGCTGGGGAGTGCTGCCTAACAGTTGCATCCCTACCTAACTTCCTCCTACAAAGGTGCATGTGAAAGGATATAAGTTGTATTGATAGAATCTGGTAACCTTTCCCAGGTGAAATTTCCATAATAAACCTTATAACTTCCAACTAGAGGAACTAGTCCATCATATGAAACATACTGGCTTTAGTACAGAACCTTGCTTTGAAGAAGTCAATGTTTATTTTTCAAAATGTACATAATCATGCCAAGCATCTGAAAACTCCACTTGTGTTCCTACATATTTTAAGTAGAATGTTCATAAAACACCTCCACAGTTTTCCTCTGTACTACTGAGAAACAAAGTCATTTTTCCTTACAAGACTTAGTGCCTTGAATATTTTTTTTAATTATTATTGCCTCCCTCAACTGTATTAATAGCAATTTTGTAATTAAGCAAATTAAAACTCAAACTGTGAGCTTGAGAAACTCAGTGTTCCACACATCTTGCAGCATATTATAAACAAGCAGAACAAAGCAAAGCAGGAAAGACTTTATTTTACCTGAACATTTCACAAAGATGGCAAGGGGCAATTTCTCATGTCCTCTATGGGTTTCTGCCAGGTTGTCACAGTCCAAATACAGAAATCTTTCATGGCCCAAAGTTTGACCCCTGTCCACTAGTCGTCATCTTTGTACAAAGTTTATCATATCAAAGATTAAGTTACTGTAATGCTTTTATTTTCTTTCAGGGAAAAATAAATCATGCACATCTCAGTGACTACCATGAGCACTGTATTGAAAATTTGCACTGGAAAGGACAGAGACCAGGTATGTAAAATGTCAGCTTAAAAATGGAATTTATGAGCGTGTGGATGAAAGGAGATAGAACAGGAAGTTTTACAACCCCAATAGTAATAGTTATTGTCATGGAGAGCTATAACAAAACCAAGGCAGATGAGCTGATGTATGAAAAAAAGCTGGAAGTTCTATAGAAAAAAATAACCAAACATATGTACTTTAAAAAGACCTTTGCAGTCTTCACTCCATTGTTTTCATTTAGAATGCCTGCAGCTGCTAATTCTGAAGCCTGTTTATTTCCTGGAAAACTGTCTGTCAGTGACAGCTTCCAGAACAGCTGAGATTCACAGATGTAAAGACCTGTGAAGTAAGTTAAGCTTTATTGAACTTTAGGCTGTTTGGTAAAAAATTTGCTAGGAAAAATTCCTTCTCCTTGTGCCAGGACTAAGGCTGCTGACCATGCTAAACTGATTAAAGTAGTGGTCAGGTTGAACACACTAATTAGGCACAAGCTGACACTAGGAAAAAGCCAATTCTATTTAGATATCAGAAGGAAGTTCTTGACTAATAAAACTTAGTCTGGAAACAATTTTCACAGACATTATTATTGGCTATTCCAGTCAATACTACAGAATTCTTCTTACTAGTTGCTTTAGCCACCCCATCTTGCAGAGTTACAGAGAACTTCACTGTAATTATCCACTAAGCTGCATGTTCTAAGCATACCATCTAAAAACTGCAAATATATAGGTGCACAGATTTAATTTGTTCTGATTAGTGCCTACATTTTTTCCTGACAATCTAATCCTGCACCATTAAGCCTCCACCTATATTTCTGACAACTTATTTTGGCTATATACCTGCCCTTCCCAAGCCCTAGATGTCAGCTTTGATACAGTTCCTTGTGTCACATATCACCTTTGCAAAATTACTAATCAAGTTTTCACCTTCATTACTCCTCCTGATAACTCACATCTACCACAAAACCACAGGGACATAAAGAGGAAAATTACAGCCAGCTTGAAATAAAAGAACACTCTAAAAACATGCTTATTTATTCTTACACTTTACTAAAGAAATGCTTTTAAGACTTTCTGGTTTTGATATTCAGTTGCAGTGTCAGTCAGAATTTAATGTTCTATGGAATAAAGACCATGCCTCCATTCATTAAGAAAGTGCAGACCTTGAGTTCATTCAACCATTAAGAGAGTCAATGAAGTAATTTACTAATCAATTAGACATCAGAGAGCTCTAATGGTGGTCTGTACTAAACTAGCAGTACAGATGTATCTCAGAATCAGTTATTTAACAATTACCTGAGAAATTCCTCCTTCTTCTGAGTGGAAATTAGAGTAAATGACTGACAAAGTATTAATTATCTTTTCAGTCATTATTTTCTCCTTCACAAAGAACAGTCACAACAAAGAATTAGGAGAGCAAGCATCAGTAAGAGTAGAAAGTATAAACAGAAAACAAAGAGAAAACCAAGAGAATAACACAGCTAAACAAATGCACAATGAAATGCACAATGCACCTTCATTCTACATATCTTTTTCAATGTAATGTTATACAGGTGCCCTGTAACCTGATATCAGATAATGCAATACATGAGTGTGTTATCAACTACACAAAACCCTAGTTAAAATACTGTCTTCATAACAATAAAATACAAGTATCATGATAATATGATTTATATCATGATATATGATAAAATCAATACATTTGAGCTTCTAGGTACGGGAGGAAGGAAAAAAAAATCTTCATAAATGGTAATAAGTATGAAAGAGAAGCAAGTGACAAGAAATCAAGACTGAAGTTGTAGGTACAACTAAGTCATTCTTACCCCTGCATTATCAGTGCATGAAACTGAGAGGGGAAAGGCCAAGTAGATTTAATTTTCACACAGACATACAAGTTAGCAGTCTAAGTGATAATGGGCAGATGGGGTATGAGAATTTTCTAGTAGAAAATGGCATTCAGTTGATAATCATATAGCTAATTAAATGTTGTTCATTAAATGCCATTAATTAAATTTGAGCTCATCTTATTTGCTAATGGCTGTGTTTCACTATATGTGCATATTTATTTTGTATAACTGTTCATTTATTAATTTTGGAATGAAAAGAAAACCAGTGAATTTTTAATGAATCTGAGAAATTTCCCCTTTTCTTTTTGTTTTTTTTTTTTTTTTTGTTTTAACATATCAAGTAATTAAAAAAAAAAAAAACACAAAAATTCCCATAAAGTGATCTATATTTATCACCAGGCAATTCTGATTTTAAAAAAATATGAAAAAAATATTTAGGATTAAGAGTTCATTGAATAAGGTTACTAAAAGTTGTTTCTTTTTCTTGTCTTAAACCCAATGTTTTTAAATCTAAATTTTAAGACTCTAAAAGAAAACATTTTTTCAAACAAAAAAAAATGATAAGACTTCTAAATTCAAACATTTTTCTAATAGTTTTCACTGCTTCCACTTTTTGAAAGGGTTGTTACTTTCACAGAGACTGTTCAAAGTAGTCCATTATCTATGAGAAATCACTAACATGTCCAAATATTTTGAAAATACTACAAATAAGACTCATTTACGAGCAACAGGCCAATTGTGTAGTGCTATTAAACACTATGCAGTTTAGCCTTACAACTGCTCAGATTTAGTAACAAAATTGCATATCTGGGCAAACCAGATCAACGTGATTAAGAATTTTCATCACGGTTCTCTAAATGTTGTGAAATTACCCCATCTGCCCTCATTTTAGCACCTCGAACGCAACCTGAAGGGTGTCAGTGGTGTCTGTATTTCACAGTATCAGCCTTGAACGAAAGGAATTCTCAGCATAAAGTAACATCTGGGAGATGGTAAAGATGACATGCTTTCCTGCACTCCTCTCAAAAACCTGTTGGGCAAGTCACATATTTTTAAATATAGATTTGAGAAGAGTGTTTACGTGTTTAATTTTTGAAGTATTTCAATCTCCAATACATGACAATCAATGGTAGGAAAGATAGCCAAAATTATCCCAAACAGTGTATCTCACACCTCTGAGGGACTGACAGGACCCTTTCTGGAATGAATGGAACATATGGTTAAGTCCTAAAAACATGTCAATTTGTTTAAATGTTATGAATTACACCTTGACAAAAGTGGCTCCTATTTCCTCTACAACATCTCTCAACAGATCACACACACTTCAGCAGTTTCTTGACATTCACAGAATCAAAGAATATGCTGAGTTGGAGGGAACCCACAATGATCACTGAGTCCAACCCTTAGCCCTGCACAGGACCATCCCCAAGAGTCACACCATGTGCCTGAGGGAATCGTCCAAATGCTTCCAGAACTCTGTCAGGCCTTGGTGCTGTGCCCACTGCCCTGGGGAGCCTGTTCAGTGCCCGACCTCCCTCTGGGGGAAGA